>JAEMON010000005.1:14776152-14825719 GCA_030264115.1 Lygus lineolaris
CCCTCGGGCAGATATCGTCTGGAGTGACTGGCATATATATGAGATGGAATATATATATATAGTGGAGTGGTTGTATCGACCGTTGGTGTACTCACTCCGTGTGTGGACTCACTCTACTGAGTTGCTCAGTAGAAATGTTGGAGTCAACTACCTACTCCTTTAAATCTCACTTCAACTCATCCCTTGAAAATTACGAAATAAAGCGTCGAAACGTTGGGATTACAAGACTTATTTCTAACCGAACCTGTTTTTAGAATGGTCTAAAACGGATTTCCATGAAGAAAATTTTCAAAAATTTTCATTAAAAAAATTTGAAGCCATTGCAATAGCATCATTTTCTAATAGAGCATGTTTGTGCCATGACCTACCAGCAACCTCGTACGTACCTCACGGCGAGCCCTTCGATATAACGTGTCCTACACCTTGATTTTCCGAACCGTTTTAAACACACTTCCTCTCTTACCGGTCTTCCACTCATTAACCCGGACAAAGCGAACAATGTGATAATTAGGAATGGAATCTGGAGAATTTTAACGTACGTATGTTTACATTTCGCCTCCTGGCTAGACATTGAAGTACCTCACCGCGTTTTCAGCTCCACGCACGGCGTTAGCAACTGCGATGGTGAAAAAAAGTCGCTCGTCGTCAAGGATCGCCCGGAACACAACCAAGACGGGCGTCGAGATGAACGGGAACAATTTTTCGAGAATGCTGGCGTCGAGCTGGTTCGAGTGAGCCGTCTAACGCTAAAATCTGACCACGGAGTGCTTCTCAATTTTTCACGACGCTACGAAATTATATATAAAGATTATATATATTATATATTTAATTTTTAATATAATGTATTTATTATTTATTATACAGTACGTATCCTCACAATAATCAGCTCGTCCTTAGCCCTGCTCCTCCTAATGTTTCCTTATTCAACTTTTCCCACCGATTTCCCCGCATGAGATTTTTATAAAAACCCGCGAGCCCATGGTTTATTGATCATGTAACTAATGGGGAGGCGAACCTGACCAAGGGGGTGACAGGTGGCACCCCCTCAGCGCAGGGCATGAACCTCCCCTAGAGGCCTCTAGCGGCTCACTCCAGAGTCACTCCTTGTTTTCAGAGCCAGTCCTGACTCCGTGGAGACAGCCGGCAAACCCGCAGCCCCCAACCAGTCTTCACAAACTTCCGAGAGGTTTCCCCGGCAGGGAAGCGATGTTCTAACCTCCCAGCCAGACTAGAGGTAAATTTTAAACTTTCATTTGTTAAAATTAATACTATCAATGAATATTCCAGAGTTTCTGGTGCGGGAGCGTTTTTTCTCTAGCGCCAATTTTTTTCTGCAGTGCCCTTGTCAGGTTCTGATTGTTTGACGTACCCCCAAGGGCATAAGAGGGTGGGGAAACGAAGCCCTACAAAGCACCTGTAAACATTGCGCTCCCTCTATTATTATGTGAATATCATTTACGAAAAATTCAAAGGAATGAATATCGGTCACTTTATATTTGAAGGGCGCAAGGGGAACCCCCCCCCCCCCTCCCCATCGAAAAAAAGCTGATTTCGAGAAAAACGCAATTGAAAGTTTACAAACTGAGAAAGTAATGGACCATGACCAAAAAAATGAAGGAAACAATTTTGCAATACTCCGATACTACTAACTAAAACTTGATTATGATAAATATCCACCACAGAAATGTCAAAAGACCCAATTTGTATTTCGCAGCTGAAAAATGACAATTTACTTGGAAGGAAATGGAGGTAACAGAATAATTATATACAAAGATTACAAGAACTGAAACAGGACATTTAAACCGCGCGTGTGGGTTTCTTCCACACACGCGCACGCAATTAAGTGGTTTTTCCCCGTTATAGCGTCATTTCAACCTGCTTTTAGACGAAAATGATGGTGTTTTTCACCCGAAAGGACTGCATATTCGGATAGTACGCCTTGAGATACTGCAGATAGCGTTGTTAACTCATTTTCGCCAGAACGCCGATGATGTTTTTTTTTTTCCCCTGCACCCTTCTTTGTCTTAGTAGGTTTTTACAGGAAAATTGATCGAAAGATACATTTTATTCGTTCTAGTAACCACCTACCAAACTAAAAAAATAGATTAAACAATAAATTAAATACCTACCTAGGTAAAACATTATTAAGGAATAATAATCACGACGGAATTATCGACAGTATCTTACCTACAGTTACACAATCCCATGCTAAGCTAGTCATAGTAACAAAGTACAGGAGAACGTAATTTCTGTCATCATTTTCGTTATCAACCTTTTCAATTGGATTATCATAGAAACCAAGGTAAAATCCAAAAATCTGATGAAAATGTTTAAGAATATAAGTAGATTTGAAACATTGGTCCAGTCCTCTCACTCTTATATTCTTGGAAATCAGTCATTCATAAGGAAATGATTGAATATATTGAAAATACCCAGTTCCATCCAACGAATAACAAAAAGCGCAGAAATTATATCGTGAGCTGAGAACAACAACTAGATAACTCGAAATAAGACACAACGTTCAATTCAACAAAAATGGGTAATTCGACTTGCCTACTTGTTGCCCATTAAAATGAGAAGTTAAAATTGAAACAACTGGGTAATTTCAGACTTAGAAACACTTTCATCGCCCCAACTACAATTTCGCAAAATTACAATTTTTTATCGTTAAATTAAGTTTGAGTTTCTTTATTTCATACATATTATAAAAACAATACATTTCATAACTGGCGATACTTACCTGCAAACCAAAGGACAGCCGCTTGGGAATGATTTTTCGACAATCCGGAAGATCCTATTAACATGTTATCGTATCAACGTTTTCCGGAATTCATTTCTGATTGGTTCTTCGGTAATTTGTCTGTGAGTGGAAAGAATGATTTGATTTGTAACTGCCCGGCATTCCAGTCTAGTCGGTGGCGATTGAACAACGAGAAAATAACCATCCCCATCTAGATGAAACCGCCTGGAGTGGAGAGGAAATTGGTCTATAACACGATTTTCCTCCCGCTCACCGACCTGTCAGTTATAAAACTAGGGTTAGACGAGAATTTTCTTGATTCCTCACACTATTCCCAGAGTCACATTGATGTTCAAAACCAGATCGAGGTTGAAGGAAAGTCGTAATCGTATAGAAAATAGTGAATTATGATGCATTTTCATAATATAGGTAAAATCATTTCACAGGCTACTCTCTGATGGCAATAGCGTGATTGTGAAACTCATAATGACTTCACTATGGACATTTAGATTCTCAATGATCCATGGGCTGCATCATGACTGAAACTTCTTTAAATTCACCAACCACAATCACAAGTAACATAATATACCTACCTAAAAAAGTAAGAATTAGTTGGCAGCATGGTAGTTCATTGGTAGGAATTGTTATGATTCAGCCATTAGTAGGTAAAGACTTTCAAACAGCTTTCATTCTTGTTCATTCTATTTGAATGCAATGAACTCAAGACTACTATTTAAAAAAATTGGTAGGCGAAATACTGGCCATTAAAATCCATAGCCTTTTGCCAGATAAAGAAGCGGTTTTGCTCAAACCGTGAATTCTTACCTAATGGTAAATATTATAACAAATTTGATTCCTTGTAGGCGTCTGAAAAAATGAACATGGAGAAAACAAGAACCACAAGGGAAGGTAGTGAATCTGTTGAGGCTGCTTTCTCTTAAATAATGCACTGGATGAAAGAGCGTTAAGCCTTCCCTTGGTGGTCGTACGAAGATATACATACATTCACGTAGGTACACACGGAGTGAAAGCTCTTGTATGTATACATTCTCTCCAAGACTACGAAGAAAGAAAGTATAGTGCATAACATGAATAAGGGAAAGAAAAGGGTAGAATCACCCATCTAGGGGGTTATTGATGCTTGCGGCTGGTGTACTCGTGTATGCAGAGCGCCTTGATGTTTCAACTTGCACAGCTGAGGAAGCTTCTCGTCGCACGTTATTATTCATCGTCTATTTCACTTCTTGATGTGATATCCAGTTTTATTATTATTTGAGATCATAAGACCATCTTTCATGAATTCCCTGTTCCTAGTGAAATTGTATTTGTATTCAATTGTATGTCAAATAAAATTGTGACAAGAATAATCTTGAAAATATAGGTTTTATTTGACATACAATTGAATAGGTACAAGAATAATTTATTCATGTATTCTATCCTTAGCCGCATGAAGGATAGAAAAGAAAGCATTGTGATTGACAAACAATTATTTTCTTAAAAACTCCTCGCCGACTCCTCTTTCGAATACTCCTCTTTCAATTTCACCAACTTCCTTCACTTTTTAGACAAAAATGCTGGAACGCGTATCGTAGGTTCGTAGGCTTATTGTCATAACTGCCCCTACAAACATTAATTTTTAAAAATCTGGTGCAGAAATTCACACAACTTTTCTTACTCGTATAAATAAATGATTGACCATTTCGTTGATGATCACCTCCCTCATCAGAGTATTTTCCTCAAGGTGAGGGTTATTGGAAAAACTATTTAATTCATTTATGATCGAAATCTCTTTGGCCATTTTGGAGACATTGCCAAAAAAGCGTTAAAACAAAGTTGCTTCGGATTTTGCTTCCCCTGGAAATTGCTCTAACAATTTTAAATTCCAGTAGGCACCAAAGTAGCGGACTCATGAGTGAAACGATCGGAACACGATCCTCCCGAGAGGGCAGCCGATCACGTCGTTAGTCTTTAATCAACAAATAATTTACTTCCATGATACTTACCGAAGGTAGAAAAGCAAATTTGTGCAGGAACTCTAAAACATTTTGACCTCGAAATGTCCACATTCGAAGCTTTCTGAACAAATTCGTGTCTTTTTTTTGTCGGTCTGTCCATGGTCAGTTCCGTGCCCCGTGTCAAACCATACTTGCTAAAATATTCGTCGGATTTTTATGACATTTTCGGGGAACGTAAGGGATATTCCCATGACGGTCTCCTATAATGAATTTTATCGATGCTGGACCAATAATAGCTTTTAGCATGCTCACACGTGAATTTCTCAAATTTCCTCACGATTTTGCTCACATTTTAAGGGTACCTGGGGGCTGGCTCCAAGATGATTGCCTATCAATTTTAACTTGATTGAATTAGTGATATAGCCACAAATTTAAACTAAGCCACAGCTTTCAAACCATCAAGGCTCCCAACAGTCAATGAAAAGTGAGCCATCTGGTTTTGGCAGAATGACGGATTTCAATGAGGTCTGCCGGGAGGTAAAAGGAGTCAACAGAGGAGCGTTGGGAGAGCCAATGAAGTTAGATCCCACCCCACCTTCACCGGTCACCCCCATCACCTCCAAGGATCTTTCCAGGTGCCAGCACTTCAACAACTCGTCCAGCCCGATCGAGTTTTCAACTTTCTTATCGCGTTTACCAGAAAATACTGGAGTAAATTGAGGTTACGTTAAATCGTTATTACGAAGAAAATGTTGTTCAAGTATAATAGGTATTAATTTGTTAGCCAGACCGGTTAACTTCTTGACCATTATGTTACAGCACGCATGAGTCAGAGTCGGAAGCAAAAAATAATAATTATCGTTTGTCGTTACAAAATAAACCCGCTTATAATAACCTTCGGGGATAGTTTGTAAAACGGAAATCCAATGTTTCTTTCCACCATATCGTAGGTGAATTCTGGTTTGATTAACTAAGTAAGGTCGTGAATTCATACAAGACCATCCAGATCCTAACTTGCACAGTCCCTGGAAATGCAATTAAGACCGGGTGACATTGTGAGAGCCGTGCAATATGGCGCACAGTTTGATGCATGCGGTAATGTTAGATTGGATAAACTTTTCTGAACTGTTGATATGAATATTATTGTGACACAACCGAATACATAGAGATTGATAGATATGTTCATTTCCTCCCGGTGGCAATCGACGCCTGTCAGGGAGTTGACAGTTCCCTGATAGTAATCGTACGCGGTTCCGCTCGCAATATTGTTACAGCGATCTCTACGAACACACTTGTTGCTCCGTTTTCGCCCTTCTTATTAAATTACAGTCGATAACCGACATCATGGTAATATTTTGATGAAACACAGTATAAGCGTGGGCTTAACAATACCACACATCAATGATCAACCACATTACATTATTGCTTATGAACGGTTTCTCGGTCCTTTGTAACCTACTTGATTGGCAGACTGTAGATTGGTGGTAGCTTGGTGGTTGGGATAAAATTTCCCTTCTGTATTTCGATGTACAAGACCCAATAACAACTGTCATCAGCATGCCAAGACAAGGTGGTACATACGAAGTCTTCATCTCTTTGCTGCTTAGCGACACCAAAAAATACTCGGCCAAAAATATTATGTAAAATCAAATTTTTATCGATTTGATGTTGATCAGTTTAGACAAAATGTCAACTTAATCGTGGGAGCGTACCGTTGATTAAACCATGATTAAATTCATATGGGCCCTCAAGGGGCCCTATCCGCATAATCCCTGAAACATTTGAGCAAAATCTGATAAAAACTGGAAGATATGGCTTTAAAAAGGAAATGGGGACAGACAGACAGACCGACCGACAGAAATGGAACCAAATATTTTCAGGAAGCTGTGAAATGTAAAATGAGAGTGAATATTTCAATTTTGGAGGACAAACGTTTTTTCGATTTTCAAAGTGAAAACAAAGTTTCCGCTACCTTCAGTAGACTCGGAAGCAACAGTTCACCAAAACTCAAGGTTCATGACGCCAAATTTGAAGTCCTAATCACGAAAAGTAACGGGGGAAGTGAAAAATTGAATGAATTTTCGGAATTGATTCATAAGGAGGGAGAGGGAGTCCTTTTCCCTTGGGGGGGTCCTGTCTCCCTAATAGCAATACTTCATTACAGTACATCGTCCTACTGAATACCTACTTCATACGTCACAAGTAATTGATACCTGGAAAATGTTAATTCTGTATCATTTCTGTGGCTCTGACCAAGCCACCCAAAGGGTGTCAGGGCGCAAGTGGTGAACAACGAGCCTGTATGACTTATGACAACGACTCATCAGTTCCGTAGTGCGCTAAACATCCAACATTACCAGCACATAACTGCTGAGTCTTGAAGGAGGGGCAGCTTCTCAATCTCTTCATCTTTCTGATGTATTGGCCCATTTAAAACATCACTGAAAACAGAACAGCTATTCAGTTATAAGTAATCAGGCAATTCAGGTGCTTACTCAGGTACATAAATATTCCATATGTTCCAAAATATTAGACAACAGTAAATGTTCCAAATTATTACACTAAGGTCTATTATTTTCTGTATAATTTATGTTCCACATTATTACCCAAAGGCGAGGGTAAGGGGGGATTTTAGTATCATTCGATTCTACTCAGTAACTCCAGTTGTAGTAGGTCAGGAGAGATATACGTTTGGGTGATTCCACGTTTACGCATACACCGAGGCTACCATCGATCAGCGAGCGATGAAATTCATAGGGGACCATCAGATTAAAATTGTGGAAGTTATGCGTGTTGCAAGGATCTCCAGACGAACAGACGGTCAAACTTACCAAACCAATATTGAAAATGAAGGTCTAAAATGTAAAATGCGAGTGGAAATTTTGGTGTTGGAGAGGAAACAATTTAGCCTTCCAAAAGTCAAAACGATCATTCTCCTCCTACCTTGGTAAACTTGGAAGCAGTAGTGAATCGAAATTATGACATCATTCTTCTTGAACTCTCCCAATGAGGAAGGAATAAATTAAATGTTCTATATTCTAAATCATTATGTTCATACATACAAGAGAGAATGGTTGGAGAAACCGTAGTAAATATATGGCTCTCCGATTCCTCAGAGATTGGTTTGTTTATCTCCGAAGGCTTGAAAAGGATGCTAAATTCAATCAGGGAGTCACATTGGGCAGAGGGGAGGCGTCACATTCAACTGGAATAGATTGCAGCCTGATGGTGTAATGCTCTGAATGATTCCTCATTACGGGTCCGTCCGAACCGTTGACTGGGGAATTAATGGTGCAGTCGAGCGTCGCCGCTGAAGCCTGGCAATGTTGGCCTCGTCCGTCATTTATCACCGTTGCCGAAACGGCTTATCAAGAGGGTGATGATGCGGCCATTTAATCGATTCTTCAGCAGAAGGCAATGGAGGGATTTCCATGCAAATTGGTGGGCCGGCGTATTTTTCCGTTGTTGTGGGGTCGCAATAATTCAACGTTTAAAGACACGACGCCTAGGCGATTAGCGTAAATTTATAGCAACAGCCTGTATTATGGTCATGCCATAGTAGGTCATTTTTCAGTGAAGGCGAAATTTCTGACTCTATTAAAAGTAACTTTACTAACAGTAACTTTACAGTAACTGTAAACAGTTACTTTACAGTGTAAACAGTTACTTTACAGTGTAAACAGTTACTTTACAGTGTAAACAGTTACTTTACAGTGTAAACAGTTACTTTACAGTGTAAACAGTTACTTTACAGTGTAAACAGTTAGTTTACAGTTAAAAGTACCTACCTGTGGGAACTGTTCCTACAACCTTGAGTTGTTCACAATCATGTTTCAATTTTCGTAGAAGTAGTCCTTGAACGTTCACAGTAATTTGAACATGATTGTCAATGTACAAGGATCAAGTTTAATTCTAGTAACCAAAATGTACCTACCTACATATGTACCTATATATCTACCTATACATATCGAGACTATGCGATAAGGAACCGGAACATGTTTTCTGTTCACCGCCATCGAATGGCCTGGTTAGAGAGCCGAACGGTGGCTTCTTCTCTAAAATTAGTACAACTTTGCTTATTTCAAGTGCGTGATTTTATGTGATTCAATTTGTTTCTAATTTGAATGTATAAGTTTTGAACTCTCCACTCTCTCGCAATCTACTTGTATATTTTTGTTGTCTTAATTGTTGCTGTTCTGTTAGTCGTTTGAATTTTCAGAGATTGATATTGTGTAGTAGTTGTTCAACTTGAAATACTTCGCGTTTAAGTTGTCTGTACCTAATTAATCTCCAACTTCAGTGATGTATGTTGTTATACGTCGACAATGGAGTGCTTTTGACTAACGAATATTGAACATCCAACATGAACATTTCTAAAAGAGTTTGGAGCTCGATAAATATGAAATCACGATTGATTGAGTCATGTTGGTACGTGATGATTGAATAGCAAGTGGAGCCGATTTCGAGACTAAAAAAGTGATTTGAAATCGGGTCGTTGTTCTTTTCCGTTCGACTCTTATGCCAGCATGGGGAGTGAGCGGTTTTTCCTTCAGAGCTCCCAGTGGTCTCATTGAATTTTCAATATCGTAATCTAATATACCTACCTAAAACTGTCCGAAAACAGTCAGATTCGATTGACAGTTTTGAGAGCGTCTATGTACCTTCTAAGTAAGCAGATTGATACCTTTTCTGGAACTCCCCTCCCCCCTGAGCAAACGTAAACAAAACACTACCCCTCCCTCTGTAGTAAGCATAAGACACATTAATTTTTGTTGCCTCACCTAAGCAAACCAGAAAACAAATTGAATAAGTAGGTGGAGCATGAGAAAATGAATGACCAACTCATCATAGAGGCAAACGAGACCGCAATTCAATCTACAGGTAGGCTTGTTGCAGTTGAAATAGAGTTTTAAATGAGGTCCCGTCATAATTCCCCTATACTATGCCATAATATTTTGGGGAACGAACAGATGTAGCACTTCAACGCGCCGCCAGTTCTGAACTCGTCCGGCCGTTACTAGTAAGTATATTGGGATAATGGCTCCTTGGGGGAGCCCTTTCGGGCGCGACACCCGTGAGAATGATCACTCTCGCTGAAGACGTCACTTGGGAATCTCCAACTGCTTGAGAGGGTCTCAGAGGGTGTAGATTGTAGACGCGGATGGGAACTCTGGAATTGAAACTTCCTCTTGTCACAAAGGCCTCCCACAACCCACCTCGACCTCGAACCATCTCTACTTACGAGTCAACCAAACTATGTTTGAGAGACCGTCCCAACTTCCGTAATGAAACGTAAACTTTGGCAATCCTCGAGGTGTTTTCCCTCGCTAGGGTATGAAATTTTCATGTGTTGAAAGTATGAAGTTGGCTCTTCGTTTTATTTGAGCCGGCTAAGCTTCACATATAGGTCACAGAGAGAGTTACTGTTTGAGG
The DNA here is from genome assembly GCA_030264115.1 of Lygus lineolaris. Classification (NCBI taxonomy): domain Eukaryota; kingdom Metazoa; phylum Arthropoda; class Insecta; order Hemiptera; family Miridae; genus Lygus; species Lygus lineolaris. The sequence goes on from JAEMON010000005.1 coordinate 14,786,281, forward strand.
TAGGTATGAGTTTCGTATTCAAGTCCTCTAATCTCAAACTAACAAACGTCTGCTGTGTTTGCGCCCACCGAATGATCATCAACAGACGTTCGCGCTAATTTTTGCGTATTTGTGCTGATTAAAAAATGCATTGCTAAATAGAAAATATAGGTGAATCATCTTCTGAATTATTGGTTTTCTACATGTGGTAAAAGATATCCAGTCATTTTCGTCAACGTCTTGAACCTATTGATGGCCAGGAAATAACTGCCAATAATGATGAATAGAGTCTAAGAATTTTGAGCATTCCGCTTCAATGCTAGAAAAGAAAAGTCTGCCAATTTGGGTTGGCTGTATAGCTTCCGCAGTTATTGAACATTTTAGCGAAATTGATAGAATAGTTCCGGAGTTATGCCGATAAAAATAAATTCAAAGTTTACGCCAGCATGGTAGCCATCACTCATCCAACTGTGGCAAAATTCATAGCTGATTATCTTGGAGGATCTAGAGGATTCTCCCCAATGTCACGAGTTAAATCGGTTCATTAGGAACAACTGAGAAATTGTAGTTCCAGGAAATTCACGTTTGCACACGATCAGGCGCTACTAATGGTCTGGCGGTGATGCAATTTATACGGGACAGTCACGAGGCTACCCCGTACACGTACCTACAATTTCTGAAAATTTCACCGAAAATAGTCGTTCCTGAGTTATGGCTATGAAACACACTTTATAATTGCGCATGAGCATTACATTTTACTGATACAATATAGGTAGTCTAAATTAGAAGGTAATTGTCAGCTCTCAACCACCCACCAATTTTGAGCAAAATAGGTCCATTAGGGACTGAGAGATCGTTGTTTTAGGAAATTCACGTTTGCGCATGAGCATAAGCGACTAGTGGTCCGGTTCCGATGAATCCCATAGGAGATCCTCTAGGGTCCAACTATCTAAATATCTGGAAATTTTTCCCAAATTGGACGAGAAGTTCCGGAGCTCCGTCTATGACAACAAATTTCAAGTTTACGCTTGCGCAGTAGCTATCACTGATCCAATCGTGACGAAATTCATAGGTGATTGTCTTGGAGTCAGTTCCCAACTACCCTCCAAATTTGATCGAAATAGATCCATTAGGAACTGAGAAATCGTGGCACTTGGCACGTTTGCCAATGTGCAAGTTCCCTTCTATCTACTGTTTAATCCTTCAATCTATCGCCTTTTGAAATACCAAATTCACATATTTAAACATCTTAACAACACTGCAACGTTTTCAATCAATCAACCATACCATTGACTGAACTGGATTTGGAGAACCATTACCAATGGAACTGTTGCATCCTTTAATGATCAGGGATACCGCTGGGTGATGAAAACACTGTGGTTGTATACACCAATGCCCCACAGTGAGTGCAATACATAGTCATTTCTGTGATATGAACGCCGAAGAGTGTGACCATCAATAGCACCAAAATATCGCTGAATAAAACGAAGATAACAAACCGACTGGTGGGGCCAATCATCCTGGATCATTGAACATCGACCGAATAAAAAAGAACCATCGAAGTATTTAATTTTTAATGATTTGTTGCAAATCCGACTAATTCCGGCACTGAATGCCCGTAGCAAGTACTGATTGACCGACGAGCGTGACCGAATGTTCTTGACATTGCTTTCCACTTCCCTAATGATTTTGTTCGCTCTTTATGACATCACCCAATCCTGCCTTTGAGAGAGATTTTAGTAATATTATTTTGATTATGCACCTACATTCAGTAAGGAATGGTTTTCGTAGAATTTGCAAGTAGGTCAAGGTCCCTCATCCCTCCTTCAATCGTAACCATAGCTACCAGTGTCTTCCTATCTCAGGTGCGCCGGTTTAACGACTCGACAACCCCGAGTTTTCTCGCTGTGTGTTAAGCTTTCCGTGAAATTGAAAATCTTCTCTTCCGCAACCTCAAGACGGTAGTCAAGGTGGAGACGATTCGATTAGAGAATCAAATCTTCTCCTTCCAGCTGTGGATCCCCTTCATTCCTTACGAGCTGATTCCCCTTCAGCCCACTCCCGACGCATTGACGCCCTTGGAGTCCCATTAGCTTTGTTTAACGGCCAGATAATCTCTAGGCCAGGCGTTCCTCGAACGTGCGATATTACTTTATAACAATCTGCGATGATTTGGGTTACAACAACAACAGGGTTGTGAAATGACCAGTTTTTGGCGGTTGAGGAGGGTTTCGGGAATAAACTTTAGGATTCGCCGGACACAAACAAACATAATTTTTGTACATTTGGACTGGATTGATTAGCTCAGTAACACATAAATATTATTGATTGGCAATATAATGAGACCTGGACATAATATCTACGGAATGTCACCACAACTTTAACTATTGCAATATTATTTCACAACAACCCCCTAGTAAACATGGTTATTGTTTTCTTAAAGTAGGTACATCAGATAGTTTGTTACTGAAGGTGTATGGGGCATTCATGGCAAATCGAATCATCATTCCGCAATCGATTGTCAACCCTTGTTTCCATGTGTGTTTCTGTTTTTCAAACCCGTGTTTCCATGTACTGTTGCCAAATTATTCATGTGTATTTTCGATGCCCGAAATTATCACTCATCTGTCGTTTCATCCTAGTATAGGTATCCTGGGGCCTAGTGCCAACATGCCGTAACAGAATGGCTGGCGCTGCTTCATTTCTTCGTGACAGCCAAAATGAAATTGTGCAGTTCTGATGAATATTCCCTTCTCATTTCAAGTCAGATGATGTGGTTATTTCATATCTTAGCTTTGTGACGAATATAGTTATGCAGATTGTCATATCAGAGCACTAGCAGTCTGTAGACACTTCGAGGTACAGGTATAGACAAATCTGGTTGCTTACAAGAAAATGCCCCTTCCACCAGTTTTTACTGTATCAAGGACTCAATGTATATCAATCTATATTGAATAAAGGTTGAATAAGAAGGAACTAAATACATCGAAGAAAATCCAGACTCCTTGACGAAAGTAGTAACTAATATGAATGTGCGTTTCCAGCATTTTACTCGTAATTGGGGATGAAAATCGCAGTTCTTTGTGTGTATGGTTGCTTGTTGATGGAGTTGGTATTCTACAGTACTATAGCCAATAATTGTTTACGAATTCAACGGTTTGTTTACAAACTCAGTGAGTGATGATGCTCAGAGCGCGCTGCTGTGGGAAGCCAACTTTGTTTGCTATAAACTCGGAATGCCTAAACTAGGAGGATGATTGTGAGAGCAATTCCACCTCACTTTGTCGCACGTGCTTGCCAGAGGTTGAAACTTAACTACACCTCATTGTCCTTATTTCACCTTTATGGCATTCACCCAGCCTAATCCAGCGCTTTCAAGGACTTTACTTTGAGCTGCAAGTTAACTAACAAGTCTCACCAGGTTGTTGGAGCGAGTCTGGGTTAGAGAGGGATGACATCGTTTCCTCTACCGCTCCGTTTTCTCGCTTGGAAAGTTTGGACTATCGCTCTCGACGTCCCAACCCTGTTTTGCCGGTACTCGGCTACCTCATGCTGTTTGTACCACGCTTCTATAATTTATTTGGCTACAACGCCTATTTCTCAGTCTCAACACGCAGACATGTGGCTGCTACGAGTGAGCAATCATTTTACTCAGATCGGTACTATTTATTCATACTAACAAATTACAGGTGGAAGGTCTTGGTCCTTCCACAAAGAATCGGACTTTAATTGGGGGCTCACAATCTTTTTGAAGGAGCTCAAAAAATTTGGCTCTGGAGGGAAACTTGGGAGGGCCATTGGATATGGATAGATAATTCTCTCTTACTTGTGAGAGAGGCGTACATAGATCGGCGGTTTGGTCATGTTATTCATCCGCATATAAAAATATCCTTTATCATGTCACTGGGACGTCGCAAACCGTTGATTAATAATAATAAATTTTTTTTTCTCATGGTTGAATTCTTGTCTTACCAAATGGTTTAGTTCTATGGATATCTGAGCTCCATTGAATGATGGAAGCCAAAGAGGCTTAGCGTCAAAGGCTGTAACTGCTTTTCCGATATCTACAACTAACAGTAGGTCACCTCTGTATATACCCAGTAATCAATTCGTTTTACAATGAAGGACCAAGCTCCATAACACTGATTCTTTTAACCTTTATTGCTGATTATGGTATCATTCTTATTTGATTACGTCCTACACAAAACAGGGAACTTGACTCAAATAATCCCTACTATTACATACTCGTACTTACGTACTATTCTACTCTTGCCTTTTGTCATAATTTAAATCGTTATAATTATTATTTATTTTTGTCCTTTGTGTCATTTTTTATTGATCATTGTGAATGCAAGGATAGGCATATCCATTTGGCAAAGGTATGGTTGCCCATTTGGCTCGTTGATGAGAAAACCCTACGCTTTGTGACGCAAATTGGTTATTGAGAGACCAATGTGATTGTCTGATAAACTGAAGCAATTTGGAGGAGGAAGCCCCTTTGAGCCACCAAAAGTGTACTTATCAGGAAAAGGCTACTGATATGGGATCTCACCATTATGGAAAATACTCGTAATGAATCTTTTCTGTAATAACTTGCAGGGTTTCTCAAATCAATTTGTCAAGTTTACCTACTATTTGAGAAGAGGAAAAATGAGATCGCTTCCAGGGGTTTTTGTTTTGTTTTTTCATCAAAAGACCTCTATCTAACCCTTTAGGGCTCAACAGGCTTGTGCAATCAGCGAATGAAACAAGCAACGCACACTGGGGGAAAACCCCGGTATTTTCTGCCACGGTTCCCCACGAAAATTTCCCACCCGTCGGGCACCCTCTAAAATCTTCAGCTTAATTACTTTTCCGGAATTAACAGGAAAACACCCCTCCCTCCTGTTCCTCATCGCCCTACCACTGCCTGACTAGTCTGGAGAGTCGGGATTACACTGCTCTCAAATTCAGAATGCAATTACCAGCCCTTCTTATCTCCACACTAGACTTTCCCCCACCCCTCGTTCCTTCTTCAATCCAGGGGTTGATCCTGGTAATTACGGAGCGTGTTTCGAGAGAAACTACATATTTTAATTACTGCGCTAATTTGCGGCATGTTCCATTGGGTTTTTTGCACATCCAGATTCACTCGTTCCCTAGCAGCTGGTGTTCTCAAATTGCAACATTATTGCCCTGAGGTCGACATCTGACTTAATTGGGCAACCCGCAACGCTGAGACGTGAAATAGTGGAGGGAGAATAGGTAGATAAATAACTGAATATTCCTACACCCCTATTATCCTGTTCCTGGCTTTAGTAGATGCTTGGATTGAATTGAATAGTGAAAGTTGTGCTGTTGTTAATGTAAAATCGGACAACTTCTATTTCCATTAATCTTCCATCCAATTTCCATTCTTCGTTCCATCTTGGAACGTCAAAATATGGCAATTCTGACCATCTAATTGTCCATCGAACAGGGCATTTCAAAAAATCTTCACCCCTCCCCCTATACCATAATTTTATTATGCTAAAGATGTTACAATTAAACCAATTCAGTTTTGATTGTGACAGAACGTTAAGTTATCCAAAAATAATAGTACGACCGCGACAACTTGTTACACCCTTCAACATTAACACTTTATTCAATCAATTATTGTAGTATTGAATCAATTTTCTAAACAAAAAGAAATTATCAACAGATACCAACATTATGATATTTCTCCTTTCCAATATTTCCTGATCGGTTTGGTTCTACGAATATTGCCAACCCATGACTGAGCTACTACCAAGTTCGAGCATTTGCTAAGGAACAAAAACGCCTTCTCGTCCTATGTACCTCGCTGAATGGAAGGGTTTATTTTTTGAAAGGAAAGGTTCTTGTCATGCAAAAACTAACTTAATGAGCGAATTTTCCAACGAATAATGATCGCATATTATTTTAAAGTTTTCAAATAGATATTTTATCCATTTTCCGATTTATTTCTGATTGGAATACATTTCTTAATCGCGAGATCGTCATGGGAAATTATGATTTGTTCCGAAAAACATTTCTCGTATAAAACTACCAAAGAAGGCTAGATATCATGCATTTTCGTTACCACTTTGAAATAATTAAACGTGATGTCACCATTTTAAACAAGAAAGAGGAAGCAGCATTTCCTTAAGAAATTCACCTAAAATTTTATCGATAATGGGTTAAATTGACTTGTTTCAAAACCATCTTGTGAACCGTGCGTTATCAGAGTCGTTTTGTTTCTCCTTCCTGGAGAACTGAAATAGAGAGAGGTATTGAACGTATGGGTTACGTTTTAATTTCAGAGCAATCGATCAGTAATGTTTAACGATTCTGATGCTTTTGACCCAACAAGTCACAGGAGAAGTGCCGATATTTGATCTCGATGACAAAGACTGCACTAGTGCAGACAAAGGTGAGTGTGTATGCGAGCATACAAATGCTACACAAAGGAAGTGGGGTCGACTTGGTTATAGCAGTCTCGGAGATTCAGTTTATTAGCAGTCATTATAGGAAACTACCATAATTCCTTTACTAGAGGAAACTCTACACCGTGGAGAACCGAAAACCACCTTCTAACTCCACTTATAAATTAATTACTGCCAACTTGGCTCTCACTGGGGGCTGGGAAGTCTTTGGGGCAACGTAGATTCATCGTAAATTCAGTTTTGTGTTCGGAAGGAAAAAATGGTATTCTGGGATTGGCCGGATTTGCAGTAGGAGTTTGAACTTTTGAAATAGAAACCTAACTGACGTATATAATAAGAACTTGTGATTATTTTGCCAAGAGTTATGGAATGATAAAGAAAGTAGTAAATGTTAGAGGCGATAGAGGATATTCCCTGATTACCAATTTTTGAATTAGGTACTCGTAGTTACTATGCCAACTCCCTCTCATACACCATCATTCCCACGCTCTCATTAACTTTCTAGAAGTTAGAAATCCCCACGCAGCCAAAGGAAAACCATTAAGCTGTGCGAAATAAGCAATATGTAGAAATTAAAATAAAAATGGAAATCCACCTACTCCGAGCCTCAAAGCTCTGAGGTGATGGTATGATTTGTCCGCCTCTAATGTTGGTAATCATGTTGGTAACGATGATAATCATGCGACCTGACGCACAGTGGGCTGAAATACGATTCTGAGGGACAACATCATTTTATGAGCGTTCGGGAAATTTGGCGCTGATTCCAAATGTACCGCATGTTTCTGTACTCATAATAGCTTGTAAGTAACGTGTTTATCATTTTAAAAAAACCTATCAGAAACACGTTTTTCAACATAATATACTTTACTAATGTACGCCTATTACCGTTCAAACAAATTTCACACAACAAAGTTGCGTAGATAATGAAATTCTGCATCGATTGATCACTGCTCAAATGAGTATTTCGAGTATCAGATTTGGTTGAGCACATGCTCATAAAATGATCCAGCCAGAATAACATTTCTGCGCTACCAGCACGCATGAGAGCAGTAGTTAATTATCACTAAAAATGAAATAAAAACAATAATAATTAGTGAAGATGTGAACCTATTATCTTTATACAAGTTTGGTTATGTCCAAACTTCCGTCACTACTGAAGAAAATGTCTGATCTCAGTCAGGACATAAGATCTGAACCATTATAGTTTTATTTTCAAACTGATATATCGTGTATGTATCTAATGAAAATACTTAGGCACCTACTGAGACCTCATCTCGCAATGTAAAAATTTCGATTTCAAAGGCTAGATTTCTATTTTACTATAAAAAGGGGGTTTCTGCAGAAATGTCAGGTTCTGAATGTTACGCAGGCGAAATACGAAAGAAAAAAAATACGAGGCGGTACGTTGTATAAATATTAGTATTAAGTCATTTTGTTGGTCCATACGGATAAGGAAAGTAAGGAAAGTGTGAATATCCGCAATAGGTATTCAAGAGGGAAAATACCAATATCAACTCGAAGACCTTTATTGCCGTTCTCTGCACCCTCAGGTTCTTTAAACTGGGATAACAACGAGGTGGAAACTCGTTAATTAGGCTATAGGGTTTCTCCAAACTAGACTTTATAGGACGGGAAATGTTTATAGGGATTAAAAAAGCAATCTTCTCGGAAGGTTCGTAAAATTTGGAACTGGGTGAGTTGGAAGGCCACTTACGGTAATATAGGAGGTAATCGAATTGCCTAGAGGAAAATATTGCCTTGAAGGCGCTAGGAGAGGAGGTAAAGGTAAAAGGCTGATACGGCTTCTTAATCAAGAGCTTGAAGTTAATGAAAACTGATGGGGTTGTCAACTCAATAAACGGGTAATAATCATAGCTGGTTTAATCCCGGGTAGTTGGGTAAAGCGTTCAGGGTAGACCTTGGCCTGAATGAGACTTGCTGGGTTGATCTTCGGTTTCCCGGGTTTATTCAAATCACGTCGCCGGATTAGGAATAACATCGCCGCTTCCGGTGGGTTATGAATATTGATGAACCTAATTATGTTGGCTGAATGTCAACTGGGGTGCATATAATTATTTTCCACGCGTTTCTTAGTAGTTCTGGGGAGGGAAAAAAAGTCCTATTCATGTAGCATGATTTGATGAGCGAATTTCAAAGAATAATTTTATCCGATTTGGTGGGTGATTCTTACAGGAAATTTCACGCTAATTCCGAATATACCATAAGTTTCTATGTTTAAGATAGTAATCGACACCAAAAACCTCAAAGAACACGTTTTTGCGATTTTCGAAAATAAATTTTTAAAATTTGAACCCTTGGAGTACTTAAAAATTTCTGGCCAACGAACTCATCCTCACTTTTGATATTATTGACATTTTAAAATTTTGTTGGATTTTTTATCTCGATTCCTCGGTCAGATATCGTCTGGAGTGACACATATATAAATATATATACATACATGTATATACATGTATGTATATGCATATAAAAAGTGTTAAATTCCAGGATGGAATGTTTTAGAATGGTCTGAAACGGATTTCCATGAAGAAAAAGTTCAAAAATTTGCATAATTTAAATTTTGAAGCCATTGCAATAGCTTCATTTTCGTCGAAAATTCGCTGACAACGATTTAAGTAATAATCCGTGTCCATTAGTGGATGTATGTTTGTACGTATAGTCAATTCTTTGTTCCAGACAAAACTCCGAAAATTATGATCCGATTTTCATGAAATTTACAGGGATTGTGAGGTCTGGGCCCTAGTAAGTTCCAGCGCTGTCGAATCAATAGCTGCCTCTGCGCATGCGCAACCGTGAATTTCTCGAAACATTCACCTACGTCATAAAGATTTTTCGGTAACATCGGGTCTGACTGGGTGGACGACTTTCGAATTTTGTTCAGGGCACTTCTAAATCGAGTCGGAAACGTGAATTTCCTGAAACTACGATTCCTTATTTCCTAATGTACATTTTACGTTCAAATTATTAGTGGTATTAGGGGCTGACAATTACCTACGAATTTCGCCATTGGATCGGTAATACCTACTGCGCATGCACAAATTTGAAATGTATACTCATAGCCTTAAATCTGGAACTACCCGACCAATTTCGGTGACGTTTTCAGGGATCTAACGGTTTAGCACAACCCATCATCGCCATGGTTTGCTTGGGCGCATGCGCAACCGTGTATTCCCTGAAACGATTTCGCAGTTCCAAATGGACCGATTTCGCTCAAAATCGGAGGGATGACTCAACGGAGATTGCCTACGAATCACGTGCTAATTCGATCAGTATGAGCTACTGCGAACTCAAAAACTTGGAATAAGTTCTAATATGCTTAAATCCGGAACTATTCCACCAATTTAGGTCCACCAAATGTTCACTAACCGATTGTATACTCCATGTTCCAAAGTGAGGAAGCTATACTGTCCACCCAAATTGGCAGACGTTTTTTTTTATAGGTTCTTAACTTGAAGGGGAAGTTTGGCCATTGTTTTGAAAATAAAACAACTCATCAAGAGATATGTTTAGCTGTTTAGCTATAATATTGACGCACTAACATACAAACTGTCGGTCGGCCAATCTTCGAGAACTGCTGAAGTGGATGAGTGTTTGTTGGCTAATATTATAGTCTTTATAATCATCGGTTCTGCATAATGCATAATGAATCATTCAAATCATCAGTTATCGAAATGGGTTTAACAGTTTTCCGAGTTTTTCAAATCAGAATAAAGATGATGTTAAAACATTTAGATGTTTGAGTGTGAACTATTGTTGAATCTGTTTGGAAAACCGGTTTCCATTTACCACTTTCTATTCTAAAAGCTGGATTGTCTCTTGATTTTTAATTGTTCTTCTAATTTGCCTTTTTTAATTTGTTCTTTGAATGTTCTTTTTTAATTTGTCCCTTAATTCAATACGGAAAATGCTACATTGCGGTAACGGAACCATACATCCAATTTAAAGTTTCACAAGAATGCATTAAACCATTGGGTTAATTAAATTTCCCTGGACATTTAAAACTTCGTTCGTCTGTTGAGGGAAAGTAATTAGCTTTTAGCGGAACCGAGGAAAACTTGAATTAATTATAGTCGAGAAAGCTGTTCATTTCGAGAGCAGAGAACATCCCCAGTTGGTTCAAAAAGTGGTTAGTTCTGACGACTTCGCAGAATCCACCGTTTGTTTGGCTGTAAAACGAAGATGAGTTGAACGGAATGGACAGGAGAAGGGCTTTATAGGTAAAACATACAAACCATTCGTCTGCCCGTTTTCAAAATTCTTTCTCAAATAGTACATTCTTCCATTCGTATCCTTTGTATTCTTTGTGGGGGATATATCTCATGGAGCATAAATATTGTAATTGTAACACTTTTGTTCCTTCTATTTCAAATTATAAACAAATTTCCATGATAAAGGACAAATCAATAGGGTATTTCATACTCGTTCTTGTTATTTTGTTTTCACTTTATTTAAGTTTAGTTTTTCATAGGTATACCTATTCCTAAAGAAAAATGGGTCTGTTCATTGAGAGAACGTTTACATAATATTGGAGAAGCAAATTGGACTTTGACATTTGAGAAAACGCGGGATTGCGATATAATATCGCATAAGTAATTTTGCTGCAACGAAATCGATTTCTGATTGAAAGCAGTAGTATCCATATTGAATCTGATTGCATATCAGTTGATTGATTGATTCACTCCAATTCCGTTAAACTAAAACTAGTTATTACCGTAGATAAGATTATCAGAGACAGTTTATCACTTATTACTAACGTCACAACGTAATCACTTATTAGTATTAGGCCCATCACTTAGAAAAGGCCCATTAGTCTGACATAGCGGAGACTTTGATCACCAAGGTCACCATGGATAGATACTATGATATTATCCTATGACATCTTCGCTTGCTCACGTGCCACACGGGGCGTGATATAACGGGGAGGGAGGAACCGCGCTTGGTGATAGAAAAATGATAGAACACCTAATTCCTAGGGATCGGAAGTATTTACCCGTGTGTTGGTCGCAAATCCAGATTTTTATTTATTTTTTTTTTAATGAAAATTTGAAATTTCAAGGCTTGAATCGAAAAATCGACATTACCACGTCATTCAGCCTAAGCAACACATTAAAATGAATTAACATACTATACAGTTTACTACACCCAAAAAACTCGATTTCTTGCTTTTAGCCCACATTTGGAGCGTAATTGCGCACTGTTTTGTACACTCAAATTTTCGAGATAGGGGTACTTTATTCATGAAATTTTTCGTAGAATCCGAATCTGATTGAAAGAGGGGGTTTCCGTAGGAGAAAACAAAGTTTGTGTCATTTGCGCCACCATGGCGCAAGCGGGTGGTGTTAAAGTATTAGTCCTGAAATCCACGCCAAAAATTATGTAGAATGCCGTTGGAAAGAATTTTCTACTTGGATCCTAGGGGAAATTAGGGGGGTGTAAGTCCTTAGTGAATCACCATGTATTGATTTTCTTTCGACGGATCCGTTTTACTCGGATTTACACAATATTTTTTAGATACAAGCTTTGAAAATGTGCACGAGAGGTGCGACGTAACGTGAGTAAAAAAATCAGTAACGGAATAAATTACGTCTGCCTTCTTCAACCTTGAGAGCCGCAACGAGAGTGAAAATTGAATCTTTAGAACTAACCTACAGAGATTTTACGGAATCGGTTCGTTAGGCGGGAGCCGCCAAGCCAAATCTTCCAGATTTATGTTTTCAGCCGATATCTTCTCAACCAATCACGTTCATCACGCCCCTAACGTACTAATACTTCTCGTGGATAACTGAGGCTCTAAAGGCTCTGAACAACCTCACGTCTAGCAAAAAAAATCTGCTTGCGGGTGCCTAGATACATAGTTGCAAATTAATAAAGCTCTTATTATTGATTCACGCGGATAGGGAACTTGCGAGGTTATTTTTTATTTCCTAATTAGGAAGATCTTAAAAGTGGTTTCCAAAAAGGTGCTGTATGACGGGTATCCGACGTTTGAAAGTTACCGAAAATGGGTCTTGTAATTTGAAACTGACGTCACCGACCCCCTGCCTGTCTGAGATCCACGAGATCCCTTTCAACCCATTTGCAGGGCAAACCAGCAGAAATTCCAAGCTGAAAATTGGCACCAGGGGGTTTGAAGGGCGCTGAATCAGATTTTGAGGTTCAAAATGGGAAATTTCTACTTATGCGCTTTCCTATCATTATTCTTAGTGTGAAGCGAATCATTACCATCCCACCACATTCTTGCATCCATTTCCCGCACAGCATTAAGAAACGAGTGTCTTTGTCCCAGATAGAACAAAAAAAGAGGAAAGGACCGCGGGTATAAAATCCGACTCAAAATCTCCCTTAAAGGCACGGGTCCCGTTATTGCTGTAAGAAAAAAGACTGTGGTGGGGGGTTATAAAAGGGCCTTTTCCGCCCTCCAACTCCACAATTGAGCTGCCCTTTCAAAAGAACGGGATTACTAGGGCGAGCTCTCCCAGAAGATGTACGAGAAGAGCGGAGGGGACCTAAGGACCAGCGATGTAATCGGAAGGCTTAATTCAGCTTCAAAACTTTGGGAACCGGGTTTAGTGGAAGCTTTGAGGACGATTCGTTGGCCCGGCAGGAAAAGTCAGTTTTCGGATCTCCAAATCCCTCTCCTGCTTTTTGTGGCTTTTAGAAGCAATTTACACAAGGCTGAACTCACGGCTCTTCAAATTGGAACAAACGCGGGTCATTGTGCCTTAAAAGGCCACCGCGTTTTCCCACCAGCGAGGGAATGAAGAACCAGGAAAGGGAATGAAAAACTCTCATTATAAAAAAATATACTTAAGTTATGTTCATGGTCTATAGCAATTCCTACGCTGTGGTGTGATGTACCAGTGAATTACAGTTTCCATGAAGTAACAGACCGTACCTACCCCCAAGCCATTACCCGAATATACCATAACACCGACCCCAGCCATTTACCTACCCGAAGATAGGTCATATTCAGCACCTTATTAGGTATGAGTCTTAAGAAGTTTGGTTACCAGAAGATAGGTACATGAAATTGTTACTCCTTTGGGTACTTAATTGGATTGGATGTGTATGTTTGGATGCATTTCTGTGAACCGCTCACGACCCAATGATCCGAAATTACCTACTTTTTTCCGAACAAAATACCCTGTAATAAGGAATGGCCCTTGGGTTTTGTTAACATCTCCCTTCCATTAGTTTTGTATTGCCATGGGATGAAGTTTCAAAAATATGGAGACACTTGACTCTACGACCTTTTCCACTACATTTACGGGAAATTGACTTGTAATAAAAATATAATTTTTGAAGTGTGTGAAAGTTCAATGTGTACCTGCACGTCGGCCTTCGGTTTTTGTAGGTTCATCATCTCCTTATCTTACAGCTTTTTCAGGAGTAAGTCGGAATTCGAATAGAAGTATCTTCTCATTCATGATTCATCCCCTTCCCCAAACACCGCCGAGTTTGAACCGCGTTCCTTTTCGCTTTCAAGGTTGTTTTCGCTAATGGACTCTCCTAACGGCGGGATGAATAGGCTAAGGGTTGCTTGCAGGGGCTGCTTGCAAGGGTTGCTTATATAAAAGCATAAGACAGAGCACCTATATAAAACAAGGTCGATGAAAGGGGGCGATGCGGAAGGGGGTAAGTACGAAGAGGGGGGGAGACAGAGAGAGAGAGAGAAAGAACTGGCGCCCTCACTAAAATGAGTATTCGGCTTTTCCACCTTCCTGATGAGCGTTTTCTATCTTCGTCCTGATGATGAAGAGAACCCCCACTTGACCTCGGGAAAGCCAATTTATTCGTTCCAACGTTTAATATGTCCCATTTTTCCATCCCGCTTTTATGTTTCCCACTGACCTGGGAATGATGAGAATCATCTCATAGGACCTCATAAAGGCAACTTTTTTAAAGAAAAAACAGAGTGGAAGCATTCCTATCCCTAATTAGGAAAGCTGTTTTCAAGTCAAGCTCAAAAGGTCGGCATGCAATAAAGGTTTGTACATATATATATACATTCCACACATTTCTCCCTCTTCCCTCACATTTTTCACAAGATTGACGAAATTGAAGATAACCTCAGGGTCCCATGAGATGATTCTCATCATTCCCAGGTCGGTGGAAAATATAAAAGCCGGAGGGGAAAAGAACGTAAAAAGGGTGTGGGAAGTGAGTGATAACTCCGAAACAAAACTATTCACCACCAAAACCATTCAACCAAAACCTGTTTCATTAGAGAGTAAGTGTGTAAAAACTTATTGTTTTTAGTTGCATAATAATTATTATCTATGGAAAAACCAGTTGTTTTGTAACAAACGAGTTTTGGAGTTCAACAATCACTCTGCAGTGTTGGAATCCTCGCAGTAGTGATTAAATTTTTCATCTCATTGTAAAAGCAAAAGAACGAAAGAAGAGCTGAAAGTTTTGGAGTGCATTAAAAGAGGAACCACAGGGTTGTAATAATTCCTGCGGTAGATATTAGCTTCAGTATGTCACCCTTTAAACGAGGCCATTAGACTGCAGACCACGGGAGAGGAAACCCCGCCGGAATTCGCACTCCTCGACCACAAAATCAACACGGGTCTCTGGTCAATGGAGAGGGGCGATGATCATGTGAATTCATAGGAGTAATATATATACTTTTAGCGAAGCTTTGATATTTAAAATAAACATTACTTATCAATGACGTTGATGCTATTTGATTAGCTTGATTTTGCATTGTGATCTATGTATATAACGGTTCACACTAAATACATCTCTAAATATTACCATTCTTTTGGAAGTTAAAATAATATCAAAGTCGTATCATTTACTTTTTTGGTGTTTTCAGCGTGAGTTCATACCTTCAATATCTTCTTTTTGCAGTTTAAATTCACCCAAGATGGTCCCAAGATGGAATGAATCGACATTGCCCATCAAAATCGGGTCAACCAAAGCTCCAACAAAACAACATGTTGAATTCTACCTACGGCCGGAAATAACATTCAGTTTGTGAAACTCGACCTCCAAACGAAATTCTGAATTGTGACACTTAACATCATGAACATCGTGCTAAAACTGGCCTTGCTGACGAATAACCATAAACCTTCTCAGAGGGCGATACTAAACATACTGCGAAAATACCCACCTCACTAAAATTCGTCCAACCGTTAATGCGTGAGCATGCCAGAAATACACATTTATAGTATAGGAAAGAGAGAAGATGTACTACGTCTGCAGCTGTTTACCGCCTATAAAACCTTGCCCATAATTTTGCAAAGAAAAACTCATGGAATTCGTGGCAGCCGTCCTTGTCACGAATCATTGCAAACAAACAGACTCTAATGTAATGGGTAGAATTATGGATAGATGAAAGATAGAATATACCCCTTAAAAATTAATATTCTCGAGCGTAGATATAGAATGGATGGATAAATTCATAAATATGAACTGCCCAGGAAAAATCCTATTCATATAATTTCCTTCGAAACAAATAAGAACCAAATTCAAAGAGCCCCAGCAACATCATATATTATACCAACGTGAAAATCCTTACAATATTATATACAGGGAGTACTTTAATTTTATAGAGGGTGGGTGATTGATTGGATGGCGGGTGCCTACCAGTACTGAGGGCTTTAGTGCTATTTAATTGCCTTTGGTAATCATAATGGGGAGCTTGCATGGTATTTTTTCCTGAAAAGGGATGACTTCAAAGAGACAAAACCGATTGCGTTTTGAGGGAAAAGTGGTCTAATAATTTCAAAGAATTTATTGTAGTTTAGTCGTTTTGGATTCCCACCCAGACCGAAATGACGTTATTAGCATGGAAGTAGGAACTTCTTCCTGCTTCCATGCTACAGACGAACAGCCCGAATCGGCACTCAAACTTGAGTTACTTTCTGAACAAGTTAGAAAGAATCTCTTATTTTAAGCGTAAACTTTATTTAATTAGATTTTTGTTGCAAATTTTTAATTTTTTCATTTATTTGCCTATATTATTGGTTGAGGGCATGGCGAATTTAGCGCTATCTGTGGTATTTTTGCCTGTGTGACGTCAGTTAGGTTCTGGCGGGCTGGCAGCTGTTTTTTCAAACAGCTGAGATTTTCATTCTATAAAAAAAAAAGTTGCCGTTGGGGGTGTCTACCCGCCAGTGGTTTGTGTTCATGATGGTACATTTATTGCAAAATGAAATCTTGGGGACACCCCCAGACCCCCGGATTGTTAATGTTAGGATCAAGGATCAAACCAATGAAACACAGAATGTGTATTTCGGGGATTCCCCAGAGGGCTGGTGGCATTCTGGTAAGTTCGGCCAAAGTTCATTCCGCGTTCTTGGAATCCAGCGCCTTGAATTGTAGGCCTACGTGACGTAGACCCCTCCCGGGGATATTAACGTTCTGTAAGGTGGCAACCCTGTGAATAATTGTGGTGTGAACTTATGAGTTCCAAAGACGAATAGGAGCATGGAGGCTCAGGTAAGTCGTTAAACAATCCAACTATCGTCTGTTAACTAGATTTCAATAAAATGGGAGCAATAAGTTAAAAAAGTCGTTAAGCATGTTAGGCATGGACCTATCCATGGAAATAGGTAAATCATATACTAAACTGTCACTCCACTTGGCAGGTAACTAATAAATCAAATACGATACTGTCCCTCCAATTGGCAGGTAACTAATAAAATACCTACCTATAATATACTGCCCACCATCCTGGCAGCCATCACCTTGAATTGACATTATACAGCCCACCACCCTGGCAAAGTGTTAGGTAAATCAAATACTAATATTATTTGATTATTATACTGTCCCTCCACTTGGCAGGTAACTAATAAAATGCCTACCTATAATACACTGCCCACCATCCAGGCAGCCATTACCTTGAATTGACATTATACAGCCCACCCCCCTGGCAAAGTGTTTGGTAAATCAAATACTAAACTGACCCTCCACTTTGTAGTTAACTAATAAAATACCTACCTATAATATACTGCCCACCATCCTGCTGCCATCACCTTGAAATGACGTTATACAGCCCACCCCCCTGGCAAAGTGTTAGGTAAATCAAATACTATACTGTCCCTCCACTTGGCAGGTAACTAATAAAATAACTACCTACAATATACTGCCCACCATCCTGGCAGCCATCACCTTGAAGTAAAGGAAGGCGAGGGAAGTAGGTGGTTGGTGATTCGGGGGTGATCTTACGCGACAGACACCTTCAAACCAGAAATAACCCTCCGCAAAAACACATTCTGAGTTGAAAGTTTAGAATATACCTAGTTATAGTTTTCTACTCTTGGAACAAACTAAAACTGAATGTTCTTACCATGCTCCCGTGCTCCCAATCTTGTTTTGCAACCCCAAATAACAAGAAACGGGCAACCAAAGAGAAAATGTCTGAACCATGCAAGTTCCCCGTTGCCTTTTAGTATACCAGGGCTTGAATATATCATTCTGAGGAATAATTCCTTTTCGTTCCTTCATAACTCAGTCCGATCATATCAAAATAGAATAAACAAACGAAATCGTCGAGAAAATCGATTCCTTTATAAAATTCCGGGAGGAACCGATTCGGCTAGGAAACGGAAAAATACCCTTCCCATAGTATTCATTTCGTTCATTGTTGGAACGATACAATTTCGACCTTGACGTATCGTCTTCAGATCGTAGCGAAATGATTTTGTTCTTTGGCGTATCGTTTACATCAAAGAGAAATGTGCTATGCGGACGGAATCAATTCAAATCCAAAAACGCGGTTTCATTCTAATGTTAACTGCTTCAGGACGCAATTTCAATATTATGCTGTACGTGTTTGTCGACCCTTCCATCATAAATGCTGTTTTTTTTAACATTATTTATTTTTGGCTGTATTTAGGATTTTTTGAACCGTTCTAGGGTCAGATAAATCGCCTAGAATGACACATAAAAATACTATAATAGGTATCAAATAAATTATTTACTGTATTATATTATTTTATTTTAAAATTGTTATGCTTCGGGATTTGACTCAGAATAGTCTACAACAGATTTCAACTTAGAAAATGAGAGAAAAAAGGCCATCCGAAATTTCTGTTCCTAACATATTGTTTCATTTCCGACGAATATTCGCTGATGAAGGATAGGAAAGAAATTTTCTGTGGGACGACATTTTTCGCTCCACTCCGGAACGATATCCCATCAGAAGAGATTCACCCGGAACAGTTGGAACGGTATCCGTCCCTTCACGATCTATTCGTCTCGCTCCGGAACGATATTCGATACGATTCATTAGGAGCAATAAATAAAAAATACCCACAATAATCGATTCGGTGGGAACTTTTCATTTTGATATACCTACCTGCTTCGGTTTTAAGCCCTTTTACCCACCTACGGACCACTTAGCAATATTAATAATTTTAACCTGACATAAAACACAACGTGGAAGCTGAGGGCAGAAGTGAATTTTCATCCAAGCGATTCCCCAACAGGCGATAGTACGAGTAGTTTGTTCCGCCCTGATTCCCCGTGACAAATGTTCTCCCCAGCAGCCTTGTTGAAGAGGGCGCAGAAACCGCCACCGGGTGGCCACCAGATAAAACCTACATGTCCAACGCCGTGTGTGTACATGTGTCGTGAACAGGTACGTCTGAGGTCGTATGTGGACGTATGAGGTCGTGTGTGGATTTATCCGACGAACATTCATCGTCCAAACCCCCGTGTAAGTCCTTGCAGGCTTTCAAACGGGAACGCTCTGGCCATAGTTTACGTTACGTAGCGACGAGGTTCGACTCCTGCTCACTTCGATATGGAAAGCTCGCATCGTACTTCTATAAATAATTAACCCCACAGTCAAGTCCGTCCCTTCCTAATAGATGTGCATGAATCTTCGTTCAGGCAGAATTGGAGTTTGTACCTACCAACACCGTTACAGTCTATAATGACGAGGTAAAATACACGGAGTGACATGTTGAATTTCGTTCGTTGTTTGTTCTTAAAAATAAGGGCAAGCCCAATTTAAATGTGTTCAATAATAAAATGTAAAGTATATCAACGATGTTTTTATGGTTTCACTTCATGAAGATGTAGCTACATTTGTGAGACTGCCTCGTTTATTGAAAATGATTAGTAACTGAAGATGCCTCCAAAGTTGGTGGTATATGTTGTATAAAAACAACGTTGGAACTATAAGTTTCAATTTCCAATACCTTAAATATGAAGTATATAACAATAGTTATAACAAAGAATCATTTACACAGAATCACATAAAAAATTATAAGTTTCAATTTCTAATACCATTTATATGAAATACTCTGCCAAATGGAAATGGCATATATAGCTTCCTCGCGTCCGAGAAAATTTGAAATAAAAACGCTGCAAATTATTACTCAACGGTTCATTATTTTCTGTATAGATCGCCCTTCTACAAATATTCTATTGACATAAAATACCCACCTACCGCGAGGTTCACAATCATCTCTTAGTGACAATGAGAAGGTACCTTCTTGTAATTATTATTATCAGAGAGTTGTATCATTCATTCTTAATGAAATTCAGTCACTAAAGAAGCTTCTGAAAGTAAACAACAAACATTTGCTCACCAGAGTGCACAGGTACCCCTCTTGAATAGATGTCAAATCGAGCGTGATATTCACCAGATTCACCTTCTGATATTCACCAGATCGAGAAGGTAGTTGGAAGTTGTTGTAGGAGTAGTTGTTTTTCAATGGCATTAGGTAGTAGTGAGAGTAGTTCAAAGTTGAACATTTGCTCACCAGAGAGCACAGGTACCCCTCTTGAATAGATGTGTACCCCTTGCGAACTACTCTCACTACTACGAGAGTGATCAAATTAGTGTAGATTCACCAGATCGAGAAGGTAGGAGTAGTTGGAAGTCGTTGTAGGAGTAGTTGTTTTTCAATTGCATTAGTAGTGAGAGTAGTTCAAAGTTGAACATTTGCTCACCAGAGTGCACAGGTACCCCTCTTGAATAGATGTCAAATCGAGCGTGATTCGGTGGAATCGAAAGAAAGTTGCATTTGAACAGCTGATATTTGAATGGAGAAGAATATCGCGATTCACTCTCGCGTTTCTGCCTCTTTTTTTTCGTTCAAACCCTATGTCCTTACAGGGAGCGAACGGTTGGTCCCAAAACGCTCCGCAAGGTCTCATTCGACGCTAAAAATTGTGTTCTATTTTAAATCGATGGAAATATATACCTTCCCAGTTGAAATTTTCGAGCTAGGGGGTTTTGAAAATTTCATCCCCTGTTTTCTAACCCTTAGAGAATACTGACTGTAACGCCAATCATGGTAGGTAACTTAGGAAAGTGCCGCGTACGGCGCAGGTACGTTAAAAAATTTTTATTTCAAGATTCTTGATCGTGTTGAGTTTTGTAAGTTTGGACAAATGTCAACATAATCGTGAACGAAGTTTACGAAAGCGCATGCTTTGACCATACCGTTTATTCAATCATGATGAAACTCATATGCGGAGACCAATAAAGGGGCCCTGAAAATTTGAACGAAATCGGGCGAAATCTCTGGAAGATATGGCTGTAACAAGGAAATGCGGACAGACCGAGAGAAACGGAAGCAAATTTGTTCAGGAAGCTCTGAAACGTAGAATGCGAGAGGAAATTTAAATTTTGGAAGACATAATTTTTCGATTTTCAAAGTGAGAACAGCTTCCGCTATCTTCGGTAGACTCGGAAGCAATACATCGTGCAAAATCTGAGGTAAGCTTCGAGTGAAGATGAGGATTATTCAGAAATAATGTTATAATTCGGGATAAGGGATAGGAGAAGAGGTCAAGTTCGGCAAGAGTGCCACATCGCATTAACTTATCGGGGGATTCTGGAGAGGGGTATGCGGGCTCAGGTAATAATAACTTGTTGAGCTGAAGGGAACTTGAAGAAGTGAGGCTGAGCTAGAATGGAAACGAGGGACTGAAAAATTGACTTGTGAGAAGAGTGAGGGGCAGTCGATACAAACACGGTGGGAGGTCGAATTTTACGAACATGTTACGACTACTCTACATCTCTATATAACATCTGGCCTTGAATAATCCATGGATTACAGCTCCATACAGTCTCTCATGTCCACGTGGATATAATGAAACACTCATAGTACGTCTTACAGAGTAAATCTCACTTTCTACAATAAGTTGTATTGCCGTCCCTCTTCGATGGATGTGTATAAAAAATGCAGAAATTAAGTGTCTCGCCTCAGCGTTGTTAACCCCTGATGCAATGTTTCAGCTCTTCCCATCTTCCCTGAATGTAGAAAGGATGATATTATGCATGATAAATTGATATTTCCATTCAACTCGTCCCCGCTACCCAAAACAGCGAACCATGAACCCATATTACTATTGCCGTACTTTCCCTTCACCGTTCGGGCCAAGTAAAGAATGTGGACATTGATATTTGATAGATCTGACTCTCAATGGAGAAAAGGGTCCAGGGAAGTCTCGGGGATCGCTAAAAAAATTGTATTACTTTTTTAACCAATATTAAAAGTGAGTAAATGTGAGTTTTGCATTTTAAATAACTAAATTATTTATATACATCAATATTATATTAAGTTTATTTGTAATAACTAAATAATAAAACACCCTCAATTTTTTTTGTTATTTCTGGATGGGCGAATTGCTCAAACATCACTTTTACATGATTCACCTATTAGGTTCACAATGTTACTTACATTACAATAGGTATCACTGAATATTCAACACTCAACAGTTTGCATATGCGAGAGAACCATTGAAGAAATATTTGGGGACGAGTTGTTGAGTTCATGGACTGAGTAAACAGAAAAATCTCGGCGCCGTGTTGAATTCATAGATTAAGTAAACAGAAACAATAAAGGGGACCAGTTGAATTGCCTGAAGGTTATACAGGTCAAACGTGCATGTAGATGAAACATTTCCAAAAATCCATCTACCTAAGTTGAAGTTTTGCATGCATGTTATACGTTATAATATGATATTAGGGAAGCCCGAAAAACCGATTTCATGCCGTTATGTAGGTACATGGAGTCAGATTATACTACACTACGATTGCAAAAAAAAAATCGTACACATAATAATATGTATATCATAGTTACACAATGGCCCTGTCTCCAACTAATGCAAAGAATTCTATAGGATCTCATATGGTATACCTAATGTAGAATACAATATCTATTGAAATAATTACTACGCCCGCCGGTCTTAGGAAGTAGTAATTAATTCCCGGTATTTAATTTTTAATTTATTGAATAAGTATAAGATGGCTGTTCCGCTATTCAGCCTTGAAGAGTTGAGATGATAAAAAAAAATAATCATTCCCTGTAAAGGCCCTTTTATCCATTTTGAACCTACTGGTTTCTATCCACTGTTCGGATCTTCATCAGCAGTCACTTCAACTCCTCAGGCTGAATCGCGGGTGAACTATCTTATATATACAGAAATTAGGTACTACCTACTATTAAGACATGCTGAATAGTTATCTTAATAAATATTAGATTTTACATTAGGTATAACGAATCAAATATTGTTCCCCCTACTCTGAACATGTGAGGCCTCAGATGATGAATGTAATTATTACAATTACAAAATTATATGATAATAAATGATGAAGTTGAAATAAAATTGATTGATTAGTTAGACATAAAATTATATGAAAGAACGTACCTACTTACTTACAATACGCAGGAGTTAAACAATAATAATAATTCTTAAATAACAATCATTTTCAGAATCAGAATGTTAATAATGGTCGAGTATTGATGCTCAGCTAAAAAGTGCACATGAAACATTCTCAAGTAAGTAAAATTGGCGTTCAATTCCGAAATTGGACCTCCTGATTCCGCCGGACTCAATTCTTTCTAAGCACCGCTGAGGTGTAGAACGAAGTGGTTGACAATTTTGGATGAATTGATCTTGTGACTCATAGGCCATATCATGGCCAGATTTGGCAGACAGGTGCTTTTTCCCAGGAGAATGTGTTCCCTCTTAAATGTTCGATTTCTCCTAACACCTCCGAATAGACGTATAGATAGTTTCCTGGAGGGAGCTGGATTATTTTGGCGAACTGTCTTCAACCTCCTCCAGAAAATGATAAAAAGTGAAAATGACAACGTTTGTCATGTCACGTTAGCACCATTGCCATTTTAGTTGTTGAGTAAAATTTTATTTATGTAGGTATAGTGTTTACGCATAATCACACAGCTTTTTTCAAGAGGGCTGGTGATAATAAACGTTCCGTATGCATTTAATCGTTATCGGAACAATCAAAGGGCAGCTCCCTATGATTGTTCCGATAACGATGAAATAGCAGCTGGCCCATATCCTTAGGTATGTCTAAAGTGTTGAACGCCCATATAAAACACCATGGAAGTGGAATAGAAAGTCATAATAGAAATATATTCGTACGTAAAACGTGACCTCTGAGTCCGACCCCAAGATTGTGCCCTAGTTCGTTCTTATTGTCACGATAGTAACGGGAAAACTACAACACAAACGAAGTGTACGTTCAAAATAATTACACAAAGTTCTACGGTAAGTACCTACCTGTTTATGTATCTAGTTTGGGAAAGGTCAAATCCATTCCAAATTAATACCATGTAATTTAACCATAATCATGAACTTGAGTATTAATGAAAATGATCCCCCCTCTCCTCCTAGAAAATTCGGGATGGCTCCTACGTTCGGACCAAAAGCATCCCATGCGAATAAGCCAGTACCTTTAACACTGAGTGGGAAACGCTAATTAACCAGTTTCGATCCTCCTCTCTCAGATTACTCAGATCTGTTCCACGATTCGTCGAGTTTATACTGTCCTGACCAGAGGACCGAGTTGGGTTCATCAATGAAATCCCTGGTCCCTCAGCAACTTCGGCGGTCAGAGTAGTTGGAGGCGGTTGAATGTGACCGAAGTTTCGATCAGGGTCCGTGCTTGTGAACAGTAGCATTAATAACACCGGTCGATAGCACCTCCGTCATTATCCGACTCAATGGTTAGGTAGCAGATTAATTATTATAGAGATTTAACCATTACTCCAAACTAAAATAATCATCTATGTCGAAATTTAACCTTCATAATCCTAAGATCTGTTCCTAGTATAAGCTCAAACCATAATTCTCTTTGGAGGTTTTGAACACAGTGAAACGTACTTTAAAGCTCGTCGTCAAGTCTATGATTGTGTTTCTGAAACATTCCTAGCAAGAAACCAGAGTCCACTAACAGCCTACTATCATCAAGTTATTTTTCACTCATCGAAAGAATAAAAAAAGACCTGCCCAATGGAATAAGCGACCTACTGAGTCTACTGCTTCCGAGTCTACCAAGGTAGCGGAAGCATTGTTTTCACTTGTGGGAGTAGACATTTTTTTTACCTCCAAAATCAAAATTTCAACTAGCGTTTTACGTTTTAGACCTTCCTGAACAATTTTGGTTTCGTGTTTGTCTGTCTGTGTGTCCCGGAATCCTTGCAACACGCATAACATCCACAATCTGCCTCCGATTTTGATAAAAAGTTTCAGGTATTACGCGGGTTGGCCGTAGATGGTCCCCTATGGAGTTCATTACCAGCCGACCAATGGTAGCATCTGCGCGTGGGTAAACGTGAAATCCTTGAAACATAAATTTCTCGCAACCTAATGGTCCGATTTCGATCAAATTTGGAGGATAGTTGAGAATCGGAGATTTGAAAATGCCCAATGAGTTTCATCAAGATCGGACTAGTTGTACCCACTGCACATGCGCAAACTTGAAGCTATCATAACTTCGAAAATTTTCATCCGATTTAGATGGAATTTTCAGGGATTGTGCAGGTACTGATAATCCCTTTGATGATTTTTTAATATATACCTATATGTTATATATATACAATCATGTTATGGATTCATCATACGAGGAAGCTATGTGCCACACCCAACTTGGCAAACGTTTTTTTGGTTTCTCCGAGTACCCACCAAGCCTCTTTGGAAAGTTATGCCATTGTTATCCATCAAATTGGTACCTACTCGATTAAATATTTTCATACTAGAATATTTTTATTCGAATAAAAAATATGTACACTTCTCTTTTGAGAAGGAAGCGAGTAAATCAGGTTTAGTTTAAACACACGATGGTTCAGGCTTTAAATTTATCGACATACACAAAAAACGGTAGGTCCGAGATTTTTGAGTAATATTCAAGGTTTGGCATCAATGGCTTCGGGTTCGGCAGCTTATAGACTTCAGAGCATATTTTTGGCTATTTCGTCTACTATACAAAGCATGGGTTCCCAACAGGTGGTCCGCGGACCCCCGGGGGTCCGTGGACGATGACTCAAGAGTACGCGAGCTGTCATCGAAAAATGTTCCGTCAGGAATTTGACTTAATGAAGTAAACTATCAACACTATGGTAAGTACATGATTTTCATGTTTTTTTTTTGTTTTTTTTTGCGCTAAGTAACGTAAAAAGGGTTATTTTTCAATTCAAGCCTCGAAATTCCAAATTTTCATTAAACTTCTGGGATACTCATTTTTTTGACAAATCAAAAAAAAAATACCACCCCTAGTTTATATTCACCACCCCACTAGTTCACAACACCTGAACACCTCGATTCCTTGCACTTGGGGAACATTTGAGCGTATCTGCCCACGTTTTTGCACACTCAAAATTTCGATTGAGATGACATAATTCATGAACTTTTACGTAGGATCCGAGTTCGCTATACAAATTGGGAATTTTTTACCGAAAAAACCAAGTTAATGGACCAAAAAGTCACCGTGGCGCGCGAAATGGTGATTTTTGAGTTCTACGCCAAACCATTTAGAGGGGTTACGCATTGTATTTTGTTTTCTAAATGGTTTTCCAAGAAGTGAAGGGGGGGGGGGGGGGGGGGGGGGGGGTCATTGGTTGAGACGCCCTGTATGTAGGGAGTCCTTGAAATGATAGCGATACTTTCAGGGGTCCTTGAAAATTTTTTGTCGGGAAACCCTGGTTTTGAGGATAAATTTGTCATTAGATCCGTGTTCAAAGCTCATGAGCTCATGTTTGTGTGCAAAGTGCCCCCTTAGGAAATACTAGACAAGTTTTTACTTTATCTGTGGTGGGGTTCGCAATGAAAGTCAGATACTCTGCACTCAGAGCGATCGTGACCCCGTGGAAGAACTGCGGTAGGTACGTACCTACTACTTGTGTTTCATGAAGTAAAACGTGAATCCTGACAATTTTCTTGGCGGGACGTGATAAGAATGAGATATTACGTTGTGCATAGTTAATGAGATGGTGTGAGGTCACCCCTAGGTGGAAGTCGATGGGAAGAAGATCGAGCTCTTCCACAAATGAGATATCAAAGCTGCTAATTCTAAAGGTGACATTTATATTTTTCACCATTTTAAGTGGCACGTTATACCTGAGTGCTGATATACTTACCTACTATCAAAACCAGTCCTTTGAAACGGAAAAGATTCGATGCGTTGAAAATAAAGCAAACATTTATTGTTCTCTTCGCGAATAGCAAATGTTGCAAGCTTTCACATCATGCGCAACCTAATATTCAATCAATCAAAAATTTGTTGGAAACAGATTTTATTGTAATGATTTTTGTTGAAAACGTCAGGATCTTAAATGGGCCCTCTAGTGTTATTTAGTTAACAAAGGTACCTTCCGACGTTTTTAAAATGAATTTCCTGATATTTCTTTTGTTACCCTTCAAAATAATTTTTTGCAATCAATTTATATATAACTGAAACTGGTTGAATTACATATTATAATAGAATAATTGTTATACCATTGAAATGAGTTGGAGAATTTTCTTTCTCACCTACTGAAAGGAGAGGGTTTACTCCCGAACGTAAAGCAGAAAATTAACGAACTTCCTGTTGACAATTCGACACAACTCCGTTTTGTAGTATCAGCCGTATGGGCGAGCAAAGCAACGGGTCATTTCTAGTATATACTCCATAACGGTGGACCCTTCGATCGCCCTTCAATCTATTATTAACAACATCTCCGATCCAATAAGGAGGGCTCCGATTCTTCAGTATCTTTATATTAAAAGGGCATCCGAAGGGTGTGAAAGGGGTGGTAGCTTATAAGGGCACTTTATCTAAAACTTATAGGAGCAACGCGAGAATGGATGTTTCCCTCACGGGTTCATAAATTTTCACTGTCCTAACATAAAAACGCTTTCTTCGTTGGATATAATGTATGAGGCGGCCCTTTCCCCATAAATTTCACGTGAGGAAAGTGTGGTGCAGCACCCGCTTAAGGTTTGCCGTGATTTCAATACACACATAAGGGATGGAAATGGCAAGTAACTGAGTAAGTGAATGCAAATCTCTTATATTTATATGAGGATTTCAGGGCCCATAATCAGGCCCAATAATCACCTTAGATCGTTTATTACTGGAATTTAGTTAACATTCTGGAAGATTACTTATCAAACGAATTTTTGTGATTTAAATCGTGTATACTGCGTATTCATTCTTCTATACTTTTCATCAACATTCATAACTCCATTGATTTATTTGCTAATCTCTAATCATGAATAGTAATGCGGAATAGTAGACTACGTCTGCAAAATACCATTAGCTACGTCAGTGCACAGGGAAGGGTCTAACTGGAGTGAGGCAATGTAAACACTCCAGCAACCGCCAATTAGACTGGAGAGGAGCTTGATAAGCAGTCAGCCTAGAGCTTCTGGTGGGTCTTGGGCATTGATCCATTCAATCCAACTCGAGGCAAGGTCTACTAGAGGTTTTCAATTATGCATCCCCCTAATGAACTTGGTTAGGGAGGGAATCAAGAATATCAAACTTGGGGAAGATGTTGTTAGTCGTTTTGTGTGAGAATAATTGTACTTCCCGTACTTCCGATTTAACAATTTTTTGGGACTGTTTCCCCTTTGATTTTGATTCTTCTTTGTTTTTCATTCTTTGCTGGTCGCTTGAAGAGGGGTAGACAAAAGAAATTCGAAACATTGAAACAATTAGAACTATTGCACAGGTAGGTGTATTAACACAAACGCTTTTTTTTTGTACGGGCTTTTATTATCATCCAAAACTAGTAGATACCTAACAACAATGAAATGCCAAATCAAGAAGATCAAAATTTTGCCATCGATCAATTTCATGAGAAAGGTTGTCATCATTACAGGATGAAAAATCTCAAATGTTGAGATGGCAAGCATCTTTTCGTGATGTTGAAGGATGAATATGATGGAATACTATCAATGAAATTGAATTCTTGGTTTTCACGGGAATCTCACCCTGGAGATGATAAATAAAGTGAAATATCAGCCAAAGATTAATTATTCATTTTCATTCCCCGACCCGAACGAATCCCTTTGTCATTGCGGCATTGCGAATGTCGCAAGTATTAAGGTCTGATGAGACCATCCACTATAATACTTGCCGTCCTTATTTCCCGCACGTGTCCTCAAGTTCTTTGAGGTCGACCTCTAACTTGATCCCGCAGAACTTTCTCATATTTCTGTTTCCTTCATTTTTCCACTCCAGTTGTTTCCTCTTCCCGCACATTTATTCCTTTCTCCGTAAAGCAAAGATTCAAAGGCCCTTGGCGGCGAAGTGTGAGTGAGATTGAAGATGTTGTGGTAAGGGGCAGAAGGGGATGCACAGAACCTCGGATCCTTATTCTAGAAAATGAAGAAAAAAGGGCCAAACGCTAACAAGAGAGAAAAGCCTTTCTGGTCCATTCGAGGTTTTTCAATTTATTTTTCACGTTCAGTGTCGCAACCATATTGTACATTTTTTTTTTTTTTTTTTTTTTTTTTTTTTTTTTTTTTTTTTTTTTTTTTTTTTCATTTGCTCTACTTAGATACTTTAGTAGAAGAGAAAGATAAACGTTGCGATTAAAAACAACATAGAACATAAAACATAATAAACAATAAGGTATAACATAAAATATGATTTGCTATCTATTTATATACCGTTACCGGAACTGGATATCCTAAACAATTGCCCGCAGCAAATTTGAAGTTTACCATATGTTTGATAAATTAATTAATCATTATAATGTTATCACAAACAAGAATAACATCTTCGTATCGACAGACCAATTTAAAAGAGCTATCGCATTCTCAGCTGACCTGCCTGGTAGGTATCCAAGTTTCGAATCGTGAGCAAAGTCTGGAGGGGGAGAGGGGGGGGGGGGGATCTTCATATCTCTCAAGAGGCATCCCCTTCCTCCTTTTATTAGCAAATTTTCGAGAAACAAAATGCAGCTATTGCAATGGCTTCAAAATTTTAGTTATGCCAATTTTTGAAAATTATCTACAATAGATCTATGTAGATAATTTAATCGGATATCTATATCCGTTTCGTACCAAAAAAACGTGTTTTTTGACATTTGGGTTGTGAATCACCATCTTACATAATATGGTATACTCAGAATCAGCACTAAATTTATAATAAAGATGACCCATAAATAAATTATCTTTAAAAAAATTAATACAAAAAAATCGAAAATTCGCTCATTAACTCATGCTGCATGACTGGAAATGTTTTCCTTCTTCGTGGATGTAGGTATTCAATTACCACATACATGACACATGACATTGGGGTATTTTTCGCTGTGGATCAACGTGGTCAATTTTCGTTTCATTCAACTTTTTCAATGTTCTTATGCAATTTCTAGGATGGCCTATTTATTGTGATTGGATGATCACTAATTCCAAAAAATAACAACACCACGTGGTTTGGCGCAAGAAAATCACATTCTTCACTGAATACCCCAGAAACACTTTTGTTTTTACTTTTTGTCAGTTGTTTGAGTTATGATAATTCGGATGAAGGGTTATTTTCCCACCTGCCATCCAAATCAG
Source organism: Lygus lineolaris (assembly GCA_030264115.1). Lineage (NCBI taxonomy): Eukaryota > Metazoa > Arthropoda > Insecta > Hemiptera > Miridae > Lygus > Lygus lineolaris. The sequence continues at coordinate 14,816,469 of JAEMON010000005.1, forward strand.
CAATGAAAATAGGGGTATGTAGAAAAGATCCATTTGAAAAGAACCACATTGGAGTCAATACTTTCAAGAAATTTCGATTTTGGATTCGAGATGTATGCGTGAACGATCATGAGGAGTTACCATTTGAAATGTTTTCTTTTCTAACTCGCTCTGTAAGGAAAATCATAATTTACCTATTACCTACCTAATAACCTACTCAAAAAATCACTTCGTGCAGGTAGGTAGTCGTTGATACTTAAATTCCCATCAATCAATCAATTCATGTTTTCTCCCCCAGATGTATCTGCGTTTGGAAATTTCGTTGGTTTGCTAATCACGGCAACTCATTTGGAAGATTTTAAAAGATGGATCGGGATGAGAAACGGATGCCAAGTTAGGAGACCCTCTCAGGGTCCATTCTAATTTGGTTCCCAACCAGTTGCGTATCGATCCTATTTGATGACCCAGATGATATGACCTGTTCACCCCCTCGAAAGCAGGGAGATGACCGAAATGGTACCTGAGGGGGATGAGAATATGAGTGAATGGATGGATTAATCACGTATTTTGAATTAATAACATCCGAGTAAACAAAATGCATTCATATGTTGAGCAGTAACATAACTCAACAGTAACTAAATGCTCGTTTATTTCTACACGACAGTTGTACATCAAGATTCATTTTGCCTGTGTCTTTTGTGTCATTATACCGAGTATCTAACCTGAAGCTAACAGGGATACAAATTTTATTAATAAGGGCTTAACGAAAGCTCCATGACGCTGCGATGTAGTACGATTTTTTTTTCTTTTTGAAAAAAAGATGTAATTATTTAACAACAGGTTACGATTTATAACCTGTAGATACCTTGTTATTCTGAATTCATATAATTTGTATGACTCTTGACCCCATCCTCTTTTCTGTTCGGATTCCTCTTTTCGGATTTTCTCTGAGACTATTGGGTGAAAATTGATTGAATTTGGCCGTCTGATGAATCAAGTCAATCTATTAAGTACACCCACGTTCAAATTGCAGACATCCTTCAGCCCCTTGGTTGGTTCGGCCGTCCAACATTCTATAGTAAAGTGGGTACATACCTTACTAGTTGTTTGGGGGTCATGGCCCTAGAGTGATCATTAATTTGTCTGTTTTCTATCGCTTGAAGTTATCGTGCTAATTTTTCATCCAACCTGACATCTCTGTTGTTTTGATTTGATAAAAACTGTTCCATCCATTTGTTCAAAGCAGAACAGATAAGCAGAGAGGCGGAATCTGAACTAATCAGAAGAGGGCTTATGTACTCTTGGTCAGAAAATTGGTAGGTACTTTCGGTGGTAGCCAAAGGCTTGAAGTGGCCATAATATAACCACGATTTTGCATTTGACATTGGCAACCACCTTCTGAGGCATAAGCGCAGCTGAAAAGCGACAGAAAAGATGAGTTATGCGAAGCATGCAAGCGACCTGCGCACAGTGGCGATTTTGGCTGGACACCATTTTTTTTAGATCCGAACCAGTGTAATTTTACAATGGCTTCGAATGCACCGCATGGATTTATACCCAAAATAGCTTCCACGTGGAATGCATTTTCCACGTAAAACCTTTCAAAAGGCAAGTTTTCAATTGTTTTTAACCCTCTCTTGAAAGGAGCATTCAAATGATTACCGAACAACGAATTAATCGTAGAGAATGATTAAATTTTGGGTCAATTTTCCTACTAAAGATTTTCCTAAATCTGTCGGCCTAAAGGGCTATTTCGGTAAGAAGAACAAGTCTTTTCAATATCGTGCTACACCTAGTATTTACTCACTCTACTTTTATCTTGAGGCGTGACAGAAGGTGTCCAATCGAATTATTTACTAGTATCAACTTTAGAGATGAACTCAGAATTTTCTTCAGAGATTATTCTATCCGAATCATTCAAAAACTATATACTTAGACCTAACGTTCTCCTCGTTCAACCCAGCAATACAATCTACACTTCCGCCGCTAATTTTTGATTGAATGAATTTCATTATAACAAAATATGCAATTCTTCTGTGATGTGGGAATTTTTAAGAAGCTGTTGTTTACGTCTCCACTCTCTTGGAAGACATCTTTTACATACTTACGTCGGATGAAATTGGTTTCTATGTTATGAAGTCGCGTTTTATGTAAATCCACTTAAGCTCGTAACGAGGGGAGCTCTCCGGAAAGTCGATCGGATAAGGAAATTCCCTTCGTGGTTGAATGAAAATTCAATTCCCTGCATTTTGTAAAATGTGATGGGAGTACCGGGTAGGAGGGCGGAGCAATCGATTGGGCCCCCTGCTTGTGGTGGTTGTTATAATGGATTTTCCTCACCTCTCTCCGATATTCGATCCCTCACTAAAACGATCGATCGATATCGAACCGAAATTGAAGCTCAGCTCTAAAACCAAGTTTCACTCAAGGAACAAACGGAATTTTATTTTTTCTTCGATTGTGATAAAATTTGTATAGCATCAACCGAAACATTTTGCTTCCAAATCTTTCCAGTCGCATCAAATCAGGTTTCCAGCACTCTAATGAACCGTTATGTATATAGTTAAGTATAGGTAATTATGGAGAACACATCATGTTGTGAAGCAGGAACAAGATGTAACAGAAAACGACATTGATCAATTTTGAATGATGACCCAGCATTTTGTGGAGAAGAGATATTAATATTGAGTACCTACTATACTATGACCTGAGCGATAAACAGAACAATAAGAAAATATTGTATGGACAACCCGTTGAAGCACTAGTACTATTTTTTCTATTAAAAAAAAAAAACACTTTGAAACCGCAAGATTAAGGAATTTGTACAGATTTTATCAGAGATGTTCGAGATGAAAAGAACCCTTGTTTGTGCTCCACCAACTTTTCTTCACGCTTTTCTTATATCCCCAGTCGGCTCTTTTGTCTGTATGGTATCTTAGTATTGACACCATATGGATATAGATTCTTTATAAAATTACCTGTAAATAGGGCGATAGGTCACCACCATAGCTTGTCACAACAATATTATTATTCTGAGAAACAATGAGTCACAATCAGTCCAGTCGTTCGAGCAATTGAACGGGTACACTGATGAGCAGGGATTATCAAATAATAATTCATGGAATAGAGAAAACCAACATTTTATTATTAAGTTCTCGAATCGGAGTGACGAAAATCTATACATTTTCACAATCGAAATGTCATCAGTCTTCGGAGCTGTCTGAAGAGCTCTCTTCGCTAGAACCGCGTTTTGCAACAATTGCAAGAGGTGCTTCAGTAGTTCCTTGCGCTGCCTTGTTATAAAACTCCGCTATAATCTGGATCGTGGACTTGGGTGGCCTGGAAGGTCCACTGGAAGAGTTTTGGGGTCTAAATGTTGGCCGATTCCATACATTTTCAGGGTTTGCTGCTTGTTGCTGATTTTCCTGTACTTGTTGTTGCTGATTTTCCTGTACTTGTTGTTGCTGAGGCAATACAAGGTCATCACGTTGTCCCACAGGTACAGAAGGTTCTTGCACTATAGGGCGGGATGGTTTCGGTTTAGAAGGTCTGGATGGCCTGCTTGTAACTTGAAGTTCAGGCTGTTGATTGTTGGATTGCTGTTGTTCCTCCTGAGGTTGGGTTTGTTGCGCTCCAGTTGGCTGTTGCCCTTGCTGTTGTTGGTCTTGTTGGGATCCAGCAGGCTGTTGCCATTGCTGTTGTTGGGCTTGTTGGGATCCAGCAGGCTGTTGCCATTGCTGTGGTTGGGCTTGTTGAGGTTGCCATTGCTGAGGTGGGGTTTGTTGGGATCCAGCAGGCTGTTGCCATTGCTGTGGTTGGGCTTGTTGCGATCCAGTAGGCAGTTGCCATTGCTGTGGTTGGGCTTGTTGCCATTGCTGTGGTTGGGCTTGTTGCCATTGCTGTGGTTGGGCTTGTTGCCACTGCTGTGGTTGGACTACTTGTCCCCATGGATTCTGCCATTGACCCCATGGTTGACGGACAACTGGGAGAGCTTGCCAAGGTCCACCAACTTGGATCCATGGAGGAGGTGGTCCTCCAAACGGTCCAGGTGGGCCCAAAGGTCCTAAAATCGTATTAGCATTGATTACAAACTCTATAATATTTACACAACATACTCGGGAGTTCCACAATAAATCTCCTTCCCCCTTACAATACTATCAGGAACAAAATCAGTTGTTTCGTTCGATTTCGTTTGTAAGTAAAGTACGAATACAACGTCAGAACTATGTGCGTTGTATATGAAAAAAAAATTCGAAAAGTTTACTCACTACAACTATTCTCAATTTGCCCCAAAAAATCCTAAGAGCCAGATCGGTTGGAAATATGACTGGCACCCACTCTAGATGAAACAGCTAGATACCGGATACCGGTAGGATACCGGTGGACAATTAGTTTTCCAAAGTTTCACAAACTTTCTCAATTTTGGGTGACTTTTGTAAAGTCTATTACCAGTACCTATGTGTTGGAGCAAAACTGCGATTATTGTTCATATAGCCAAAGGTTTCCCTAAAGGAAAGATAGGGAGGAGTTAGTGTAAGAGGCCAACAAAATTGTTATAGGTACTCCAAATTCAAAATTTGTATATGTATTTTGTGTCGTAAAGTTTCTTGTTTAAATTTGGTTGCTTGTCCATTATTCTGTCTGTCATCTGTGCTACACTCTTAGTCCCAGCCGAAACTCCGAAAATTAATGTATTCGTCCGATTTCTTTGAAATTTCCTTGGTTTGTACGAATGTAAGAGTTCCAACTGCTCCATTCGCGAAGTTGAATTTCACCCTACCCCGCTTTATTACGAAGTTATTGTCCAAACTATCACAATACAGGTATAATAGAGGAACGTATAAATAGCTACCCGTTCCATTGCCAGGAGGGTCGGTCAAAATACAGTGTAATGGTCCACCTAGCAACGTCGACCGTGATGGATTCCACGAAAATTGGTAGAATAGTTCCGGAGCCTATGACAACAAATTTCTGACAGCGATGAACTTCTAGAGGCCGATCCGTACAATACCTGAAATGTTTATCGTATTCGGACCATAGTTCCGTATACCTACATATGTAGTTTTGCCTGAGACAAGATACCACGGGCAAGCAGACAGTCATGGAACCAAAATTGGCCAAAAAGGTCTGAACGAATTGATTCTGTTGCCAGCGATTACTTTTAAAAGTATTAATTCGTTGATTTTTTTTCTTTCATTGTAATAATTTATAATACTTATCATGTGTTATTTATCAAACATTGATGAAAAATTATGATAAGAATAAGACACCGAGCATTATGTATTAGCTTAAAAATAATTATTAAAATACCGACCTGCAAGGCAGACTGCTACAGTGCAAAGAAGAACTAGACAAGTCTTCATGTTGAGGAGAGTGCCGTTTTGACAATTCAGTACTCTTTATATATTATGCTCTGTGAATAGATACAATGATTTTCCTTTGTGACAATATATATGGATATTGAGATGGTACAAGGAAGATGCATTTCATGTGGTAATCAACATCCAATAGACAAGTATCGAAATAATGTTTATTCGGAGAAAAATGAGGATGTTGTTGTCATGAGTTAAACACAAAAACTGTCGATGAATGAATAAAATATAAATGTTTGATGTTATGAATGGGTTGTGGTTGACGCAACGTATGTTGACGTCCCCAACTATGTAAACATGTAATAGTTTGTGATTCGCGCTTTCGTTTACCGGTTCATTGATTGTCGTGATCGCTAACAATACGCCCATGAGTGAGGTAGGCAGTTATTTTCTTGTTGGGAAGGATTAGGTTCAAATTTTATAATCACACTTTTCCACGGAAGTATACAGAAGACATTTTTCATTCCAATCTGATTGGCGAATTTTCAAAGCTAATGAAGCTATTGCAATTCCTTCAAAATCTTAGTATTACAAATTTTTGAAAATTTCCTTCATATAAATTCATTTCCGACCACTCCAGAACGATTCCTGAAATTTGACATTTTTAATATGAGTGGTGTTAAAAATTTAATGAACCAGCCATTTATTTCGCTCCTAGGAAAAATATCCAAACGGTAACCCCCCTTAATTTTCACGAGGAATCCGAATTTCACATTTTTGCGAGCCGCTATGGTGCGACTGCCAAACTAACTTTGTTTGATCAAATGGAAATACCCATTTTCTATTGGAGATTCGAATTTAACGTAAAATTTCATGAAGAAATGACCCCTCACTCGGAAATTTGATAGAGCAAAAACGCTCCAAATGTGCACTAAAAGCAATAAATTGGAGAGTAGTGTAGATAACTATCAAGAATGACACATGATTTCATTGTGGTTTTCCAAGGTGAATAACCTGGTGAAGTTATTTTTCGATTCGTGAAACGAAATTGAGCAACCAAGAATTGATGTTTTTTTCTTTCATGAAAATTTGGAATTTTGAGGCTTGACTAGAAAAATCAATATCACCACGTCATTCAGCTTGAAAAAAACACATTAAAATCATCTACCTATCATTCTTGATAGCTTACTACACCCAAAAACCTCGATTTTTTGTTTGTAAAGCACATTTGTGTACAACCTAATTGCGCACGTTTTTGCTAACTCACATTTCCGAATGAGGGGTAATTTCTTCATGAAATTTGGCGAAGAATTCGAATCTGCAATAAAACGCAGCAAATTATTACCCAACGGTAGATTACTTTCGATATCGATTACCCATCTTTGATGTCATTTGTGATTGACCGAGAGTTCAATGAAAGCCTTTCATTCATGAGGCATAACGAAATTGAAAAACTAAGGAAGTTTCTCAAAGTGAACAATCGGTGAAATCGGAAAAAAGTTGCATTTGATCAGCTGATCTTTGAACTGGGATTTGGCCTGCTCGGGAAGATTTGCGATTCACAGTCGTGTTTCTGGTCTCTTTTTTCGTTCAGCCCTTACTATGTCCTGACAGGAGTAAACGGTTGGTCCTAAAATTTCATTCGACGCTAAAAATTATGATCTATTTTAAAAAGATGGAAAAACTAGATATAACTTGTTATTTAACATTTTCAAGCTCGGGCAGTTTGAACATTTCAACCGCTATTTTCTACCCTTTGGAGAAGACTGACGGTAGCGCCAAGTTTCGGGGCACAACTAGACAACGAATGGGACCGGTATACCAAATTTCATTAATTTTGGTCCATAAGGAATGAGGCGCGGAAGGCGTATGACGAACGGGTTTTTTTTTTTTTTTTAATTCCATTTTTGGATTATACTTCTACGTATCTTGAAACGTAAAACTCCAAATTCTGAGGGGGGTAGGGGATATGTTTAGGAAGGTAATTTACACCAAAAAGTCCCATTCATGCAGCATGAGTTGATGAGCGAATTTTCTAAGAATGATCTTAACCGATTAGGTGAGTGATTCTTATAGGAAATTTCACGCTGATTCTGAATATACCATAATGTTCCTATGTTTAAGATGAAAATTTACACCAAAAACCTCAAAAACACGTTTTTTGGCGATTTTTGAAACTAAATTTTCAAAATTTGACCACTTGGAGTACTCCAAAAATTCTGGCTAACGAACTCATCCTTACTTTTGATATTATTGACATTTTAAAATTTTGTTGGATTTTTGCAAAGAGAAATACTCACCAATAATCAAGTAGAAGTATATTATATCTTTATATACTTTCCTCTCTTTTTATAACATGTCACAGATGATAAAACAAAACAAAAAAGATCTGGTTTCATCTGCGACTGATAAAACTACAGAATTCAATTGGCGTTCCTCATTCACCACGGATACTCTTAGTTGAAAACGATTCAATTTCGAGATAGATTGCCTCATCCTACTCAATTAGTTGAATGCTCATTCAGTTCCTCATTGGGAAATCAATTTGAGGCAGAAAAGAGCGAGTGGAATCCTTTTTCATCTTGATGGAATTAGCATTCTCGAAAATAAATAAAACTTTGTGCCTTAGTCCGAGTTTAAATCGATTTACGATAGAGAAAACGAGAATAGAATATTGAATGAAGGGAGTTTCAAAATACGTCCGCCAAGAGGGCGTCCCCGCGGCTGATGAAATGCTCCCGGCTTGTCAGCGTATTTGAGATGCAAATTTTATGCACGCACGTAGCCTACAATGTTGAACTTTCGCATAACCATACAGTCGAATTAGGAGAAATAGAAATTGTGACGTGTGGTGCCTGAACATGGTTAACTTTGTATTACCATACATTTGCTTGTATGAATCATTATACAATAGCATAAAATGGGAATAGCACAGAAGAAATTGGTGCTGGATGATTACGTGAATAATTATAGGTGAACATATCAATTCCCACTAACTTGAAAAGCAAGGACTAAATTACTGGGATTCAGGCAACTATGAACAATTGTTTATAATGATATCCCTTATTTCATTGGAGACAAGTAATCGTTTACTTAGTTCTTGTGAGTTCTAATGTTCGAATCTCTACGACCCGTCTTCCCAAGCCAGGGGGTGAGGCAATGGGTTGGGATCGAAAATCTCGGGAACTCCGGAGTAACTTGAATCGAGTACAACGTCCTAATTGTAAACTACCAATCGTAAACAAGATTTCCACCATGTCTGCACCATTTTATAAGGTATTTATAGTGATAAATAATAGTTTCCAACTCTATCTAACCTGTACAATAGCAAATGCAACATAAAACTAATTTCTAGAATATCGACCGCCACTTCGCAAACCTACGAGAAGATTTATTCCACTCTAAAATGATTAAATCTTACTACACCACATAGAACCAAAGCAGGAATTTGCGATAAGCACAAAAATACCACCACCACGGCAAATACCAAAAACCACTAAAAAAATGAATAGACGGCGAGCCAAGAACGCACCGCATAGTAGCATTGCTAAGCGGTGTCGTCCACAATTAAAAAACAAGTATCCAACTGTAAGCTACTAAACAGCTTCGATTTTTATACGTAATTATTCCAATGTTATATTATGTGTTGTGTTATGTTTCTAGTGGCAATAAAATCATTCATTCACGTGCTTCACAATTTCTCCCCTTAGATGAGCTGAAAGTAAAATTTTCCTAATAAAGGCCGGGCGGAGGAGTTTTATTTCCCTCTTCCTGCAATTTCGTGCTGCAATTACAGAAATATGCAGATGAAAATATAAATAAAAACTGGTTGACAAATTAAAATAAACATAAAAACTGGTCAACAGTTGAAAGCCAACGGACTCCCATCAGCCACTATATAACGGAAAAAAACTAGGTTTCCTAAAGCCGCGTCCACACTATGCCGAATGAGGGCGATCG
>JAEMON010000005.1:14850036-14865913 GCA_030264115.1 Lygus lineolaris
CTTCCTCCCTGACAACTCCTTTTATCTCCCTCTCTCTCTCTTCATCAAGTTAGTAACGACATCCAATTTTCTTCCAGACCTCACGTCCATACCGGAGGAAAAAAGACTCGTTTACGTGAGGCCAGTTCTCTACGACCCAACGCGAATTTCCCCAACGATATCGGACGGAAATGTCGGACGATTCCTTGTTACTCTGGCGAAAGTACGAATTCCTTCTTCGTGATAGTGTGTAATCACTGTGTGTACCTACACAATCAAAAACATTACACTTTTAGCGAATTTTTGAAGAAAATGAAGCTGTTGCAATGACTTCATAATTTAAATAATGCAAATTTTTGAAAATTTTCTTCATGGAAATCCGTTTTAGACCATTTTAAAACGATTCCTGAAATGTAACACTTTTTTATATGTATATATACATGGTGATTCAGGACGGAAGCGAAAGAAAATATTTGGTGAAACTATACCCGAAATGGGGGAAGAATGCCACCACCAACCGCACCTTTCTATCTCAATCCGTTCCCAAGATATGATTTTTTAAAAGTTTTTCCAGAAAACCACGTTTTTTGCCATAAAAGCCCACGTTTCTTCACTTTGAAACAATTTCATTCCACTTTTGACCACATTTTCGGATTCAGCATTAAATTTTCTATTCACCCAATGCACATTAATTATCAAAAACGAAGTCCTAAGGACCGCAATTGCAGTTCAAGCATTGACATTGTTAAAAAAATTAATTTTCTGAAAATACTTGAACGTTAACTGCATTTCCAAAATACGTGCTGGAAGCTGTCAAATCTCAGGAAAACTTGCAAATTCAATCAGCTTTCTAATGATGTGGTTAACTTTGCAATTCCTCATCGAATTCATTGAGAAATTTAAGTTTGAATGCAGTTTCCGATAGAAAGGTGCGGTTGGTGGCATTCTACCACATTTTGGGTCTAGTTTCACCCAATTTTTTCTTTTGCTTCCATCCTGAATCACCCTGTATATATTTATATGTATATATTTATTATGTGTCATTCCAGATGATATCTGACCGAGGAATGGAGCTAAAAATCCGGAAAAATGTTAAAATGTCAATAATATCAAAAGAAAGGATGAGTTGGCCAGAATTTTTGGAGTACTCCATGGGTTCAAATTTTGGAAATTTAGAGTTAAAAATCGCTAAAAAAAAAAAAAAAAAAACGCATTTTTGAGGTTTTTTGTGTAAATTACCATCTTAAACATAGGAACATGAATGGGACTCTTTATATGCTCTGCGAGTTCAGAGTTCAGAAACGTTCCTGTAACCGTGCTACTTTATTCTTGAACGTTTCTCTCATAGAAGCCGCCTATATTGTACTCGATCTAGCCTGTTAATCCGTGCGTTACACAGGATAGTTTTGGTAGAATCTCACTAGGGGCAGCAGGGTTAGGATAAGTAACACTTGAACCGCACTTGGTCCTACCTTATTATATTTTTACAATCAATAGCATTGAAGTACATATAGATGTATTGTGGACGGGAAATTGTTAGAAAATTAAGGTACTTCGAGGGGGTTCGAACCTTATTGTCACAGCGAAATCTGATTCCACTATGACTCACCAACTAACTACCTCGGCCACCGAAGACCTGGTGCCTGTCTCTCATTTCTGCTGAAGGATGAGCTTTCGTTCACAACATCTCCCCGAGCCTAATTTGAGACCTCCCGGACTCAAGGTAGCTGAACGTGCTGACCTTACTGGAGTGTGAGTGCTAGTGCTCATAGTGCTGACGCAGGGACGACGCCAGTTCAGTAGGCAGTTGTTTTTCGCTTCAAAGTGAGAGAGCCGGAAGGGGAAGGGACCCGCATGGCAACCCCTTTTAGTCACTCTGAGACACTGCGATTTTAAGAGATGTGATCCTGAGAAGCTTTTTGTGATGTAAGCAGAAAGGAGAGAGAAATGAATTATGAAACTTATTGCAATCGTGTGCGCCGTTTTGGGAGTTGGAGGATTGTTTCAATTATCAAGTACTACCCGACTGTGCCACTTATTGTAGACGGGAAATTGTTAAAAAATTAAGGTACTTCTAGGGGGTTCGAACCTTATTGTCACAGCGAAATCTGATGGATTCCACGATGACTCACCAACTGACGACCTCGGCCACCGAAGACCTGGTATCTGTCTCTCATTTCTGCTGAAGGATGAGCTTTCGTTCACAACAGATGCATGCTGAACAACTGCCTTCAAAGAAGTGCATATCTATGTATATCTATGTGTGGGCACAGTGGGATGCTCTACCTACAAAAAAAATAATAATAATAATGCGATCCACAGCCCAAGAAATATAGGTCTACTTATTCGCCGCTTACGTATTCCCACAAAAAACTCCCGTGAATGAAAATATCCTGTGGCTTACGCTGCATCTCCGTTATGAAGAAAGAGGTCTGTATGTGGTCTCGGGTCGCTATTGAGGACTCTGGTCACGGAGGCGTGAAATCTACCAAAGCCTTCCTTCATATAAAATATCGCTTCTCCTTCAGGAACCCCGGGAAAGGCTATAAACCTTCAGGATAAAAAGAGGTGGAAGATGGAGATATATTGGAACCTTCAGTGGGGAGAACTGCGATAGAGAAAAGCTGAGAAAGGGAGCTGAGAGTGCAAGGAATTTTTTTCTACCACATTTTCCGGACGGGTGGTCTCAATAACCATTGTACGTGCAGGCCAGAGCCTGAGTAATTGCTTTTATTTTTACAGGAATCGGTGGATAACCAACGGTTGCAAGGAGAAGAAAGATGAATCAAACTCCAGAAGTGTCATCATGTTACTATCATTGTTCATTGTTAACAATATCCACACTTTCTGATTGACCCGTGCGTTGAGCAGGACATAAGGCTCACCCAAGTGGCTGACTCAGGGGCGCACCCACGGGGGGGCTTAGGGGGCTGAAGCCACCCCCCCCCCCCCCCCCCCCCCCCGCATCTGAAAATTAATAACTTTATAACATGGCTTGGCCAACAATGTAATAAAATACTCTAAATTGGATTATTATTGGATGTGGATTGCGTGATAAAAGTCCCCCCCCCTAACCTCTAATGCTTGTTTATAAATTTTTAAACTTGTACCAAAGTGATCCATCCTCCTAGACGAAACATAATTATAAATCAACGCCTATGCACATGTTTCCATATTAAAATAATGTGTTTTAAGAATATTTTTAAGAGCCCAAATAGGCTAAAAATGCCATTACCCAATTTTTCAAAAATTTTCCGGGGGCGGACCCCTGGACCCCTCTTTCTTTGGGGTATTAAGACGGCCAGTTGCATCTAAGTAAACGGGTCATCTTAATTCACCTAATGATGGACAACTCCCCAGGCGCGCTTTAAATATTTAGTTGCATCAAAAGATGCACCACGGCAATAAAATATTTATGGACCACAGAGAGGATTCTTGTAGGGTCCTAACCCTACACTAGACTGTGACGAGACCTTCCAACTCACAACTCTCCTCTCTTTTTGTCGGATTAGTGAGATGAAATGTATGTTTATAACAGTTATTTGCCAAATGGATTGGATTTTGGACAGTCTCTGACGACAACCAATCTGCGCAATTACGCTCCAAATGTGCCCTAAAAGCAAGAAATCGGGTTTCTTGGGTGTAGTAAACTGTCAAGTAGGTATGTACATTTTTTGGGGTTTTTTTCACGTTGAATAACGGTTTGATGTCGATTTTTCGATTCAAGCCTTGATATTTGCAATTTTCATAAAAAAACAAAAAAATCTGGATCGCTCAATTTTTTTGACAAATCAAAAAAAATCACCACGTTATTCATCATGAAAAAAACACCATACATACATCATGAAATCATGTACCTTATTTGATAGTTCACCACACCCAAAAAACTCGATTTCTTGCATGTAAGGGACATTTGGAGCTTAATTGCGCACGTTTGTTGCTGGGATCAGGTACATCCCAGTTCGGTCTTTTCAAATAAGTACTCCAGAGTGTATAGTAAATCACGGATTATACCTGTAGTACAACTTCTTCTTACATCCTACTATTTATAAAAAACCACATGAACTAAATAAAACGTAAACAAGTTACAAAATTTGACTTGATAATTTCCAAAGCAAAAGCTAAAAGTTAGAAATCATTATACCAAAATAAGTGAGAAGTACTTCAAGAGGATCATTAAGGTGTTTAGCCCGAGAAATTCCTCGGGGTTTTCGCTCTTAATTATTTTCCAGATTGCTCCCTTAATTCCCGCCTCTCGTGTTGACTCAAGTTTTCAGAAAGAGTTTTACAAGAAAACCGGATAAACGGAGTCTGTAACGTAAACGCGGGGAAAATTTTCATCGACTCTCTTAATAATTATTTCATCAAGGAACCCTAGTTTATTTATGTGCAGTAATGACTCCTTACTTAATCATCTCCTCACATTGAATCAACGAACGGCGAAATCGTTTTCTATCACATTTCTCTTTCACTCGCCTCTTCAATATAACACCATTAATGCCAAATACGTACTCGGTTCTATAACGTATTTCACTAAGAGATAAACTATTTCATTATATAAACTATGACTATAAACTATTTCATTTAAGAGAAATGCCGCGATGCGCTAGTTCATTTTTAAGTAGATGTATTTATCTTTAATTTTTTTCGGTAAAGGTAATTTTTAATGATTATAAATAGGTACTTGTACGAGAGATACAATAAAACTCCTCAAAGTACTCACAACATGAATGCATAGGTAGTTGATTGAAATGTAAATGATGAACCGCAGAGCAGTTCCTCACTACCACTGAATTGTGAGAAACCAGTGCTGTATAATGTTACGTAGGCGCATGTGCTGTATTATACGCTTCGTAACGTTAAAAGATGCCCATTATAACTACGGAGACCAGATTTTGGAATTCTCATAACTGGACCTCCAATCCCCTATAAGTAAAAGGGGAGTCTGGATTTTTCTCCCCCTGAATTCTTTTTAAGATTAATAGCAAATTTGTCGATTTTTAGCAACTTTGAGAGAAGTTTTAGGCTTCACGCCTATTTATATTTTTATTTTTTTACCTATTTGCCTGTTAAAAAAGGTTGGTTATTTCAACTTCTCTGATTCTATACAGTCCTTTGTAATAGGGATAGGGAGATATATAAAAAAAACTTTCCTGAATCATAGTCAAACAGCTTACACCAATGAATAATATTTTATTCAGTAACTTAATATTATTAGAACAATTAGACATAGACTTGACTAAGAATAAGATATTGTCGTAAAAACTGGACTTCAGCGTTCATCTTTCATACTTTGGTGATGAATGAATCTTTTTCAAAATATCAGGCTTTTGTTTGATGAAATCTAAGAACTGTTCAGAACGCGTTACATAGTTACATTTCACTAGCAGCATAGCTTTAAGGGTCGAAATTTTCATTTGAGATGGAGGGAGGCTTTATTAGACAAAGGAAATTAGGAAGCAAATTCGATCCTGGCAAAATTATTACAATCTTCCATATTTTGTAAAAGTCAAAAGTAAAGAATTTCAGAGGTTAATGTCAAATAGCCTATTTCGAATATTAACAAATATTCTATTCATAAAAGTGTATACGGGACCAAATATTGGTAAAACGGGACAAATTAGCGTCCCGAGTGGATATGTCGGGACAACGGGACAAGTCCCCGTAAAACGGGACTGTACCGTTCAAAACGGGTCGTCTGGTCATCTTAATTATAACTATACGGACAGTTTCATAATTATACCCACGAAATATGAGAAAACCGGATAACAAGGAGGCGGGAAATATAATTTCGTATACCAGAATATTGGCAGTTCGTGTTGAAGAGCGTCAGACACAAAAAACAGAGAGAGAAATAGAGCAAAAATCAATCTGATTTTGAAGAAGAAAAATGTTCATTACAAACAGAGGTGATGCCTACCTGATGAACACGAAATAAATCACTCGCGACGAAGTTGTGGAAACTCATTTCAATAAAAAGAAAACGGAGTTAAATAGAAAAACGTAGACTACGTTTTTCTATTTAACTCCGTTTTCTCTTTATTTTACCTGATGAACCTTGGTGGACGACTCAAAAGTGACATTCAACTGGCTATTTCCAACTTTCTTAACACATTAAAATTCAAAGTTTGTTTGCAAAGCTAAACGGCTAGACCGATTTACACCCTTCATTTTTCAAAATGATCAGCGAGGTCCGATCGAATTCAGCGGCTATCCATGGTCCTATTTAAACGTGAACGAGGATTTCTTTGGCGACGTTGAGTGATACGACACTTGAGTGTCTAGGAGAGGTTCGTGTTATTCCACTACTTTTCACAGCCAATTTGAACGTAGTGATATCTGTCAAATCGAACTTCACGTGAAAATTCCAACGGTACCAGACAGTTTTCTGAGACTTTAGCCGTTCCGATTCTATACATCGGGATAGATCGTGGAAACTTGGTATTGGAAACGTCGTATTAATTTGGGATCAAAGTTATAATAATTTCTAAACTTCTGGTTTCCCATTTGTCAACCAGTTCGGGTGATGTTTCGGATCACATGTGTTGCGTTGTTGGAGTTCCATTGTTTAACATGTTGAACTGTGAGGGGGGGGGGGGGGGGGGGGGGTTACATCTTTATTCCAACCAACCGCAAGCGAAGTGAGTACATCCTCATGTGTGACCCTGAAACGCAAGGGTAACCGACCAGTTTGATTATAAAACTTCAGACGATTTCTGCCATTTGGTACCTTTTCTTCTCTATTATCCAGATTAAACACTTCTCGAAAGTCGAATACAAGTTGTAGGTATCAGATGAAAGATCTTTCGGCCTAAACATATGGAATCAAACACGCCTACTTGTCTGTCAAAATTTCTATGTTCTTCAGTCTTCGTTTACTCATTTCTGTTTATGTGACGAACTCTTCACGTCACACTTCTCCTTTGATTCCGGTTATATTCCTGCTATTAGTCTGTCGTCCAATTATAGAGAGCCTTGACCTTCAAAAAACTGACGAGTTCAAACTGCCTTGAAGTGAGATCAAGACAGAAGATATCTTAATAAACAAGAAAGCATGCACTCAATTTTGTTAATTTTTGTTGAACGTTTGGACTCAATTTTGACATAAAAATGCAGGGAAATTACATTTGATACCTATAATGTCTAATTCAACTTTTAGCGTACACTTACAGGAACCAGGTTGACTCAATTATAATTTTATCATAATCTACGTTTAAAAAAACACCTAAAGTATGCTTCTCAAGCATGCCAATTGGAAATTTCAAATGTGAGATCCTGGTAATGCTCTTTTGATGGAAAGATAAACGTCTGCCAAGATAGGTGGGCACTTTTGCAACATGGACGTATGAATTGGTTATGAACATTTATGACGTATGAACGTTTCAGCAAAATTGGGAGAATAGTTCCGGCGTTATCCCTATGGCAACAAATTTCAAGCTTGCGCATGTGCAGTAGCCTTCAATTATCCAATTGTATTGTTTTCCATAGCTTCTGTAAAAGTTTGTGAGGAACGAGTAAAAATGATTAATTAACAGCCAAGATGGGAGACATCGAATGAAATGAGTGGGGAGGTGAGGGGGATTCTGAATCCCGAACAACGACGTCACTGAACTATGGAGCACTGTAAAATAATGAATTGGATCGACCTCCACAACAGCTTCCTACCTTCGGTAGTGAGGAAGCAAAATACGGACCGACGTGTTTCAGAAAAATAGTATCATCAATATGTACACGCGCTAGTGCCCCTGCACCCTGCTACCCCTTTTTAGTTGACTAGAGTATAAATAATACCGAAGAAAAGCGGCTGGTCTGTTTATGCGCCACTGTTATTTTCTCAGTACAGACATTTAGGATGGAAGGACTAGAGCAGGAGCCTTGATAAATATTCATGAAAGTCTGGTGAGAGAGGCTCTAAAGGTGTTTTCTCAGCGCCCCTCCTGTTTTACACCTCTAAAAACGACCCCAACGCATTGTCTACAACGCACTCCAGGCGGTTAAGACACAGTTTCTAGAATTACGTCGAAAAGGGATGAAAATCTATGCCTTTTTTTTATTTTTCTATATCTTTCTATTTATATCTTTATAAAATTAATTATATCAGTATGATGCGGGATAAGCCGCCACCAAACCTACGCTTTGTCAATTCCCAGCAGTTATGGTTTTCATGTCAACAGCTTGCCTGTTTGTTTCAGAATGAAGAAACCGTACGAGGAAAAGGGCGAGGTGCCCTCGACGGGGTTCGCTCCCGGCGTCCATACCAATGGAGTCCTCAAAAGAGACATCGTAGAGATCGTGGAGAACCCACTTGGACCCTCGTGCGATGCCAGTGCCTCCAGAGGACCCCATAGGACCCTCTGGCTACGAAGGGGGTCACCCGGGATGCCGCCTCCCATGGCAGCCGTACTTCCTCTAGCTATAATCTGCGTCTTAGTCATAGCCCTCTGCATCGTGGCTGTCGTACTGCTTTCTGTTCATAACTGCAGCTCGAGTAAGACACCCGTCCCATACACCAACATAACTATTACAGAGTTATTTTTTGGTACAATGAATTATTTGAATTTTTCACGACTGCTCAGTAGTTAGAATACAATGTTGTAGGGAGAGTTCTCAAGGGTCAGCTTCCAACGTTGGGTTGAGGCTTCTTCACCAGGCTTACAAAGCGTGACAAAAGCTGCCATGGCTAATTTTGAAAAACAGAAGCGCAGAACAAAAGGCATTTCTGCTACAACTATTAATTGTACCACAATTGAAATCTGATTTCCAATTTTTTCCAAACTAAATTTATTTCGCTAGTCCCTACTTTGTAGTACCTGCCTACCTACATTATGTGTACCCATCCTGAGAAAATCGAGTTTTGGATAGGTAGCTAGATACCCAACTTAAGTAAACAATTATTTCAGCCAACACTTCAATATCCATCATTTGAATGGACAAGTAAAGAACCTATACGAATCAAACAAACGTCAGCCAAACTAGACAAAATGAGTCGAGTTTTTCTTTGTCTTATGTGGGTAAGTATTCTACTTTTATTTTTAGGGAAATCAAATCCACTGATGTAGATTGCGGCCATGATTCGATTTCATACTTGAAAGTTCGTCTACTACAGGGGGATGTAAATCGAGTAAAGTCAAATCAACAGAACAAAGTTTTCCATCTCGTCCTCAGCGTTCAGCGAATCCAATTCAGGGGCAATTTCCGCAGGAGCAACTGGCTCCGCTCTCACTCCTTCAGTGCATGGAAGGAAGGGTGAAAAATGTGATGGAAGATTGCCAACAAAAAGCGAAGTAACGCGAATTGCATTCCATTTACCTACATGACGGATAGAGCGTCACCCTTATGATGCATGAGGGTCGTTTTCGTTCGCAAACTCGTGGAAAAAATGCCAATAAATCTAATCCGTCCAACTAATGTAAACGATCGAATTCTTCAAGTAAAATAAAGAGTGGGTAGAGATTTCTACTCAAGCTAGGTATACATGCTTCATTCAAATGGGTCAGAATATGCTCATTTCCAATCCGATGTACTTAATCGTTCAGTCTATTCAGAGTTGCTGAATGGTGAATTTTCCCATACCAATTGGAGCCTTGCTGGCGGGAATTTGAAAGGTAGACTAAGCCGAATGTACGGGAACTGTCTAAAAATATTATTTCACGAGGCGATCATAAATCCACTACTTTTACTTCATCAGAAAATTCAATTAAACTCGAGAACATACAAGAGATAAAAATTATTACAAATAATATTAAAAATAATTAGGTATTTATTTCTATCACAAATAAATACATACGTATTTTTCTTTTACCACCGCGAACCGAAGAACACACTAGACAGGCAACCTTCTGAAGCCCCCGAGAGTGAGCGTACCAACCAGAGCGCAGCTGTATGTCCGTGATTCTTCAAGCAATATTTTGCCTCCAGCTAAATAGGCCCCAAGGGGATACTATAATATTTACCGGCATCGTTTCCTATGGAGATCATCCTACATGGAACTTTTCAAGAACCAAGAAAACCTCAAGACTATCAAGGACAGGGCCAGCTATTGGACGACCTACGGCGGGCCCTGCCTCAGTGAAATGATAGTCGGGAGGGCTCCTTTCTAACGTTGGTAAACTCCAGTGAGCGAGAGGAGTCTCCGAGTAGTCGAGAAAACACCTACCAATGTTCACATCTATCCAATGGTCGAGAGGATTCTCATGGACGGTGGCAGCGAGAGTTCGGTCAAGAGACTTCCCGGCTCAACGATCATCGCCGTGGTCAAGGAGGATCCCCTGGCGGACCATCCTCGACAAGAGAGGGGGCAGTATTGGTACTTTCCGATTCAAGAGCCGCTAAGTACATCGAACTTCTCACCAGTTCATCTCATCAAATAAGACGATATTATCATCACAAGACACTCACTAGGCATCACGATCAGAGAACCAAGTTCTGTACTGGCTCGTTTCGAAGCCCCTGCTCGGGGAACGAGGTTGTCACGCCCTGCACTTCTACCACACACACACACAGAGTAGGCCAGCCCTCAGCCACTGGCCCTTTTCAGAGACTAAATGTGGGTGCCGAGCGGGACCTACGCTACTAAGGCATCCAACTGCAAACATGACTCATCCTAGTGGTCCTTCCCTCGCCCGGGTTCTCATAACGAACACATTCACGCTGGCGACTCTCCCGCTCTTACATTCTATTCCCATATTCGCTGTTTGAAATATCGACTTGAGAAAAATGTGAGATGATCTTGAGATGTTCCCACCCACATTAAAAGAAAAAATCCTGGAAATTTCCATAAGGAACTACGAAAAGAAAATTCAAACTTATCACCTATAGGAGGTAGGTATGGGACAGAAGTGGGCAACAACATCACTCCGGATTTTTTTTTCTCATCCGGTAAGTTTTTTACTCAAAACGCGCATCCTTATTTTCCCGCCAGATTAGGATATCTCGTCCCTGATTGGTTCTGGAGTATTTCTTACTCGTCTTAGTGATCTTAGCCACCGCTAGAATGCGTTCGGTTCCTAATTTTAACGATCTTACACCAGTAATCAACTCGGTTCTGCGGGCGTCTGCATGAAGGATTGGGAGAGAAAAATGGGGTGCCGCCCCTGGGAACGACCTGTGAAAACGGGATCCGCATTGAACGTGTTCAATGAACCCAATATAAGTGGGTATTTTGACACTTTGGGTTTCTCTAGAATATCTCTTTTTCTTTTCTTTCTATGTCTTTATTGAGTACCAAAATATATGTAAATAATTATAGATGTAATTTTTCACACCGAGTAGACCTATTAGTACCAAAATAAAATAAATCTCTGTCTATATCTTCTTGAATGAATCAATCCTTTCCTGCACCCAAAACACACTGTCCCTGATAGTTAGCAAGATAGATAGTTAGAAATTTGAAGTTTTTTTTTCGATGAATGTGGGTAGGAACATCTCAAGATCATCTCATATTTTTCTCAAGTCGATGTTTCAAACAGGGAATACGGGAATTAAATGTAAGTGAGGGAGAGTCGCCCGCGTCAATGTGTTCCTTATGGGAACCCATGAGAGGGAAGGACCACAAGCACGAGTCATCGCCTCCCCGGCAAAGAAGTTAGATGGCCTTAGCAGCGTAGGTCCCGTGCCGAGGGATTTCCAGGTCCTTCGTTCCTTCCTCTTCCCAACATAGAGTAAGTCCACTTGCGAGTCCTCCGTCCTTCGTTCCTAAGCAGGAGGAGTGAGGGGTGGCGCAGAAAAACGGCTACTTACAGATCGATTTCGATGAATTTTTCAGAGATTGTTGTTTCGGAGTTGGCTCTTCCTAGCGGGTTGGATGGTCTGCTATAATAATGTACGCGATATGGTGAATATAGGATACATAGGTAAGTTAATCAAGAAGGAGCCGTGTCTAGAGTCCGGAAGAATGTGGATATCGCGTGGTTGTTCTGCCTATCGGATCAGCTCAGTGAATAAATAACACACAAAACCCCATATAATAATATATGAATTCGCCCACGTATTTTGGCAGATGTTGTTTTCCCTTCGAATATTAGGTACGTTATCTTCCCCCTTGTTGCCGTATATAGTAGAATTGTCGTCTAATCAACGTAATGCGATCAATTACGTGACCGTCGAGGTAGGTATACATCCTAATGTAGGATTACATTATCTAGTGAAACATTCCCTTTATCTCGCCCTCACAAGCCCCACTTACTGGCTGAGTGGGCTGAATAACAAGAGGGCCTCAGATTTATCTTACAGACCCCTTCACCCCTCACCTCAGAAGGCCCTGCACGAGCTGACCCTCACAAAACAACCCTAACTCGCACGACCTTACAAAATCCCGTGCCACAAACTCCTCCTTTCTTACCTTATCTCTCTTCACGGTCCTTGAACCCGATTAAAATATTAGACTATTATTATTTAAGTCTGTATAAATTTGCCCCTGTGTACTTTCCGACTCTTGATTATGTGCCACTGGTTATGTTGCCCAAAAGCAATCCCTGAGTGTGTGGATTGATAGGAATGCCTGAGAGGTGGTAGAGAAATCTCTGAGGGTGGGTGGACTTAAACAGTCTAGCGATCGCATTTTTTTTCTATACCTAACTATTTTAACCCCTTCGTTAAAACCTATACTGGGTTTACGATGGTCTTTCGATCAGAATAAATTCCTGTGACGTTAATGTAGCATTGCCAGTCAAATATGTTTTTCCCCACTAAATTATTAATAATTTACCCGTTCAAAACATTAATACTAAGCAATAAAAATTGAACGGAAAGTATTAACTCGAATGGAAAGACTACTTAACTGATACATGAATGTGATTGAGAAAGTTCCATTCATGCAGCATGAGTTGGTGAGCGAATTTTCAAAGAGTAATGTGGAGACCGGATACCTCCTGCGGGGATCCGCCTCCACTTGATTAGAGCCAGGGTGGGAGGCTGTTCCCCACTCCTGGCTCACAGTATATAAGGCGGCTGTATACCTGAATAAATCATGTTCTACATCACCATTCAAACTAGTCTTATTATTTATATTTAACCTTATTCCCTTTTGTTACATGTGCTCTCGACAAGTAATTTTAACCGATTTTGTGGGTGATTCTTGTAGGAAATTTCACGCTGATTCCGAATATAACACAGTATGTTCCTATGTTTAAGATGGTAATTCACACCAAAAACCTAAAAAAAGCGCGTTTTTTTAAAAAGCGATTTTTGACTCTAATTTGTCAAGATTTGATTTGGAGTACTCCAAAAATTCTGGCCAATGAACTTGACCTTTTTTTTTTTTATGTAATTGACATTTTAAAAATTTTTTGGATTTTTTATCACGATCCTTCGGGCAGATATCGTCTGGAGTGACTGGCATATATTATACACGTATATACTATATACTCGTACATATAAAAAATGTTGAAGTTCAGGAATCGTTTTAGAATGGTCTGAAACGGATTTCCAAAAATTTTGAAGCCATTGCAATAGCTTCATTTTTTTCGAAAATTCGCTAAAAGTTACGAATCGTTTGGAGTAGTAATTTGGTCGGAGAAAGTATTAGTTTGGCTGGGAATATTAATAATTCGACTGTTTCACGAATATAATTTACTAGTAGGTTATCACCTTTGCGATTAATTCATGAACCCAACCTAAATATAAAAATTTTCTCCAGCCAAAGTCTTGTGAATTGTCTCGGCAAATTTTATAATAAACTTGTCTGAATTATATTTTCAGAACTAGACGAACATCCTGTGTGTTTTTCGGAGCACTGCGTCAGAACAGGTAAATTACTTAGGTACCTAGTGAATGATAAAATAATTCTGTTTAATGGTTCAAGTTGAGAAAAATTAAACTTAAATTCACAATGACACTCAATTGGAGCTGATTGGAGTAAAGCTCATGAATACAGAAGACTCGCCTATGATCAGACAAAAGCTACGGAACATCCTTCAAATCCCAACTCACACTATCCATAAAAAGATAGTATGATCAGGATCAAAAAAATTGTCAATGATAAATTTGAAATTGTGGGACTGTCTGTTCAGTTGCCTCTGAACATAATTGGACTTTCATGTCCTCGTTGTGTAATGTGTAGCTGCTTCACTGCTGGCGGCCATGGATCAGTCGGCAGACCCCTGCGTGGACTTTTTCCAGTTTGCTTGCGGGTCGTGGAACAAAATGCACAGAATTCCAGACGACCGAAGCAGCATCAACGTCTTTGAAGTCCTGTCAGATCAACTGCAGGTAATCCTGAAAGGTAACCACCCTCCCTCAACAGCTACTTGATCTTTCTGCTATGTTTTTGCCAGGTAGAGTAAAAAGGAGATTAATAGGTTTTATACTCGTACAGTAGGTTCAATAATGCTGATATGACAAAGAATTAAATAGATATATACTTTGCCGAGTATTTAATGCCCAGTGTACCATACTAAGAGTACATAGTGTGATATTGTGCACGCATTCATAGTATTCCAATAAATGTAGGTATGTGTAAACTACAATAACAATTTTACACTGCAAAATGGCACAAGCACATTTGGAGGATATGATTAATATCCATTGGTTGACTAAAACCTTGAGAGGTTTATTCAAAATACCAGCATGTCTCAGGTATCAATTGATATTTATATTAGGAAAGGGAGGGAGAATTGTTTTCAGTGATTTGTGTGTAGGTTAGGTTGTAAAAATACAAGGTATCACACATTTCTGTGCCACCGGAACGCGTGGAATATTGAATGTTCTGCATTGTTCAACAAGCTTTCATTGGAATCATAACTTTTCATTTGCAAACTCCCTTCCTTCCTCCTAGGGGGGGTTCCTTTTATGGGAAACATAAAAAGGTGCGCACTACGGTATTTTTTAAAGACCATGGAGTAAAGAATGAGCCACTGAGACATCGTTTACCATGTTTCTGTTCTTCCTGGATAACTCTATTAACAAGAAAACAATAAATCGAACGATACGATAAACAATACACATTTTAGGTGCCCATTCGGTAGAGTTATACAGGTTTTACGTACATGTCGATTTGCATAGCTCAGTGGCAGTAGCTGATAGACAACTTCAAAGATCAAATAAATATCAAGAATATACAAAATCTAAATCCTTTTTCTACTAGTTAGGTAAATTGGTACCGTTTACAAAATCGAGGAATGGGCTGTCTGTAACGTGGCAAATGGTAAATAAGGAGGTATCTAGTAATATGCGTACTTGCAAAAGAGCTAATCACTAAGGTGTCTGTTATTGCATGACATTACTTTCCAAAAATGTATAATACACATTCGTGTACTTATTTACCTAATTTTCCAAAAACTAGTGTTAAAGTGTAAATAGACAGATAAGTTCTTATTGTTGCCATACAATTTTGTACGTAACAATCGTCATAAATACTAAAAGTAACATAGAATTTGTGTGTAGTCAAAAATATAGGTAATCAAACGTAAGAATAATATAAAACTTATAGGAAGAATATAATCGAACATATGTAACCAAAAAAACACAGCACATCTAATTTTCGCATTGAGTCCCAAAGAAGTCCCAGAAACGCACCTTCACACTACCTCTCAACTTCACAGCTCGAAAAAATTCCTCAGTCGTGTACAAGGGACTCTCCAACTGAACCATCCGCACACTCCGGAAAATTGAGCCTCTGGCATCGATCTAAATTCGATGAGTATTATACGGTTAGAGAGGCTAGGCCCCCTTAAAGGAAACGAGATGAGGAGCTTGCGAGTCAAAAACGGGGGGTTTCAAAATTTCTGAAAAAAAATTTTTTTTTTTTAAACCTTGCCGTTGGGGGTGTCTAGCCGCCAGTGGTTTGTGTTCATGATGGTACATTTATTGTAAAATGAACTCTGGGGGACACCCCCAGACCCCTGGATTGTTAATGTTGAGATCAAGGATCAAACCAATGAAACACAGAATGTGTATTTCG
>JAEMON010000005.1:14866913-14881122 GCA_030264115.1 Lygus lineolaris
ATACTATACTGTCCCTCCAATTGGCAGGTAACTAACAAAATAAAGACCTATAATATACTGCCCACCACAAAGGCAGCCATCACCTTGAAATGACGTTATACAGCCCACCCCCCTGGCAAAGTGTTTGGTTTGGTAAATCAAATACTATACTCTCCCTCCACTTGGCAGATTACGAATAAAATACCAACCTATAATACACTGCGCACCATCCTGGTAACCATCACCTTGAATTCACATTATACAGCCCACCACCCCGGCAAAGTGTTAGGTAAATCAAATACTATACTGTCCCTCCACTTGGCAGATTACTAATAAAATACCTATCTACACTATACTGCCCACCACAAAGCAGCCATCACCTTGAGTAGGCATTATACAGCCCAACCCCTGGCAAAGTGTTAGGTAAATCAAATACTATACTGTCCCTCCACTTGGCAGGTAACTAACAAAATATCTACTTATAATATACTGCCCACCATCCTGACAGCCATCACCTTGAATTGTTCATTCAATTCATTCATTATACAGCCCATCCCCCTGGCAAAGTGTTAGGTAAATCTAATACTTACTATACTGTCCCTCCACTTGGCAGGTAACTAACAAAATACCTACCTATAATACAATGCCCACCATCCTGGCTGCCATCACCTTGAAGTGACGTTATACAGCCCACCCCCCTGGCAAAGTGTTTGGTAAATCAAATACTATAGGAGTGAAGGAAGGCGAAGGAAGTAGGTGGTGGAGCATACGCGCGGTGGGGGTAGCAGCTCGCACGTGAGAGGGGTGGGGTTCGGGGGGATCTTACGCGACAGACGTCTTCAAACCAAATAACCCTTCGTAAACATTTCTAAAAAATTCTATTTCGGGTCATGTGAGGGTGGAAGTCGCTCCACAGTCGAAGCGAGTTTTCATTCCTGTACGTATGCATCAGGAGACTGGACGTAGTGGACGTACAGTCCATACACAGTTAGTATTTTTAGTTCCTTGAAGATGAGTCTGACCAGGCATCGATAAGTCACTCCAGCCAGCATCCTCATAGCACGCTTCTGAAGTGTGGAAATACGTTCTACGCCAGACGTGTCACCCCAAAGAAGAAGTCATTCGATAAGGCAGAGGAGAATAGTCCGTGATAAGCAGTCAGAAGCAGGTCATGAGAAACAGTAGATGAGAGACGTCTGAGGAGGAAAAGATTTTTGGACAGCTTCGAGTGCACCAGGTCAAGATGGGCGTTCCATATAACATATTTATGGCATTGAATAGCATATATAAACTAAGGCTAACTACTTGTATTTTAGTATTTTATTTCAATATGGAGATCGACCCAGACGAATAAGTATGTCGAACTGATCAAGAATGGGGTCCGCAGAAAGAAAACACCTCCTTTGCCGAGCTTCCGTGAACACCTGATGAAGTGAATACATTTCACGAAAGCTCGGCAAAGGAGGTGTTTTCTTTCTGTGGACCCCATTCCCGATCATTTCGACATAGTTAGTATTTTAAAGAAAGCAGTACTTTGGTCGATACTACCTATCATTATGATGTTCTATTGACGTTTACACAGGTGTTCTAGAAGAGACCTACAACTCAGAAGACAGTGAAGCAACAAAGAAGGCGAAGCGATTTTACAAGACTTGTATGGATATCAGTAAGTGAGCATTTTATGAGTTGATTTTACGGGCATCAACGCACCTTCGAAATTATACTAAATCGTTACCTATAAAAAACTTATATTTAAAACCAAATTTATAACTATCTAGATTCTACATAAATTTTCATAGAAGCACCCCTCAACCGATTTTTGGTTCATTATTTTCAATAATGGAACTTAATAATCGAACATGAAGAAAATAATTGTTGATACCTCTCAACATTAGTTAACATCAGAACAACATTATTTGGCTGAATAATGTGCCACTAATCCCAAATAATACCAAAATTAAAGGAAAATACTCCTCCAGAACTGCTTATTCTTAGAGTGAATTGAAGTTCGGTAAACAGTAAATTTCAGATAAATACAGATACAGAAGTTGTATAATCGTTCAGGTCTCAAAATATTTGTACCCTACCTAATTGTTTTTTCGACTACCTACCTACAGAATAATAGTGGTTCATGCAGAGGAAATTGTTGTAGGATGGGCAGGAACAATAATTTTTATGTTTGCAGATTTTAACGCATTTTGGTCCCCGAATTAGATTCCTATAGAAATGAGGAGCGTTGAAGTTATCTGTATCTGTGTGTTGTTTGTTCTTGATATAAAAGTAGTAAAATTTATAACACTAACTGTAATGTTTCTTTAAACAATAAAACTGTCTAACAAAACTTATAAAATTCAAACTCAAAATCGGATTAAATTTTTGGAACGATCGTTGTGATTTACATTTCACTGTATAGGCAATTAACATGTACTTAGGGAAGTAAGGATCCTGCAGAAAATCGTCCAAAACGCGAAGAGAGTTGATGAGATATGGATCAGAAAATCGGTTTTTGGTCTATTAGAGATATACTTTTTTTCGACCTTTATGTGGAATGAGAAAAGTAAAAAATAGGTAGGTAGGTACTCAGTTCAGGTTCCAATAGAGATTTTTACTCTTTCTCATAATTTCGACGATATTGATACTCGTTAATATACTAAACTTGATACTCGTTGTCCAGGATCAACTATTTGAAATTCAATTCCCCAATTAAGGGGATCTTCAATCCTCAATTGGCCGAGAAGTCAGCAATTTTGTAAAGTAATGAGCTCTCACTAGATGTGTACTTATACGATTAGGTAGGTATATAAAGAGTTTCAAAAACCTTTGTGGACTAACTGGAAAGACCTCAAAACAAATTACGATAGAGATTACGTATCTAATTTGTATTTAGTTTCGTGTGAGCAAAGTTTTCGCTTCCCGACGATGCTGCAATTCGTTTGTTCGTTGAACTGATTATTTCTATCCTTTAGTAGGTATGAATCGGCGCCTCGGCAAGTGAATCCTAGAATTTGTTCAGCTCTGAGGTAAAGTCGTCTGTTGTTTGTCTTTTCGACAGAAAATCGAGCCTCTCTCTCAAGTGTTGAATATGAAGGTTCTGTTCTAAAACTGTGGCCCTGAGAAGATCGTTGTCCTTCCTCAATTTCTGGAGTTCTTCGCTTGATTGGTCGTTGTCCCGTTGCTGGAGTTCCAGTAAGGCATTTTCTGCGGACAATCGGCTGAGGCTTGCTGCCCTTCAGTGAGGGAATAAAGATCGAAAGGCTGGCAGTCGAAATTGTGTAAAATGACCAAATATGTACAATCTTTAAATCTATTGATCTTGCATTCGTTGGGGTCACATTATATTTTGATTGCCTAGGTTCCCACTGCTGCATCGATCTTGGCTTACTGGGTAAATAATTTATTTGCAAGTACCTATGTGTTTGTTTGTAGGTATTCCCCGCCTAAACTACTGGACCGATGTTGACAATACAATAAGTATTATCAACAAGTTATGAGTTTAATTGGGATTC
This sequence comes from Lygus lineolaris, assembly GCA_030264115.1. Taxonomy (NCBI): domain Eukaryota; kingdom Metazoa; phylum Arthropoda; class Insecta; order Hemiptera; family Miridae; genus Lygus; species Lygus lineolaris. The sequence continues at coordinate 14,870,399 of JAEMON010000005.1, forward strand.
ACCCACCTATAATTTAGAATTTTGTTCGCGCTAAAAATCAATAGAGTGGCCTTATTACAAGATCGAGAACCTACCTATAGGTACACATAGTAGGGTAAAGTACCCTAAACATCATCTAAGGAAACAAAATTTTGACCTTGATCATCATTTTTTGGTGCTTTTTTGGTATTGGTAGGTAGGTACCTAAATAGTGATTATTGAAGATTATGGAGAAATTAGTTACCTTTCGAGAAATATTTCCTTCATCGTTTCTTCTAAAAGTCTTGTTTCTTTACATTTTCTCAAATACTTTATTTCGTCTACGGTCTCGTCATGTCTCCGTTTCAGATTTTCCAAGTTTTCTCCGATCCCTTCATAGGTCCTCAGCTCTTCCTGAAGTGACCTCAGCTGAAAGCGGAGATCTTGCATCCTGTAGGCATCCAGATTGTAATGTACCGTTGAACTGACGAATTAGCAATTATTCAGTAATCGGTTGTATACAATTGAATCACTCCCACCACAATATGTAAGCAAATTGAAAATTTATCATAACCTCCCGTGACCGTACACGGTATACAATATACAGGGTGGGCCCTGGGCCCATACGAAACAGAGATACTTTGAGGAGTGAGTTCGAGGTTTTGAGTTGATCATGAAAATACCACAGGTAGGTATTTATTTTATCAGAACCCTAAACTGTTTCTCCCCAAAAAAACAATATCAACGTTGTACCAGTGTGTTTTTTGGGCAAACTGTCCAGTGGCGAATGAGACCAACCACAGCTCCCCATAAATATTATGTTCACTACTGTATATACGACGAGTTACCCTGTAGTTGGAATGATCATGTTTACCTTTGTTGATGATTCATACGGTCGGTTTAATCCCTTGAATTGTTCAGTAAACAGTCTTATTTTGAGCAGCCGATGATGTGAAAAATCCATCCGACGCTCGACGAATGTGAATTGGAAAGCTCTCGCGACGAATTTACGTTGATAGGGAGAGCGCAGACAGCTTTCAACTACTAAACTTTTCTTGGGAGAGATCTACATCTACTGAAAATTTTCTTATTTAGGCGTGAAAGCCAACTAATGATATTATATTTTCGCTGCCTTGAGAACAACATCTGACAAGATGAACAACACACTGGAGGTTCGGAACGAAATTTTAACCTTGTGTAGCGTATTAAATCAGTTTATTCCTCGGTTTAACGTGGAACAAGTCGAACAGATAGAAAACTTCGATCCTTGGATTTAGCTAATAGGTTCATTTAAGGGGCCAAGGAACCGTGTAATTCAGTTTTTCCCATTTTTCTCAGCCAATTTTTGTCCGATTTTGATGCAGTTTGTGGAATTCTTCTTGTTATTCAATTCCCCAGGGAGGGCATCTATGTATAATTTCAAGTTCGTAATTTTGAATTTTTCAAGTCCTTTTCTAAAAGTCAAATTGGCATAAAGGCAAAACGTCTCCGCAGAGAATAAAAAATAGACCGACAACCGCATCAAAATCCGTTGGAAATTGGTCAAGAAAAATGGAAAAAACTGTGCAACGCTAAAATGGTTTGGGGAGGAGGTTGGGGGAAGGTTATCAGTATTTTGAACTCCTTGGACCTAAGTAGTAATAATGTTATAGTAATAGTTCTTATACCTAAACCCTTCGGTAGCTGAGGTTTAGGCATTTTTTAGGACATTTTGGGTTCCGTCCCTTGCCTCCTTAAGAGTGGTCATTACATTTTTCTCTGATGTAAATTGAAATAATATTTTTGCTTCCTCGTTTTTAAACCTCAATATTGCGTTCTGAATCCAGTTGTTTAATACAAAAATAAAATATTGATTGCAAGTATGAAAAAATCCATAAAAATGACAGAAAATATTATTTTTCTGTAATAGTGTTATGGCGGATGTTACGTGTCTCAGGGTATCCGGAGATGTTCCAGGCGAATGAGATAGAATCATAATTTAGGCTCTTGCTGTTACAACCACTCCTGATGTTATAGCCTTTGTCTAAAACACAAAGTGTACTCCTTGTTCGTGATAACAGGATTCGAGGTACATATAAGAGCCTTTCATAATATAACTTTCGTGTTCCAGAGGGAATTCGGCACGTGGGAGATCGGCCTCTGAGAGACGCGCTGGCAAAGCTGGGAGGCTGGCCTGTGGTCGTAGGGCCCTCGTGGCGCCCACCCTCAGGCTCCCTGGAACAGCTGCTGGGGACTCTGAGGGAAAAGTACAACGAGGGGGTTCTCATAGAGCAGTGGATCGGACCGGACGACAAGAACTCTTCCGTCAACATCGTCCAGGTGGGAAAATGTAAGATTTCTTATGTCAAAAAAAAATACTCCTAGCGGGAAGAACTTTCTTCCCCAAGATCAAACAACATCACACAAAGAGTAGACGATGAACGATTTTAACTTGAAAAATGAATATACAGACGATCCACCTAGGTACACTAAGACTGTTCTTATAATTTTACTTTCAAAGTGGACATTTCAGAGGATTGAATAATTTGTCATAAAGTTACTAATTTCATCCCTACTGAGTACTCATATTTCCTGTAATTTACCTACTACCATTTTCATTCAACTTTTTCACTTTCAAATTTCGCACATTGCCTTAGAAGCGTTGGTTTTCAGGGCAATCCATTCCAGCTGTCAATTTATTTTGCATTTTAGACAACGTTTTGAAAATTGTCTCTAACAGAGCCTTTCCGAGTTGAATTTGTATATTCATCGGATAACAGGATTGGCAATATTTAAAACAATTTATTGTTTAAAGTACCAGTTGTAAACATGGTATCAAACACCGTTTTGAACAGGCTTGAAAGAATCAATGCTTTAAACGGCGCTTAAAACATCGCAAAAAAACATCAAGAGACAGAGGATGTTGCAGCTGAACTGCTCTCCAAAATCGTCCCGGAGTCTCAGAACAAATTGGATTTTCTTGGAAGCTCTATTAAACCCCGACAAATTAAATATATTTTTAAAAAATACCCTCGTGCTCGTGCTCATGGAGTTCGTGGAATCGTGGATTTGGTACCTACCAAAAACAGGACGGGTTACTTAATTTAGAAATCTTGGAAAAACCATAGTGGTGAGAAGGGGGTTATAGACTTCCAATAAAATTAATTTATAATATAAATGAATTTTATTATATATACCCAGCCACAATATATTATAATGTGGCTGGGTAGGGTATCCGCTCACTAGGAAATAAAAGTTTCGACTCAAAGGAACTTAAACCACGTTTTACAACAATTTAAACCTGTTTGAAACAACCAATGTTGAAAAACACCTTTGGGGATTATGTTTTTAACGAAAAAACTGTTGTTTTTAGTTTATTTAAAAAAATAAGTTTTTTTAATCTTGCTGGTAAATAATATGTGGCACAACTAGGTAGGTATTGTATTGTTGACCTTGAGTAGGAAGATCATTGATTTTGAGGCAATCCTAGTCATAACCTCGTTACAAATATTCGCTCGTTCCAACAACATCAATAAACTAAAAAAACTAAAAACTATGGCGACTGGTCACCATACTCCGTCTACTACATAACAGGAACATTTTGACTTCACTCGACTAATCAAAGGGCATTTTAGCATCCGGAGGTTTGTTAACTTTTTAAAAACGAGGCTCGAAAGCCCTTCAGAGTTCAAGTTCCAATTAGTTGGGCCCTCAGTCTCTTCAGCCCTCATATTTCCCCATTCAACGTCTCTCCTTGTTAGCACGAGATGAGGAAATTCCCGACACGGCCATCTTGATAATATAATTGCTCGTTGAAGTATAGATTTTCTCTGTCAAAAGTAGAATTTTTCGAGGATGATCGTTCCTCACATCCTTAATAGAAAACCACACCCCTTTACAGGCCAAAAAAAAACACAGCAGGTAGATCAACGATGGTAGCAGACACTAGCAGCCAAATCTATTCACACAATACATGACCGTAGGATCGATTTGTTTGTCAATATTATAACAAAGCGGATGTTATCAAGATTTACAACAAACTGAAAAATCAATGCTTTTGTTAGGTGATTTTTCAATCCAATTTATCGCGCACGAGTCACAACAAAATTTTGCTTCCTGTTTTTTTACAGCTGGATCAAATGAGTCTGGCACTTCCATCTAAGGACTACTATTTGAAAACTAACACTGACGCGGACTACCTGGGAGCTTACCACCGCTACATGACGGAAATTGCAGTGCTCCTGGGAGCCAACCGATCGACGGCCGGTCCTGAGCTGCTGGAAGTGATACAATTCGAGAAAAGACTTGCAAACGTGAGTTGTGGATCCCAAATTGTATATTTTTCAGGAAAAATAAATTTAAACCAAGTAAAATATAGCGAAATTTATTCGAGTGAAAATATGGGAACAAGTTTTCGATCTTACAGCTCATCGCGTAACCCAGGGCTCTGTAAGTCGTGGACATGAAGCGTGTTTTGTGATGACACCTCTACTATTTTCCTTTCCTTCTTCTGACCTACTTGTAGAGGACCACGAAATTAACAATAAATTAATGTAGATGTATAGGTATAGCATAGGTACCTAACAACAAAAACCCTAATAGGTTTTCACATTTTTCTCAGCCAATTTTCGTCCGATTTTGATGCGGTTTGCGGTATTCTTCTTGTCATTCAATTCTCTAGGGAGAGCATCTATTTATAATCTTAAGTTCGTAATTTTGGATTTTTTAAAAGTCAAATTGGCATAAAGGCACATAGACTCCGCAGAAAATAAAAAAATAGGAAGAATGCGCTCAACCGCTTCAAAATCCGTTGGCAATTGGTCGAGAAAAATGGAAAAAACTGTGCAACGCTAAAATAGTAGGGGGAAGGGGTAGGGGGGAGGTTATCCGTATTTTAAACTTATTATTCCTAAGTAGTAATAATGTTATAGCAAGAGTTCTTATAAACCCGATCGGGAGCTGAGATTTAGGCATTTTTGAGGGCATTTTGGGCTCCGTCCCTTGCCCTCTGAACATGAAAACCGAAATCTGTTTTCATATAATACATGGTGCTATGAGTAAGTATGTGCAAACGAGAATTTCCCACAACTAATTTTCACACAATTACGGCACCAACATTGCATTTAAATTTTATTGCGAATGGTTCAGTGATAAATCGCCTCTTCACTAGCGCAAACATGTACCTAAGTTGTCATAAAAATTGCCTACATTAATATAGGCCCTCCCATACCTACTACCTTGTCAGATTTTTTCTTTGTGTTTTTGCAGGCCTCATTGCCGGAAGCGGATCGTCACGACACGAGCCAAATCTACAAGAAAATGACAATTAAGCAGCTCCATGATCAGGTTCCACAGATCAACTGGCTGCAATATCTGCAAACCTTTTTACACCAGCCTATTGACGAGAATGAGCACGTGGTGGCCTATGGACTCTCATACTTTGCCTACATGGGCCGCGTCTTATCTTCTACTCCTCCAAGGTTTGACTTTGAATGTATTAATTTTATTTATAATAATTTTGTGTGAATTTGAAATGAAAAGAGAGAAGGGATTGATAATAGAACCGGTTCTTCCAGATGTGCGATTTCTTTTACTTTTCTCCCTCTTACGACATGTAAGGCACATCAGTTTTTAGCTGAACACGCCCACTTCTCATCTTCTTGATAAATAATCTGAAACAAAAACCAATACCTACAGATAGGTAGGGTTCCTCCTAATCACAAGACAACAAAGAAAAAGTTTTCTTCTGTTTATTGGAAGATTGCCAGTAAATATGTCACTCCTTCAAATCTCATGGGTTTTAGGGATTCTGTGCCTACAAGTACCTACTTAGGTACTCCTTCTCTTACTAACTGAAATTTATTTTTCTTAAACAAATAAAGATAGAATAATAAGATAGAAAATGGTTTGTTCTTTACTTCGCTACTTAAGGTTTAACATAAGATAGTTATAGGTATCTAATGAGGAATAGTGAACTCATTCAAAATAGGTCGCAAAATGCATACATAATTCAGTTTGAAAATGTTTACGCAGGGTAATTTACAATTATATACTGTGGAGGCTGGTGATGACGGTGACACCTCACATGATAGACGACTACCAGACTAAACACACCGAGTTTCGGAAAATCCTTCAAGGGATTCAGTCCGAAAGGAACAGGTGGAGCCAGTGCGTGGACTGGACCAACAAAAAAATGGGAATGGCCGTGGGGGCGCTCTACATCAAGAAGAACTTCAACCAGCATAGCAAGGTACCATGACAACAGAGATTTATGTTTTTAGAATAGTTTGTCTTACTCCGGGTGGTCTCATTCGATTATAAAACGCAGAAAATTATCACACAACGGTTTATAATTTTCTATATAGATCACTCATCTGTAAAGATCCTACTATACAGTAAGTACCTACCTACCGAAAACTTTGAAACAAAACAACTTCCTTATTTTTCAAAGTTTTCAAACGATTGAGGTGTTCAATCGACGCAAAATTTAGTTGTCTACAACTATTTTTTGTGACAAAAAACACTTCTGACAGTAACTAAGGAGTCCACACAGCAAAATATGTTGAGTAACACGAATTTTTATGTTTTTCCATGATAAAAACGTTAACGACCTACTCAAAGTATGGGAACATAAATATAGTATATTTGGAATCAGTGTCGAATTTCCTATAAGATAGGCTCTTAGAATAATTATGAACACCTAGATCCGACATTTGTCGCACTGTGCAGCAATCGGACGGATTTCGGTACTTCCCTTAGTAACCACAATTAATGAAATTTGGTATACCGGCTCCATTCGGGGTCTAGCTGTGCCCCGAAGCTTGTCGTTACCGTCAGTCTTCTCTAAGGGGTAGAAAATAGGGGATGAAATTTTCAAAAAGGCGTAGCCCAAAAATGATCAGCTGATCTATTTCTAATTGTTTTATTTCACCGATCCAAGTTTCTTGTTTAGTTTGAGAAGCTTCCTTAGTTATTGAATTTCGTCATGAATGATTGATACAACTCTCGAATAATAATAATAATAATAACAAGTCGTCCCCAAAAAACAATTGTGATGAACCTCGCGATATATTTAAAGTAGGTATAGGTAGATATTTTATACCAATAGGCAATTGATACTTTATACCTTTGGGCGATATACAGAAAATAATAAAGCGTTGTGTAATAATTTGCAGCGTTTTTGACATTTTATGTCTTTGCTTTGGCACATACCTAAACTGAAAAAAGTCACGAAAATTATGGACCGACTTTCATGTACAACCAAGCCGTAGCTAGGTCTTTAGTTTTCATCGGTCTGACGTGAATTTTCTGTTCACAAAACCAACATGACTTGAATGAAATTATCTTGAACATGTTCTACAAATTACGACGGTAGAGTGTAAAAATTACTTAATTATCATGAAATCCAGGACGGCGCCCGCTCGGTTCCCGTCCAGGCGTAGCAAACAAAACCCAGTCCTTCAAGACCGCTCGGTCGTGCGGGTTATTTGCCTATCCGAGATTACTACCGGGGCTGGTGGGTTTCGAACTTTCTAGGTAGGTAGGAACCTGCCAACTCGAATGTTTGCTTGTTGTTTCTTGTTCACTGATATATTTTCATTAATTTAAAAACTCTAAGTTCGGCTGGTACATACTTACAGCAAAGCAGAGACCCCCAGATATGGATGATTCTGGACCAAAATGTTCCTTTGTGCTGAACCTACATAGGTAGGCACCTATTGTGGATTTGTGAAACAATTTGATTTGCAGGAAATCGCGTTGGAAATGATCCACACTATACGGGAGGCTTTCAATGAGCTCCTGGAAGAGAACCACTGGATGGACAACGAGACGAGGATGGTGGCCAAAGAAAAAGCAAATGCGATGAACGAGAGAATCGGTTACCCCGACTTGCTGACAAACACGCAAGAACTCAACTCAGAGTATGAATGGGTGAGTGTGTCGTGGGTTTTCCAACTATCACAGTTAGCTCCAAGTACAGACGGATACGAGGAAAATATTAAATATCGCAGTAACCTCCCAGGGCGATACTGGAAAATATTCCACAAATTGCAACCGTCCAACCTTTGAAGCGTGAGCTTGTCGGAAGTACACATTTATAGTATAAAAGATTACACGTGAATAGAGAGAATAGTTTCCTTTTTATACATAAAAAGAACCTACAAAATACTAGGTATTATCACCGTAGAAGACTTGAAAAACCTGGAGCTCTTTTCTAGCTAATCTGTACAAACCATAGGATAAATTCGAAGTTGAATTCGTTGACTCTATATGGATGTTCCCCTTTATTTAAAAATTACCTACCTGATGCCAGTGCCATTATTATTTAGCCTCAGAACTGTATATAATCCTTGTCTAGTAGGTATGTAGTAGGTATATTCAGACAGAAATGGTTTTAACAATTTACTTTGTTTTCTATCTTATTTGTCTTGTCATTTCAAAATTACCCTCAAAGCTCTTTGAAATCCGTCCTTGGCTTTTAAGTACCTACCTGGGTAAGTAGCTCGATGATAAATGGCATGAATGTACGATTCCCATCATCGATCACCAATAATTCCCAAGAGACCGACCGAATTCAAATTAAAAATCAATTTTTCAGCTGAACATTACGGACCACCAGTTTTTGGAGAACGTCTTCAACATTTTCCACTATGACGCTCGACACAACCTTCAGAAATTCGGCAAACCTGTCAACAAAGACAAATGGTACACCGAGCCAGCCATTGTAAATGCGTTTTACAACCCCAACAAAAATGACATCGGTATGAGATTCTATACCTATCTATTTTTTGAGATGACGCACAATTTGACATCCTTTAAAAGATTCGATTTCAAACATCCTAAGCAAATTATAGTTTTATTATCTGCCTACAACTTCATCAGAATATCAGGTATGCTGACATTGGTTCCAAAGTCTCAAATCTGACTGCTAACAAACGGGTCCTAGTTCAAACGCAGAGAGTTTTGATGTTGGACGACCTAATTATTCACATATTTCCTTACTACTGCTTTTGTCAATATTTATTTCAAGTCAACTTTTAGTTAAACAGATACTTATTTAACCAACATACATAGCTATTTGTGTAAGGTACTTGATGATGGAGTTTTCTTAGCTCGTAGGTAGCTCTCTATTAATTTTAATGAATTTTAATTTTCAGTGTTTCCAGCCGGGATTCTGCAACCGCTCTTTTACAGTCAGCACTTCCCCAAGTCCCTCAACTACGGTGGCATTGGAGTCGTCATAGGGCATGAAATCACTCACGGATTTGATGACAAAGGTTGTCTACATCATTTTAGTACAATTGATAAAAATCAACATGAAATAATGAATCTTCATAAATAATAATCATTCTTCAAAAAGGTATCCTCTCGTTTAAAAAAAGAAAAAATGGTTTGAAATTATGCATGAAGTAGTAGGTAGGTAGCTCTTGACGGGAAGCTCCACGTCACACAGTGGCTCGAAGTAGGGGGTTTTTCGGGCAAAAATGATGGTCACCTCCATTCTTACAGGAAATTTCGCGCTGATTCAGGATTTACCATTATGCTCCTATACACAAAATGAGTAGGTAATTAGCTGCGATATCATAAGTTTGAAAACCCTAGAAAACTCACATTTTGACCAATGGAACCGCCCTAAATTGTTTTTGTACACCTAGGTACCGAAAAAAAAAAGTTGAAAACCTGAGAATTTCCATACACATAACCTTCGATTTCAAGTACCAAATGTATTTTTTGACATTTCTTCAAATTCATTTCAGGGAGGCAGTTTGACAAAGACGGCAATTTGATGCAGTGGTGGAACAATGCGACTATCCGGGAGTTTAGAGAGAGAGCCCAATGTTTCATTGACCAGTACAACCGGTGAGTGAACTAACTAGGTACCGACCTAACATAGATCACATTGCATTTTAGAGGTAGCTATTGAAGAATCAACTGTTAACCATGGACGATTGACGTACTTCTCCCACTACTAACCTTACCTCATACAAAAACACCCCACACCTACCCAAAATATATAAGAAGCCGAACGCGTTCCGATACGAGTAGCTGATACGGGAAAACGTACCAATGAGCTTGGAGAGTTCTCTTTCCGTCAAGGAATCCATTTTCCCTCATCAGCTACGTGTTTCGTTTTCGATTTTGTTTCCGCAGAGATGACGGGAAGAACAGAAACTCTCTATTAAGTCAATTTTTCTGATAATAAATTAATAAAGGTAGGCACAGCTCGTAGTCAGCTCATGGCTGAAGAATGTTCCATACTAAAACTAAATAAGTTTCTATTCTGAGGAATGATGTCCATGATTTTTTTATTTACGTGTTTTATGTATTTTATTTCAGCTATAAATTGGAACAGGTTGATCAATTCGTGAATGGCCGAATGACTCAAGGAGAAAATATGGCAGACAATGGAGGGCTTAAGCAGTCATTCAGGGTAAACATTCTCTACTCTCCTCAAAACATCCAAAGTCCATGAATAATCACTTGAATAATCTTTCATATAATTATTACAGATTATTTTCTAAGGAAATCACATTTTTTTGATCAATGAGGACTAAAAAATTTAGTAGGTACCTTGGCGAGTTTTTGAAACTTGTCCCCACTGAAGATTATTGTGAAAGTGCAGGTGAAATGGCAGAAAACTTATAATGAACTACTCAATTATGTTCCTTCTGCTACTCCTTCTTCCACCACTTTTCCGGGCACTTCGACAGATGAATAGGTTTTAGCTTCTGGGCAGTGGCGGATCTAGAATTTTATTTTGGGGGAAGGGGGGGGGGGGGGGGGGG
>JAEMON010000005.1:14881150-14899300 GCA_030264115.1 Lygus lineolaris
AAATTTTGTGAAAGGACTTTCATATAATGAAGCGACCAAAACGGTAGTTTAACGTTGCTTTATGAGTAAAAACGTGTGTTTCATATTAAAGTTTTCAGGATGTTTTGTTTACTAATTTACTAATGAAATACATTTAAGTTAATAGAAGGCAGATTAAAAATGTGAAAAGGATTTATTTTAAGTACATCGTACATTTAATATTTCAGAGTATTTCGCCATCTTGCATGTGAACGTCGTCACTTTTACTCTTCACTTTACTTGTTAGTTTTCGCAGAAAAATATTTTCAAAGTATAATCGGCATTAAAATTTGAAAAAAAAATGCTTACATGAGTGATTTTTTAGAGTTTTTTTTTTTGGGGGGGGGGGTTCAGCCCGTAGATCCGCCACTGCTTCTGGGTCTTACCTCAGCTCTTCCTAACGTAACTTTATACCAAGAGTTTTCATGTATCTGTACCAGAGCTAATACAAATTCTATTCACACAGGCATACAAGAAGTGGGTGAGCCGAAATGGAGAGGAGCCTCGCTTGCCTGGCATAAACCTCAACCACGACCAGCTCTTTTTCCTCAACTATGCGCAGATCTGGTGTGGGACAATGCGCCCGGAAGACGCCCTCACCAAAATCCGCTCTGCAGTACACAGTCCAGGACCGATCCGGGTCATTGGTCCGCTTAGCAACTCTGAGGAGTTCGCCAGGGCGTACACCTGTCCTTCGGGCACTCCTATGAACCCCACGAGCAAGTGCTCTGTTTGGTAAATCATCCGCCCTGGAAACGCCAGGTGAAATGTCCGGATTCTGAATTTGATTTCCGTACTCCAGTTCGGGTTGATTTCGCACGGTCATAGAGACATGAGGTGAGGTGCGATTGTCAGTGTCCCGGACGGGGGACGCCGCTAGCTCGCTGGTATTGTACTGATGAATATTTCATTTAAATTCACCTTTAGGATGTCACAAAAGCCTCGACATCATGATTTTATAAGGTAAGTATCCGAATATCAAAATGTGCCCATGTTACCTCCACCATCTTCAAGAATAGACAAAGGTTCCTTCTTCATTGTCCCTCATTCATCAAAAATCACAGAATGTTTCCCAGTAGCTGGTGAACCTGAATATCCAATTGTTGCCAAAGTCTATAGTGCATTAAAAAATTAGTTCTTACCTACCCAGAATAAAATGTCATGAAACGATGTTGACATAAAATCAATAAACTACTATTGTGCTTCCTTACTCCTACTACAATATTAGGAGGGACGAGGATTTTGATGACAATATCTTCATCCTCTTCGCCACCATCGATGAAACGGAAATTTAAAATGAAATATAAAGCAGTACCTATTAAAGAACCCAAGAAGCAAGCATATTTCGCTGCACTACGTTGGAAAACTTGTAATATACTAAACCTACCTATCACAAAGTTACCTACCCTTCCAAGTACCATGATACTAAAACGTAGAATTACCTTTAGCCTTATCTATGAGAAAAAAATCCTTGTCAAGTACCTGAAAAGACTGTGAATGAGAATTAAAATAATATTAAATTAAGCATGTAAATAAGTGTACCTGATGTACCTATCATTTATTTTATTTATTACGTTTTTATAGTAATAACATGAGAGTCATAAAACACATTAATGTTGAAAAACAGCCATTTCGGCTTTTTAGAAGTGTTATTTGGATGAAAAGGACAAAGTATTTTGCCCTAATTGTGATTTCATGAAAGGAGAATAAATCTTCTCACCTTGATCTTTTATCAAATTTCTTAAAATAAAAAAAGCTATTGAGAAAGTTGAGTGCAAATTTCAGAACAATTGTGAGATTCTTAATTCTTAGAGAGGAAAATTCACTCTCATGAAGAAATGATTAATATATTAATGATTACCAACATGGTGGAATGAAACTAATAATTCAGGTACACAGATTTGGTGGTGTTGAGCCTTTTTTCTAGATCTTTTTCTGAGTGAAAATTGTTACGTTGGGCATTCACCATATCTTTCACAATCATATCTAACGCAAAAAACGCACATATCCTACTTTTTCTAGGACTGTCCATAACGTATGAGCGATGAGCGTCATGATGGTTATGTAGTACACCCAAGCACATATCTGATACCTACCTATTCAAGGATGGCTGAGGGCAGTTGGCAAATGCCCTTTAATGGACGTATCATAGGAAATGTGATGCCATGTTATAAACAATACATACAATGTTAACAACAATTTCTTCGAAAATTCGCTAAAATTACGAAAAAAATAAGCAAAACAAAAAATTAGCTCCAAGACTTCTGATTCGATAGTTCTTTTATACCGTTAACTGGGGGCAATTTAAGAAATGCGGAGCTTCTTGAGAACCTGCTGATTTTTATTAAACAATTTTACGAGTTATAAGTAACGATACAATCGTCCAAATATTATTAAAAATGGTTTCCCATTATTACTTTGTGAACACCAATTCATAGAACTGCGTGCCAAGCAGAACAAGAGGATTTTCGAGAAAAAATTGGATATACATAGATTACCTGCCTACCTGTACAGTTGACTACTACCTACCTCTGAACAGGGTTACCTACTCCCCTTCGCCATCCTTGAGCTTCAGTTATTAAAATATTTCAAAAATGGCTTTGGGGGCATTCCGAGTCACGCTGTAATTGGGAAAATAAGAGATTTTGCCGTCCTGTATTGGAGGTGGCAATGAGACCATGCTGTATGGACAATCCTAGAAATAAATTTCTCGAATAAAATTCAAGTTACCAACCTGCGTAGCTTCAGCTTTTCTCACCCCCTACAGTGTTTGTGAAACCTGACTCTTCTACAGTAAGATTATTTAAGAATGCCTTTCAATTTTTACTTTTATAAACAAGTGAGTTCGTTTGTTTAGACGTTTCTTACTAAAAGATGAAAATGAAATTAATGTATTTAATTAATGAAATAGGCATCCTTGTAATATTAAACATGAATTGGCTCATACTGAAAGGTAACAATAGAGCATCTGAATGACGAAAGATTCCGATACATTACCGGACTCGGAATATATTCTCAATGACAATCGTGTATCAGCCAGTTCATTAACTTGAGAGAACCACTGTAAATAATAAAATTAATTAATTTACACATAACAACTGGAAACACGTGTACTAGGCTTAAGGTAGTAACAAATCAGGTCAAGCTAGTTTTACTTAATTCAAGAATGAATGATAGATATCCTAGAACAAATTTTGAAATTCCAAAATTAATATTCCTGACTGCGTGATTTTAATGCATGAAATTCTGAATAAAATGAGCAGAGATTTGACGTGTTTTCATTTATATGCCCGTAAGATTTTCATTCCCTCTACCTTCGGTAATAGGATGTCTTATGACGACCCGGAGGGAGAACGCATAATATTCACCTTGCTAAGTGTTAAGGAGAATATCTAGAAAACTATTGATTTACTGGTGGCCTATGAGTTTCCTCGATGTTGTTATTGCTTCAAAAAGGTACTCGTGTACCTAATCTACGAATAGATGTTCATGAAAAGGATAAACATGGGAGGACAGATTCCAAGAACACCCTCATTACAACAGTCAATTTTAAGAGGCCAAGGGAACGATGTAATTCAATTATTCCCGTTTGGCTCATCCAATTTTTGGCCAATTTAGATGAGGCTTGCGGCATTCTTCTTGTTATCAAATTCTCTAAGAGGATCAGCTATGTATAATCCTAAGTTCATCATTTTGAAATTTGCATGCTCCTTTTTAAAAGTCAAATAACTGTAAATGCACCTCATCCCCCTAGAGGATAATTAAATAGGAAGAATGCAGCGAAATTCGTTAAAATTGGTTCGAAATTTGCTGGGAAAAACTTTGACACGCTACAATGGTTAGGGGTTGGGGTTTTATCCGTTCTTAAAACTTATTAATCCCAAGCAGTCAGAATGTTACAGTGAGTTCCTATACTCTTCGTTTCCCAATATTTAGGCATTTTCGGGTACTTTCTGGGCGTGCTCACTAGGCCCTTAGCATCCAGTTTTGTTACAGAGATTTTCAAAGACAGATTTTCAAAATTAGGTAGTTAACACGTTCAGTGTGTATTGCAAAGTGGAGATGAACCCGCCATACTGAAACCTTTTTTACCGTGCTCGCGCTTGGACCCCAGTTGTTACTACGAAAAATATGTGAACAGGTTAAAGTGTCTCCGACGCTATCTGTAGTTCATTCGACTAACTAGCAACAGTTTAGTAAAAGAAACAGCCGCATTCAACGGGGCGTGGCAACAATATGCCAGAACCATGACGCAGCGTATGCTTCATATGCACTGAACGTGTTAATGTGAAGTAAATAACCATTTCTGCAGGATTTTCGTCCGTATGCCACTCCCAGTGCTGCGGTTGTTATCAGCTGTTCTCCAGAGGAAGGATCAGAATTTGTTCTGATGATTTCGCCCATGGCTATTCATTGCCTCACCCCCACGAGTAGAGAGGGGATCGCCGACGCGAAAATACTGAGATGTGTGGTCCCAGCCTGGTAGGCGATCAACCATCCAAGTACTAACCTATTTAAGTTTATTAAATCCAGGGAAAACTTGAAAAAGCCAATGGAAAAACCATGTTTTCCAGAGTTTCTCCTGAGGATGTAGGTAACCTAATCAACTCTAAATAATAATAATATTTTTTATATACATCTTTCAACAAAATACGTAGGTAGTTATGATTGTATAACATACGTACAAGGAATTTTCAAAATCTGGAAAGTTGAAAAAAAAATACCAAGGATTTTGAGCTGCGTAGGGGCGTTTCCCGAGCCCTACCCAATTCTCCCAAGCCTCGTTGGGTAATTGACTAATAATACTTTCAAAAGTACTTTCAAAACAACATCTATCGCAGTGTTTTTCTATGATGTGCACTAGACAAACAACTATGGACTGTGAAGTGAGTAAATTGCACAAATCGCAGAATATTCTAGGGAAGTTAGTAGGAAGTACTAAGTACGCCTACTAAGTCTAAGCCAATTGTGATGCGAATACTAGGAAATTAATTATCAACAGCACTCTCATAATATAATTTTTTAATTAAATAAAATAGGTAGTACATACTCAATACACCACACACACTTAATACACATTCAGTCGAAAAATTAAGCGTATTTCATTACCCACCGTAATTATGATGGGAAACCCTGGCTGAGGACACTTAAAAAAAATTATTATGGCAAACAATTAGCACATCACGCTAGGAAGAACCAAAATTATTTACTATCGTACAATCTGTACACCAACAAAGTACCTACCCAGTCTAGAACTGAGTTCCAAATACAATAAATAGTTATGGTTTCGAATTATTATCAATTTATGATGTTTTTGTAAAGTAGGTATCGCGACGAGAAATGAATTATTCGAAATCATTTAATATAAATACTAGTATTATGTAGGTACGAAATCGTGATACCTACCAGTGGGGTCAGGTTGCAGTATCATAATAGGTAGATCCTTTACTTTCCCAACATTTTTCTTCCATGAATCTGCATGTGCTTCCGTAAATGCGCTGCTTGGGAAGCTCTATAAGAACACAACTGACAAGCGAACGGTTTTTCTTTCGTGTGCGTGAGTATGTGAGTTCGGAGATTCCACTTGTCCCTGGAGAGGTACTCACAGTATGGACAAGGAATTTTCTTATTTACGTGGGTGATTTTCTTCTTGGCATTTTCTTTATGAATTCTATTCGCGGACGACTTGACTGGTTTTGGTGGTACAACAACCTGCGGTCTCTGAGGTTCTCGCGGGATAACAGTGGGGAGGTTTTGAGGTCCCGGGACATTTGGAGGTCTGGGCGCGATATTCCTCACGTTTGCTGGCCAACTCTGCGCCACGATTGGCGTAGGCTCCGGCACCATGTTTCCAGCAGAAAGTATCACGCTTTTAACTGGGGAGAAACTCAGATCGGGCTTCACATGCTGTGGAGTTGAAGGCTGAAGTATCGCACTGACCGGCACCAAAGGAGGCGTTTTTCGTTTGTTTGGTTTTGTAGGAGAAACGGAATTCAGATACTTTGATGACTGAAGTAATGGCCCAGTGACTGCATTCATTGAGTTACTAACCAGCAGCTGTTTAAGATAATCTTCGTTCGATGATAGCCTTGCAGAGGCCGATGGATTCCCAGATGTTTCAAGATTATTCGAATTTACAGCACTTCCAGTTGGCCCCAAGTTCTTGATAACAACAACATAATCTTTATTTGCGTGATGAACATTCATTACTTGATTTTCTAAGTTGGAGTTGGGGTTCACAAGAGATTCCGTAGAATGTATCGATGGAGAACTTCCAGTAAACCGGTTTTGAGGGACAGTTGCCGCCTGAAGACTCAAAGAAGCTTCCCTATTCGCATCCTGCGATGGGTTCATATCACTATGGTGGTGGGAGAAGCAGTGGTCCTTTAATTCCTGCCACCACTGGGTTCTAAAGGGGCAATGAACACAAACATGAGGTTTCTCAAATTCGTCTCGGCACTTGTAATTTTTGAGATGGTATTTATCGGAATAAACGTGAACGCAGTGTGCGCAAGAGAGGTACGTCACTTCCACATGGCTCTCCATATGAACCATGAGTTCTTGCTTTTCGTTGGAAGCGACCCCGCAGAATGCACAGTAGAACAACAGTTGCTGGGGGCCTGCACCTTCACCGTTGTCGAATGCGTGTCCTATGTTTTGTATCCTCTCATTGGATGGGGCTTCATCGCCAATCAAGGGATCGTCATCAGTTTCTTCAGCCTTCACGTCGTCTCCTCCATCTGCTTCTGCCAACAACAAAGTGTCCTGGTAAATAAGGGAAACGACAACAACAGTTAAAAAGAAAAACAGCCTAGTTTTGATTGAACTCAAAAACAAGGAGTTGAGGGAATACATTTAAAACAGCATAGTAAAATTCATTATTGCAATAAATTAACTCATTTACCCATAGATTCTGAATTAGATCCAACGTCTTGTGTCCAACATTTTGACTCATAATGTATAATCAACTCGTGTTGAGACTCGCAGTCCAAACCGCACGTGAAACATTGATAAGGGTTCTCAAGGACTTCACCGTCACTGACCGATTCCATAGGCTCTTTCTTGATGATGACTCCTGGCCCCTCAATTGAACTGAAAGCATGACACGTATTATAAATCGAATCCTGGGGCCATGATTCTACGTTCTAGTGCTCAATGGGATTAAACTATTCTCTAGGAGAATCCTAGTATTTATATGATATGCATCTACGTTAAGGTAGGATCCGACTAACCTTACCGTCTTCTTAGGAATTTGTGAATATGGGCAGTGGCCCAGTAAGAACAATGAGTACGTTACAGTCATAGGAGTTTTTAGATTTAATCATGGCGTGGTGGTTAGGCCAATATTAAGTTCCACGAGTAGTGGTGATTGTATGGGACTACCCATGAATAACTAACTACTGGATGATCAAAGAACTTTCGCAATTCCTTGGCCAATCGGATGTTGAGAGGA
Organism: Lygus lineolaris; assembly: GCA_030264115.1. Lineage (NCBI taxonomy): Eukaryota > Metazoa > Arthropoda > Insecta > Hemiptera > Miridae > Lygus > Lygus lineolaris. Next base: position 14,888,622 of record JAEMON010000005.1, read on the forward strand.
AACTTAAAATATAGAGCTAGCAAAGGTAACGTACAGCTAAAAGTACAGCAACAAGTTAAGCTACAAAAGTTAACGTTAAAATTGAATGCAAGGATGGATTCTACTTCTGCAATAGAATCCAACTGTGAAATCTGAGAACTAACATTGAGGAAGAAATAATTTTGATCTGATCTAGGCTCTAAACTCAGGCCCAAACGACCTTTAGGGCTCCCACCCAAGCAATCAGAGCCATCGACCCCCATCCATACCAGGTAATATGTGGGTACAGATGCTGTACTTAAGTTGAGCCCACCGGGTGACGTAGGGTACACAAGATCTGAATCAACAGAACGCAGGGAGAGCAAAAGTTAAAGCTGCAGTTCTCTCTGTGATACATCCAATAATGTACGCAATGACTGCTATTATAGTGAATCTCACTGAACAGGTCGCAATCTCTACATGAAAACAGTGGCACGAGCACAGACAAAAGTCACGTCACGGCAGCAGCTTACGTGATGCAGAAGCTGCGTCACGTCACTTCACCCTGCGCACAAACTATCACTGCCGTGTGTTTCATAGAAACTCATGAGGAGACCTCACTATAAGCTGCGACTCAACTTACCTGAGTCTATATCCTGTATTTATATCACGAACTAAGTAGGAAAACCTACAAATCACACCACTTTTTGTGCTTTCATATCCAGCATTCAGCTCCCAGGGGAAACCTAACAGCAATCAGTAATCCAAGAGGACAACAACTCTTGGACAACAAATACAACTCGCCAACAAATACCACACGGGCTCGCAGAATCTCGAATTTGCATACCAAATAAACGTAAGAGATAATAAAATAAATTTTTAAAAACCTGGCAGTGCTATTTGGAACGATCAGCTCTTCATTTTCAATGACCTGAACAGGCATTCCAGGTTCGGATTTAACCAATGGCGAAACTGGCATAAGTGAGTCCATACCAGCTAGAGAGCTGATGGAAAAACCTCCTCCACCTGGAAGGAATAGTTAGAGCATCGTCGTTACAAATGTGAAAGGAAAACGGAGGCGTTGTAGTGTATATAATAAAAATTAAATTAAAAAACCAGCCAAAAAACATAAAATTATAAAAAGTTATGCCTAAAACCATGACCGATACATATTTGTATGCAGGGATTCTCAGGAAATCCTCCCTCCCATCTTTTATACTTTCATTATATTTCATCATTTTCATTATAGCATTATAATATTGTGAAATTTATTATTAAAGACATAGTGAGGATGAAAACAATCCTTAAGAAGGACCTTATGTAATGATGTATTTACCTGCCGAATTTTACGTAAGACAACCGTGTTGTGCCTGCATCCGTTTCTAGAGACTGGGTTCACCGAGTTACATCTGGTCCAGTACGTACTTGGCTACATCTGGTCCACATCCGAAGTATGAACTGATTTTAGGGAATCTGAAACGACAAGAACATGATTAATAATATTATACTTACTAATTCCTTTAAAAACAAACAAATGGTTTTAAAGAACGAAACCCTATGTGGTGTGTATACGATTCTTTTCAGATGGTATTTTGGGCTTATGTGTTAGATGTGTTAAGAATGTACGGAAATGTAAGAATCCTAAACGGTAAAGAAATCAAAACTTGCACCAAAATGTCAAGAAGTACCTACATAATAATTACCAAAAATGTGAGTTCGTTGGCGACCGATCTTCGCACCAAGAGTTGAATCGGTAGGAAGGTAATAGATACTAGCAGGTAAATAATAATGATAATAATGATGAATTTATTAATGCAGTGTTTCAAAACTCCTTCAACCACAACTCGTTATCGCTGAACAAGACCGAATACCTACACTAAACGATAGAAAGATTCACTGATCATTCAACTATACCTCAAAACCCCTAAAAATTAACAAAGTTTGAGGGAGTATGAATTTTTCTTTTTAAGTATGTACCTACATCGCCAATTTGATGTATCCAGGAATAATTGAGTAGGTGAACCATGAAAATGAGTGGGTAAGCTTTTCTAAAATAATGTTATCAAGTGTCTTCTTTTCTCAGGCAGAATAATATCCATAGTATAAGTATATCATCATAGAACGACCGTTGGCGTTCAACATAAAAAAAATCACTACTTTTTTCAAGTATGCATTACCGAGAGCTGATGTTCAGACTTTTAACAAGAATTAGACCATCGATATAGAACCAGTAGGTATTTATTAATGGTTCAGGACTGGACTGTCACCTGCCGTTTGCCACGAGGCCAGGGCCCGGGGTTCGATTCCCAGACCGGAAACCCAAATTTGTTCTAGGCTTACTTACGCTTGATTTTGAGGGAGCGAGGGACGGAGCCCAAAATTTCCTCAAAAATGCCTAAATCTCAGCTACCGAAGGGTTCATAAGAACGCTTACTGATCAAATTAATAGCACTTATAAACAACAATTTTGAAAAACGGGTAACCTCCCCACCCCCCCTCTCCCTAACCATTGTAAGTAGTGTAGCACAGTTTTTCTAATTTTTCTAAGCCAATTTTCCTTGGATTTTGATGCGGTTGGCGGCATGCATCAAAATCGGGGAAAAGTTTGCTGAGAAAAATGGGAAAAACGAATTACATCAGTTCCATGGCCCTTTGAAAATTCAGTCTTTTTTCATTTTGGTTAATTATTTTCAATAATGAGCCTTCGGAGTCAAAACATAACGATTTTTTTTTTTTTTTTTTACCTACTTCAAAGTTTTATGTTTCAAGATATAGGTATATGTGTAGAATCCAAAAATTCTTTTGGATTATAGAACAAAGAATTTGCTTTATAGATCACCCACTTGCAATGATCTCATTGGTTAATAAAATCGGATCTTTGCAACATAATTGTTATACGATACACTTTCCGCCTATTGAGATCCACGGTTTTATAGTCAGCATCTACCGCAATTAGTTGTAAGTCATTCATAACGAAATTCAGTCGAGTGGTATCGTAATGTGGACGTATTTTATAGGTGTGCCCCTGTGATACAATCGTTAACGTACCTTACTGGAGAATCCTTCGTAACAACGAGTAGCAAGTCAAGTACAGGTGGGGAGCGCTTTCGATGTAATGCATCAGACCGTCGAGAGAGTAGGTACTCTTTTGTCAAGTGAAGGGGGATTTAGAAGAACTTAGTATATCTACTTGTGTATCAACTAAGTGGTAGTTATCTAGGTACGAAGGTGGCTAGGGTACCTAAAGTGAAAGGGATTAAGGTTGATTGTCTGGCCTGTCAAATGAGAGGGGATTTTGACAAGCTTATGTCTATTTGTATCAACTAGATGGTAACCTACTAACTATGGTAGTACTTATTGTATAAGGTTGCTGTACAAGTAATAACGATAGCGTAAATGAGGTCCTATCCTTTTTTTGTATTCTTGTTTTTTCAATTTTTTGTAAATATATTTATATTATTCTCATGTTGAGGTAAGTATGGAACTAACAAGTTCCTGGTTCGTTTGGCTATTTGATTCGTCCGGGAGTCTGCGTTTGTTTGGAGGTACAGTTGTATTTTCAAGTCGTGATCTTTTGTTTGTGGTAATGTCAGTGTATCCTTCTGTGGGTGATTTACATTTTATAATGAGTTTGTCCAGTGGCTTGAATATGGTGTCTTTGGTCGTGTCAAGTATGTTCTTGTTGATGATGCGTCAGTCAAATTTGCGTTGTTTGTATATTTCCATGTTTTCAAGTAGGTACCTATGTTGAGTCGGCGTCCTTTCTGTTGTGGGTGGATGAGTGTCATGCAGTTTGCCATGTTAGTTCATGTCCGTAGTCGTATACATGGTTTGCATAGTTAGAGCGCCGTATGTTAAGTCTAAATGATCTAATGTGTTCAGTCTATCTTGTTTCCAAATTGCGTCCTGCCTGTCCAATGTATGTGTGTTCACAACTGCAGGTCAGTTTGTAATCTCCACTTCAGCAAAAAAGCGAGTTTGTGTCATTGGGGATGGTGGAGGTTGAGTGTATGGTGGTGTCTGTAGCTGTGAGTTTTATGTATATTGAATAGTTGAATTGTAGTTGGTTTTTTGTTCGTGTGATGGTGATGTCAAGATAGTTAAGTTTGTGGTTGTGTTCTTGCTAGTTACGACTGATTCAAGGTACGTTAACAATTTATTTTATAATTATCACTAGCGGAACTAACCCTTTAGATTTAGACCCCTATGATTTTTATCTCAGGCGTAAACGCTGTAACTATAAATCCAAAACTCTTCAAGCTCTTTCTACCCACTCCGATCCCACATGAACTTAGTCGTGATCGGATTGCTATTGCCCTAAAATGCGAAAAACGTCGACATATTGGGGAAATGTTCTCGATCGTATTGAAAAGCATCGGTTAAGAAACATATCAATACGATCGTAAACCTTCTAGCGAATTTTCGAAGAAAATTAAGCTATTGCAATGGCTTCAAAATTTTTGTAATAAAAATTGTTGAAACTTTTTTTCATTGAAATCCGTTTCAGACCATTCTAAAACAATTCCTCAAATTTAACTTTTTTTTATACGTATATGCCTGTCACTCCAGACAACATCTGCCCGAGGGATCGAGATAAAAAATCCAAAAAAATTTCTAAATGTCAATAATATCAAAAGAAAGGATGAGTTTGTTGGCCAGAATTTTTGGAGTACTCCAAGGGGTCAAATTTTGAACATTTATAGAGCCAAAAATCGCTAAAAAACGCGTTTTTGAGGTTTTTTGTGTGAATTACCTCCTTAAACATAGGAACATAAATATGGTATATTCGGAATCAGCGTGAAATTTCCTACAAGGAAATCCCACCAAATCGGTTAAAATTATTCTTTGAAAATTCGCTCACCAACTCATACTGCATGAATGGAACTTTGTTCAATGACTTCAAATATCAATGATTGATTAAAGGTGGTAGGTACCTGTTTTATCGATACGACGATGTGATATGTCACAAATAAAATATATTCGTCTCTAAAGTTAGGGTAGGTATATGAGGAAGTAATTCATTAAATTGGAATTAAAGTCCTTTAATAATAAAAATTGAATGGGTAGGTAGGGCCTAACATATTAAATCCTCCTGCTTCAATCTCCTCTGCCCAAATAGGTAGGTACGTACCTCATTGTCTACATAAAATAGTGTCACATCGTGATCTAAAACACTCAACCATTTATGGCGAAATTTTAGTGGTAGTTGGGGACTAACCTGGCATGCGCGATTTTCTAGCCGCTCAAGGACGTTGATTTCCGGCACATACAATCCGCGGTGTACTTGAGAAACGCAGCACAAGGATTTGAAATCATTCGATAAATAAGACGCACAGAATATGAACAAAAAGTGAGCACCAGCCGGGAGTTGAGAAACTTGCTGGTCGAGAGACGGGATAGAAGTGAATGTGAATGTGGGGCGGCAGGTGAAAGAGGCGGCTGAGGTGAGCGACCTCCATGAAAGAAGGGCGAGTGAAAGGGACTCTGCTTCCCCCTTTCTATTTCTACCGTTACCAGTCTCTCCCCACGGACCAGCAGATTGGCTGGAAGGGGGAAGCTTAAACCTTCGACTATCTCCTAGCGTAATACCCCGGTTTCCGAGAAATAACAATACCAAGACAAATCAGGCGACACTCCGCACTGTGGTCGAAAATCTAAATCTGGGATCACGAATAAGCAACGCATTCATGCCGCACAGTGCTTCTAAGCGCCATATCAACAAAAAAATCACGACATAAAAAGAAAAAGAAACGTCGTTTTCGAGCTACAAGCGAAAAATTGAAACAAGTCACACGTCGAGGTTTTTTGGCTAGGTACCAAAAGCCCCCCTGGGTTTCGAGTGGGAATACATAGTTTCTCACTACATGCTTAACAATCTTGGGACAAGAAACCTTTTCCCGGGATTATTGCAAACTCGACTCCTTTATTGATTGGACTCGGTATCTATAATGAACAAAATTACTACATTTTTCAATATCGAATTTCAATTGTTAAATGTCCAATTTGATTCTGAAAATATCGAATTCGGTTTGGAAAATGTTCAATTTAGTTTGGAAATGCTATGGAATCACTCCAGACAATATCTCATTCTAGGTAAGTATGCTCTAAAAATATTAATCACTTGAAACAGATTTCCATGGCGTATTTTCAAAAACTACTTTGATTTTGCTATATCTCAACGGTCCCTCACTATTCGTATCCCCATTCATGCATTGCGCAGGGCTGCTACAGATCAGCGATAAACTTCATAGAGGATCATCTAGAGGATCTGATCCATACAATCCCTAAATGAAACGAATATCAACGCTTCACGCTGATACATTGTGACTTGAATTTGTCTTTTTGCACTGAGTACTTGAGTAGGTGGTCCAAACGCCACGTCCATTTCACAATGTGTAGGCGTAAAGTAATTACCTATAGACAATTGTTGGTTTATTATGTTCAAAAATGAACCTTTGGAATCGAGCACGAAAAAAAAAATTGTAACCCCCTCAAAATTTGAGGTTTTGCGTTTCAAGATAAGTAGAATCCAAAAACCCGTCCGTCCGCCGTACGCGGCACTTTCCTTAGTTACCACGGACCAAAATGAATGAAATTTGGTATACCGGCCCCATTCGGGGTCTAGTTGTGCCGCGAAGCTTCCCGTTACCGTCAGTCTTCTCTAAGGGTTAGAAAATAGGGGATGACATTTTCAAAACTGTTTGTGGGTTGCCATTATGGTTACACTACTGCGGGTTGAGGGGGAAGTACTTTGGCTCAGTCCCGGTGCAATTCTTGTTTATTGATAATCCTACATGTTTCGCAACACAGGTGTTGCCTCTTCAGGGATGTGTGAGAGAGATCATGCGGGCTTGTCCGCTCTAGTCAATATATAGTGCTATTCTATCAGGTACCGTATAAGGTCTCCTTGTACATATGTCTGTTGGGATAGTGAAGTGAGGGGAAATTGTCAGATTTTGATTGAGCATTTTTTGTTAAAAAAGGGAAAATAACACGATTGATTTAGTTGAATTAAGTAAAAAATCAAGGTGGATACTATAGTATCGATTTATGCTGAACTTTTATGCTGACTGCTCGGCCACAAAAACAATGAAACCATGGCAAACATGGTAACGCTTTTGACGGGACAAAATTTTGGATTGACCCCCGCGAAAAGACATATTCATGTCAAATAAAAAATACTCTGCCAAGTAGAAATGGCAAATAGCCAGAAAATTCCCGCGTCCTAGAAAATTTGAACGAAATCGGATGAAAACCGTAGTTATTAGGGCTGTAACAACGAAATTTAGTGAATTCCACGACCATGCGCAGAGTGTGCCGCTGATTCAATCATGGTCACATTCATATGGAACCTCAAGGGGCCTTGCCGCATATTCAATTAAAATTTGAGCGAAATCGAATCAAAACTGTGTGTAAGTTCGAAACTCTTGATCGTGTTGAACTTTGTCAGTTGAGACCAAATGTCAACACAATCGTGAACAAATACACGTTAGCGCATGCGTAGATCGTACCGATGTTTCAATCATGATGAAATTCATATGGGACTCCAAGGGGCTCCACCCTCATAACCCCTGTAAATTTGAACAAAATCGGACGAAAACTCTGGAAGGGAACACGGAAACGCGGACAGACAGACACGGAACCAAATTTTTTCAGGAAGCTTTGAAGCGAAAAATGCGAGTGAAAATTTCAATTTCGGAGGACAAAAATTTGTTCGACCCATGAAGTGAAAACAAAGCTTCCGCTACCTTCAGTTCACTCGGAAGCAAAAGGTGTTCCGAATAGGATCAAAACACCATAACCCTAATACGAGATGATAAATCTACAATGGATGATAAATAATATAACGAGTATTCATTATGACATAATGAATACAAAACAAAACCAAATTATTATTCAGGAACTTCCAGATATACTATAACACGAGATAATTCTCTAACGAAATGACCTTCTCGAATGACCCTCTTACTTTCCTGAAATTTTTCTTCAAAAATTCGCTCCCTAAGCCATGCTGCAAGAATTTTGTTTCATCTTCTTCCTTTTTTGCAAGAACAGAACTTTTATAGACCGTGGGGAGAGGGGGGGATATTACATGCATGACAACACCAATGATCGATGGAATTATTTTTTAATTTATTATGAATTCCACTTTCAAAGCTAGTTTATTTCGGAGACTTCGACAGAAAGGTGGGACTACGGGTCATTACGGGTTCGTTAATTCTTGTTTAGGAAAATCAGGGCATGAGTTTTTTCTGCTCTACCAAATTTTACAAATTTCGATTTTTCAATGACACACATACAACCCATTCAGTATTATTTCCTCAAATCATTATGAGAGAAAATATCCAGTTCATACGGATGCAGTATGACGTGACAATTGATGTGATGAGACAACTTAATTTACCTAGTTCATTTTTGAAGCGAAACTAAGACCGTTCTTATTTATAATGTGGGTAACTCAGATGCACCAATTGAAACGAGCTTTAACAAAACTTCAACATTTCGCTCTCCACGACCTATCACAGCACCTTTAAAAAAGGTTCATTATTGAAAATAATAAATCAAAAGTCCCATTTATTCAGCATGAGTTGATGAGCGAATTTTCAAAGAATAATTTCAACCGATTAAAATGACCAAATGATTTTAACCGATTCTTATAGTAAATTTCAAGCTGATTCCGAATATACCATATTTATGTTCCTATATTTAGGATGGTGATTTACTCAAAAACCCACAAAAAACGCGTTTTTAGCGATTTTTGGCTCTAAATTGTCAAAATTTGACCCCTTGGAGTACTCCAAAAATTCTGGCCAACGAACTCATTCTTTCTTTTGATATTATTGACATTTTGAAATTTTTTCTTAAACCACAAAAACCTGAGTTTTTTCACTTTCAAGATTTTTTTCAAGCTTTCGACCTTTGGTCACTGAAAAGGCCATAACTCCCATATGAAGAGTAAAACCAAATCTGAGTACCTACATCGTCGGAAAGAGCGTTAAATTTTCCGTATTCTCAGCCTCTAACAATAATTTTTTGAAGGGAAATTGAGAGTTAAAAATAAGCCAGAAAAGTTAACTCCGTCAAATCTTGAAAACTGCCTGTTTTTCAAACGCTCAATAGATCCCCATAATTCTAGTGATAATTTATAGCCTGTAAGCCCGAGTTGTAGAAAATGCCCGAATTTCCCTCAAATGTGTCGGAAAACACACGTTTTTTTCTAATGAAATCTCAATTTTCTAAAGAAAAAAAAGTTGTCTATTTTAAACAATAAAAACTGACTATACCGTTGGAAAGCTGAGACTTTTGCGCATTTTTTAGGCTTACAGGCTTACCACTAGAATTATGGGGATCTAATGAGCGTTTGATACCCGCAGGACAATGACATTTTCTAGTATGCTGATATTGTGGTTCAATAAAAGGGATAAAGAATATTATATCATCCTCCAATTTTAAGCGAAATCAGTGGGACTCGTGAGGAATTATGTTTGGAGGATTTTCACGTTTGCGCCCAGGGAGTGGCCACTATTGATCCGATCACGATTAAATACATACACGATGTAATACTGGCCCAAGGCCTATCTGGCCATAATACTCACAATCCCTAAAAATGTTATCGAAATCGGATGGAAATTGAGGAAGTTATACGTGTCTCAAAATTTCACTTTTGTGCATCCGCAGTGGCTATATTCAATATGGGATCATCTGACGCTTTAAAAGAAAACTTCAAACTGGTTAGCAGGTCCTACCTACAAGAAAAGTCTGATTTGAGTCAGATTTCATCAAATTGGGTCATAAGGAAAATAATTGACGTTTTCGAACCTGACGATCAGTATGCATGTTTCTGCCTTTCCGATAGGAAGGGAAAAGTAACATGGCTGTGAAATTAGAGTGAAAACTCCAAACATGGTTTTTCGAGTATCTTTGAGGGATTTGAACGATACCTACAACGATTTCTAACAAGGCCGCATTTCCAAGCATTTTTGAGGGATTTGAATTGTACCTTTCTACTAGGGACCAAGTAGGTATATCAATCCGTTTGTTTTCATAGAATATTCTTTAGAGAAGATTTTTCTCTATATTCGAAGGATAAGTACTCAACTACTAGGTTTACCTACCTACCTAGTGTGCCGTGTGCCTAGTTATAATAATCTGTTTGTTCTAGTAGAATATTCTGGGAGCAAGTAGGAGATGTTTCTCTGTATTTTTTAGGAGCCTTTTCGCTAAAACGGATTGGTAGCCCTACGTAGGTAGTGACTAAAGGGCCTATTTAAAGCCTAATTAAAGCCTATTGTACCGGAAGGATTCTAGTTAATTATGAAGTGGGGTGTTCTTTAGTACTGACCCCCATTTCCAAAGCTAGATTTGAACCCCTAATCCCAACCGATTTGAACAAATGTGTAGTGCTTTTGAATCGTAAAACTCTCCTCTTTCCGTTTATTCATATCCGAAACAAAGAAAACACGAATTTCACTATTTTAAAAGCATTTGAAATTGAATGAATTTCTTTATTAGAAATGAACGTTAAATGTTCTCGTTCTTGATGATTAATCTTAACAAATTTTCTTAAGATTAATCATCAAGAGCAAGAGGATTGTAAAGTGTTTTAATATTGTCTAAAAAGTTAACAAATGGGTCCACGGTTTTAATACGGACATTTCTTCTCCATAGGAATTCACACAGAGAGTGAAGATCTCGAATTCCTCCTCCATGTAGCTTCCGTT
>JAEMON010000005.1:14927854-14938206 GCA_030264115.1 Lygus lineolaris
GTGCCACACCCAACTTGGCAGACGTTTTTTTTTTTTTTTTTAAATAGAATTCACCAAATTTCTGGACGACCCACATAATAGGTATATATGCTAGCTTCTGGTGATTATGATAGAGGACCTTGTTTGATTTCTTCTATGCCTTCGGGTGTCTTCAGCGACGTTCTTGCTTCTTCGTATGTATCGTACTTTTGGCTAGCGAGTTCTACAAATGCCGATGTCGGAGCTGAAACAGTCCAGAAGATGATTATAATTCACGTTTCAGGAGGTGGGTCTACGAAAAATACAAGTACCTACCTGCCTCCACCTTATGGATTGTGAAATTCCATGGAATTGTGAAATTCCATTGAATGCAATTCAACACCCTAATACCCAACAATCCAGAAAACGTAGAGCCTGAAACGTCGGAATGAAATCAAGGTAGATATATGCGTGGTTTAAAATTATTATAGTTGATACCTCTGAATGGCTTTCCAGTGTCTTCACATACATTTCCTTTATCCTTCTTGCGAATATCCAATTCATGCCCAAGCTGCTTGTTGATCAAATCTGCGATATCGTCAATTATCCTGAAGTAAAATATTCCGAAATGGAAAATCGTTTCATGATCACAAATGTATGTACATGTGCGCAATACGGAAACAATCAAATACCTAGTACTAATAATTATCTGTTCTCAACTCACATTGTGCCTTTGCTCTTTCTGTTGTACACATCACTTACATGTTTTGATAAGTTCCCACAATTTTCATGATGTACTCCGCCTGGGACATTTCTTCTGCGGTGATGAAAGACACAAATTCATCAAAGTATGGCGCATTGTCCGACAGGAAACTTCGAAAGTCTTCGTCGTACTTTGCGTAGGCTACCAAAGCTCCGGTGCCGAATAACAAAGCTCCCAGGGCGTAATATGACTTGCTCAAGGGTGGTCTTCATCATTTCAGAAACAATGGAAATAATAATTCAAATAATGTGGGATATACATGGGTAGGAGTTTGCTGCTTTTCACCTAAGCATTTGAATAAGCACCCTTTAAAACCGCTGGCTCTCAATTTTCAGCTCAAAATTTGTGTTGGGTGAGTCAAAAACGACTGGAAAGACCTATGTGGTGTCTCAAGTCCCCCCCCCCCCCCCCCCCCCCCCCCCCCCCCTCCCCAGACATCCGGGGAGTTGCTGATTGCTGACATGATAAGTTTCAAATTTCAAGACCCTTTTGCGCTCATCGAAAACCCCAAATAGCACATTTAATGACAACCTGTCACTGAGATCTCTATCCTGTGGAATAAAATCATTTCAGAACAGCCCTTCTTCAACAAACTTGTGATGTGCAGTTTTATGATCGTGAAAGAATTCCGCATTCCACACGAATATTATCATTAATTGCATTATTTTTATTGCTTTGCTGAAACTGCTTACTCTTTGGGAGTTTCATCACAATCATCCTCCCTGTTGTGTTTAGGCGAACTCGTCTGGATTAATCTGACCATGGGGCCAGTAATGGCATATCTTGGCTGAAAAGTAGAGTATTGTAATAACCAACAAGCCTACAACCAACGGTTTGACTATACGAACAGCACTTGCATGGTAGTTTAACATCACAAGGGGATGTCGTTTTGTAGGTAGGTACCTATATGAGCAAAGAAGTGTAATACACACTTAGTAAGGAAAAAATATTTAAAGCAATGTTCAAAGTGCCTTTCTACCTATGAGTAGGTATTATAGGTAGGTGTGTTTTACTTTTGTTTATGTTTGTGAAAATAGAAAGATCTTGGTTGTTATTAGGGTTTTTACGAGTTAGCCTTGAAATTAGAAGACAGTAAAAATTCAACTTTATCAATCGTGAGTCGATTTCCCACTGGCAACCAGAAAACGACTTCCATCATAATTAAGGTGTCATGAGATGATTCTCTCCACCCATCTCAAGACCTCATAGCCTTCCTTGGCCTTGCCTTTGCCTTTAAAATAACGTACATCACACCCTCAGATGTTTAACTATCAATCCATTATTAGGTATTATATGAGTCGGCAGTATGATAATATTATTATCTACGATGGGTCCTCACTCTACAGGTACCTCAGCATCAAACTGTGACCAACACAGCCTGCTCGCGACGCTAGCTCGTCCGCAAGTTCCGCATTAGTACGACCATACCGACGGTACGGTTCTGATATTGCTGGGTGAACGTGCTAAGCGAGCGAGCATGGCTGTAGACTGAAGTAGGCATAATGGATGAAAACTCACCCGCAGACCTGCACGCAAGGTAGAGCGCACGAGGGCAAATAGAGTGTGTTTAGGCATCTTCCATCAGATTTGAATTTGGACTCTCGGCAAAACTAAATCCGAGACAAGAAACTCTGAAACCTACCATCACTCAACAATAAAGAACACATGTCAGCGTATATATGGATACTGTATTGATAAAAACTATAGGCACACCTTATAAATTATGCAGTGAGAACACAGTGATTTTTGAGACGTCACACACTGGATTGAAAAGGTGATTTTCTCGTCAAAACTTAACGGTTCTTACGGGAAATTTCACGCCGATTCCGAATATATATTTATTATATCCCATGATATTTTTATAGTTACCTAAAATAGATAATTAACACCCTATACTTCAAGCACAAAATTGTTTTTGTACAAAAAGTTTTCCGTTTTCTCGACTTTTTTGAGGACTGAAAAACTCAAGAACACAGTAATAAGAGATCATCAAAAATCATGGCCACTTTGTTGGTGAGCTGGCGTTGGTCTAATTCGACGTGAAGTCCTCAGGTCTTAAACTTTTCTTTTATACAAAAACATTCTGTTTTGGCGGTTCCAATGGGCAATTCCGACTATTCCATTTTATTCTTTCAAATCAAAGATTTCAGTGAAAGCTTTTCAAAAAGGTGCTATATATGGGGTATCCGATGGTTGGAAGTGAGCGAAAACGAGTGCCGTAAAAAATATAAATATGACGTCACCCACCCCCCCGCATGATCCACAGAACAGGTGACGTCATGCGTGATCTTCTCACCCGTTTTACACCAAACTCAATGAAAATTTTTAGCTTGAAATTAGAACTCAAGAGTTTTCAAAGGTGCTGAATCCGAATTTGAAGTCGAAAATTCAAAATTCCGACAGACCGGAATTCCTCATTGTCAAAAAACCGTGTTTTTTGTATGTTTTTAAATATTATGGTGCTAATTAGCTGTCTGAGTAAGGAACATACAATCATGTCTACAACTCGATTTCTCTAGAATATTCTTCCGTACCTACTTCTTATTTTCTCCTAAATATTTTTATGGTGTACCTACGCAAAATTCTCGTTGAAACTTTTCACAACTTAAACTTTTATTCATTAAGACGGTCAACTTCATTTTCTCTAGGCTTCTCTCTAATTCCAATTGTGTCCCATATACATTTCGGACTCGTTTTCATTCTTTTACTCAAATGGAAGTTTGTCCGGTTTTTTCCAAAAATCTCATTTTTCCAAAGCTCACGTTGCTCTTCAGGGAATGAAACTGTTAAAAAAACTCATTGTATCTGTTGTCAAAAGTTCCAACAAAATATTGAGGAGAAAATAAGAAATAGCTACGGAAGAGTGCGAGTTGTAGACAATACACATATGTTCGGAATCAACTGAAAATTTCCTGTAAGAATCGTTCAGCATATACATTTCGGAAATAAAACCCCATTTTGGATCACTGTGTGTCCGGTCGCGTCCATCAAATGGTATGTCGGAATTTTGCATTTTCGACTTCAAATTCGGATTCATCACCCATTGAAAACCCCCTAGATATAATTTTCAGCTCAAAATGTTCATTAGGTTGGCTGTGAAACGGGTGAGAAGATCACGCGTGACGTCGTCTGTTCTGTGGGGGTGGGTGATGTCATATTCATATTTTTTTACGGCACTCGTTGTCGCTCACTTCCAATCATCGGTTACCCCACATATAGCACCTTCTTGGAAAGCTCTCACTGAAATCATTCAATTTATTCAACGAATAAAATGGAACAGCCGGCATTGCCCATTTGTCGGAGAAGACAACCCAAAGCTGAGAGAAAGAACAATCCAACCCTATCGGCAGCTATCATTGTGGAACCAAGTTCGGGGCTACAGTGGCCTCATGCCACAGTCGAGTTGGGACCTTGTCAAACAAAGGGTGTCATAGGTAGGCATGAAACCTGGTCGAAGCGAGGACCAGAACTCTTGGGACCGCTCTCCTGAGACACGGGCCATTACAATGGTATAGGTAATATATTTTTGAGAAGTGATTTCCCTATAAATGCCCTCTGAAGAAACAACTTTCGTTATGCAGCCCTGATCGTCGATATGACCTGAATTTGACTTGATTAGCGAGTCGAGTCAGGAAAGTCCTCGCATCCACCTGATTACTCAACTCGACGAAGTGACGCAACGAATGCGGCAGTCGTAGCCTCCACTGTACCATCTGAGTCAGTCGGTCGTTCGGTCGCACTCGCGAATCTTCCAAATAGTCCATTTCCCACCAATAGATTGCTTCGAAAACAGTGTGTAGTGTCTGTAACCCACCGAATCAACGGAGTTAGTTCACAGCCATTCGACCGCACAGACAAAACCGATCATTTTCCTGCGATTACTCGAACAAAGAACACGGTCAAATCCAGTAAACAACATGAGAACCTTCGATATCCTTTCAATCGCTGTCACGTTTGCATTTTTGGTGAGTCCATATATTTCCTGTCTCCAATATTTGAAAAATTGATTAATCAAAAGCTAAATTTGAAACAATGGTGATTTTGTAGGTGCTAGATACATTTTTTTGTTAAGTGAATATTATCCCTTTTAAATGTAAGATTTTTAAATCAATCATTGCCTCCCCCGAACTCTGGTTCAGTTAGTTCCAATTATTGTGGTGTTCCATTTTCCATTTTGAGGTACCTGTAGGTTGTCGACATTTGATATTATTATAAGATAAGATTTTCGACCCTTGACCGCAGGAATGTAAAAAGCTAGTTATGGTTGGGATATCTTGTGGTTCAACAATGAAATATCTAAATAATTTAGAGCTAACGAGAAGCACTAAATAATTATGTAAGCAATAAGTGGTGTAAGCAATGAGTAAATAGTTTTAAGAAAAACTTAGGGCTTCCAATTAGTCTGGGGTCTACCAAAATCAGAAAAAGCACATGACAAGTAGCAGAAGGTTTGATTAATTTGATTTCTAAAAACATTTTGGAAAATTTTCACCGAATCCGGCGACTTTAAAATGTTCAAAATGTCAATTCAGAATTTTCAAACATTTTTTGCTTATCATATGAGTCATTTAGACACATTTTCATATACGCTCATAAGTCTCATCCCATATTTTGACAATTTTAAAGTCGTTAGAAATGTGAAAAGCTAAGTCTACAAACTTGCCAGATTTAAATACATCATCTAACAGAACTGATTCCACTTCAAATTATTTGGCATGCTGTATTTTTGGGGGTATTTTTCTATTGTCTCCCAGATTGACAAGAATCTTCGAGAAAACCGTCAGATTTGATTGAAATGTTCATCAGGGGAGGCACCTGGATCAACGGATCAAAATAAAGTTTTCCATTCTGGTCATTCTGGTCATCACGTACGTCCCTATCTATATTTTGGCGCACATTCTGATAATTTTAAAGTCATCGGATTCGGTGAAAAGCTTCCAAATATTGGTCAGAAATCACCTAAGAAATGGTCTGAGACTTAATCACGTAAATTTTGGTACTTTATTCAAATTTCGATATTTCACCGCAGCCGAGCGCATCCTGTTAGCATTTGACAGTTTTTGCACCCAAGGATGTAAAATTGTTCAAAATCATCAAATCTTCTGCTGCTTATCATGAGGTACTTAATATTCGCTTACTTACGAGGTACTTAATTATGACGGAATTCCCATCAGCAGAGCGAACGGAAATGAAACGTTCTAGAGACACTTTTGAAGAAGAACCCGATATTTTTGTTTAATATAATTTTATTTTTCAGGTGAACAAGTTGAAACACCGAGTTTGAAATTTTAACATACTTTCAACTATGTATTGTTTTCCGTGAATTTTTAGGCGTCTTGCGCATTCGGTGAAAGACTGAGCAAAGATGAAATTGAAGACCTCAAAAGAAGACTGGCCGTCGTACGAGAGGAAACCGTGAGGGAGGCTAGAAAGATCGCTGACGTTCGAAAGGTACTTATTGTTGTAATTACTAATATTTAGATTGTTACTATACAGATTAGTGGGTTTATTTTGTATGGAATTATGGTGTATGAGAAAATCACATTTTTTCTACCTTTGTATTGTTATTTGGAATAAAATAACACTACCAATACACAAAAAAAGTTTATCGTTCGGGTGTGGAGAAAACTTGTGGTTGGATCTCAACTGTTTGAATAGGTAACAAAGCCGAAAGCTCTTGAGAGACCCTTTCCAACGTCACATTGAAAGAACTGAACCGAGAGAGAATGCGCTGAGATCGCATTGAGAGCACTGACAATAGGAATAATTTAAATAAATAACTAAATATTAATAATTAATTAATTGTTTCAATCAATCAATTCATTAATGATGTAAATTCTATTAATATAATATAATCTACACGGAAGGTAGTAAGCTATGAATTCGTACAATAAATTGGGTGAGTAATAGCTACTGCGCATGCCCAAACTTGAAATTTATTGTCATAGGCATGCTCCTAAATCCGAAACTATTCTACCAATTTCGTTGAACTGTTTTATACCTGATTCTATACGTCCATGCTACAAAAGTGAGGAAGCTATACTGCCTACCCAACTTGGCAGACGATTTTACGTTTCAGAGCTTTCTGAACAATTTTGGCTCCGTGTCTGTCTGTGGTCAATTCCTTGTCCCAGGCAAAACTATATGAAGTTATGGCTGAATATTATGGAAGATGTGGTCCGAATTCGATGAAACTGTCAGGAATCGTGCGGATTAGCCCCGTGACGATCCCCTATCAATTTCATCGCCATCGGACTATTAGTAGCGTGAGCGCATGCGCAAACGTTAATTTCCGGAAACCCCGGTATCTCAGTTCCTAATTGACCTTTCTTGAGTTCCTAATTGAATTTTCGCTCAAATTTCAAGAGTAATTGGGGGCTGACTCCAATTCAATAACTTATGAACTTCGTCACGATTGTATCAGTTATAGCTACTGCGCAAGCACAAACTTGAAATTTGTTGTCATAGGCGTAACTACTCAACAAATTTCGGTGAAATTTTCAGGGATTAAGCGGTTTAGAGCCTAGAATGTCCCCTATGAATTTCATCACTATCGTACAGCTAGTAGCGTGTGCGCATGAGCAAACGTGGATTCCCTGAAACTACGATTTATCAGTAGTATTTCCTCCAGTAGTAGACCAATTTTTCTCGTGTAGTTGATCCGAGAAAATCACCTACGAATTTTGCCACAATTTGATGAGTGATGGCTACTGCGCTTGCGCAAAATTTAAATTAATTGTCATTGGCATAACTCTGGAACCATCCCACCAATTTTGCAGGATTGTTCACTAACTGATTCTAAAGGTCCATGTTACAAAAGTGAGGAAGCTATACCCCACCCAACTTGGCAGACGTTTTTCTTCATATACGCCCTTGGGTGGCGATGTAATAATTTGCAGCTTTTTGCTTCCTCACTGCCGAATGTGTAGGGAATTCGAGGAAAAGTATTCCTCCAAAATCAAAACTCTGCTCTGTGTGTTTCAAAACTTTTAGACCCAATTTTTTGTGTGTATATCTGCGTCCACCCTTGGGCGGGATTTATAGACGGTCCTCGAGTTTCAAGGAGACCTTGAGATTGTCTCCTCGAAATTTGGAATAAAAAATTAGGTTGAGGAATCCTCGAAGATATATCTGAAGGTCTCCTTGAAACTCGAGGACCGTCTATAAATCCCGCCCCAAGTCTTTGTCCCAGGTGGAAACTATTAATCCGATTTTACGAAAATTGTTTTGACACCCAATTTATAGATCAAATAATGACCTAAATTTGCTCAAATTTGTTGCCTGTATAATGTAGATTTATACAGATACGATTTATACGATTTTTATGACATTGAGGTAGTTGAGGGTTGGTTCTCATGATCAGGAAACTATCTTCTGTCCGCAGGTTGAAGCCCAAGGAGTCGGCCCCGAGTTCGCCGCCTGTGTGTCCGGAGCGACTTCCGAACTGGAGTCCGGGGTCGTCCTAGAACTGGAGTCGCGAATCGGCGTCCTGGAGCGGGAACTGGAACAGGAGGGCGAACTGGAGCGGGAAGAGCTCCGGAGGAAAGTCGAGCTGGCCACGGTAGGAGCGGGGGTGGCCGTGGAGCGGCGGACGACCGCCTTCATCAAGACGGTCTTCGCCTGCACGAGGAGGCAGCTGGAGGCATCTCAGACGACGAGTCAGCCGGCTGATGGTCAAGAAGACTCTCCCTGAACAACCAGTGGCAGTGGAACTGGGATGCAAATCGATTTTCGATTGAATCGAAAAATCCATTTTTCACCTCCAATTTTCGATTTTTTTTCCATCGATTGATTGTCCCGATTTGTAGCCTAAAATCGATTTTTCGTCTTCGAAAATCGATTGCGAAAAAATCCCCCCACCCCCCTCACCACCACAAAAAGTCTTTCCACATCAAAAAAATCTTAGAAAATTCGGGAACCGAAATAAATTTTGACACATTCTGAATAACTTTGAAATGTGAAATATGATTCGCATTAATAAGTTTCTTGAAAAATCGATTTTTTGTCATCGATGTTTTGCACCCGATTAATTGGTGCAATCGGTTTTAAGCTTCCGATCGAGAAACGATTTTCAAAATCGATTGTTGGCGACCGATTTTGCATCCCTACAGTGGAACCACCGGGTCAATCTAATCGAATAATCTATCCAAATAAAAATTCGAATCAGAGGATAGGAAATTCGATAATACAGTCATCGAGTAGGTAGAATTGCTTTCCTCCATTACCTATTCGTTGATCAATCTCCAGCAAAGTCAGGTTGGATGTTTCTCCTCAACTTGACATGAATTTTATCAAATTTCAATTTACTACCAACCCGAAAATGTTGGAGATATTAGGTATTATTTCCATATTAATTTTGAATGCCCTTTTTTACCTGGGTGAAATTCAAAAATCCTAATTTCATAATTTGAGTGAACAAGAACAAATAACCAAATCAACCCCAAAATTGGTAGTACACTGCAAACTCAAATTGGGATTTTCAATGGCTGAAATCCTTGTTCCTCGATGTAGCCGCTCCAATATTGGCTTGCCCATAAAAACAATTAAAGACATTGATTTTACACATTTTTAACAAATCAAGTCAATTTTCAGTCATAAACCGAAATTATTTTTACTGTTTGTTACTACTTTTGGATTAAACTCTACTAATGAATCCTACTTGTTGTTGTTTAGATTTTTAAATTCACCCCGACCCACAAACAAAGTTGATGTCTTATTTAAATTCAATAGATTAACTATTCATTATCCAAGTAAATGATCAATTTCGGTTGATTGATTTTTGTTGCTTTTGTCACTAAAATCATATTTATTCATATTTCGTTAGTATCGCGTTTCTCCACTATATAATTTGTCATCAACGTGAAACCATCAGTTTAAAAATAATAAAAATAATCAGAAATAAAACAGTCAGGGTTTCTACAATATAACTAGATTAAACAGCGCCATTTTAAACCTTATACGTAATCCACACTCATTTCTACTAGTTGTTTGGAATTGTAATATTTTATATTCTAACAAAAAAGGGATTAGGGATTGCATTTCAACAATGTGCAAATGCAGCTGGTGCACAAATAATTGTGATTGTTAATTAGATGGTCTATTATTTGATTATTTTTTAATTGTTATGATTAATGTAAATAAACAGGTAACTACGTACGATTAAATATTTTATTCAAATACATACCTACACCTATCAGATCTTGTCAAACAATTTGTCAAGAGTATTGACTACTTACATTATTTCCAAAATTCCTAAGAAAATCCAAGAATATGTAATATACAATAATTAGGTTCGAACTTGTCTTATTTAGGGTTCAAATTTGCCAATTCACGTTTTGAATATGATTTTCAAATTCACATAGGGGAGAGCGGGGCTGGTTGGCACTGATGACCTTGGGTTGGGAAATGCTCTTCATAAAATCGAAAGATGAAGTAAAAAATTAAAATAATAACAGTGATTTATATCCAAGATATGAAGAATTTCAACCCGTTTTTCATATTTAAAAAATCTCTAATCATTGATTTTTTTTTTAAATCAAAAACAAAAATCTGTGCCAACCAACCCCGCTCTCCCCTACTTAAAAAAAACCATACCTTCATTGTTCGAAATTTCAATATGGGTCATTTTCAA
>JAEMON010000005.1:14938216-14949723 GCA_030264115.1 Lygus lineolaris
TGAAAATGACCCATATAAAGAAGGAAGTTTTGATGTAGAAAACTGACCTCCACGTGAGAAGCGTGGGGCCTCCGACAGACGGACTTTTAGATTTATAATGGCAGTTTTTTTTTCAAGTCAAACATTCAAACTCTGGCAAACGAGTGGAACAGTTCAGGTAAAAGACGGACTGATTGGAGGCCATTGATGGAGGAGAGGGTCAGCGGAGTGTATCATCCCAGCTGCTTCTCCATTGACTAATAGTGACAAAATACCCTGAAAAGTGACTCCCTAAAAAAGGATGAAACGTGGGGTTCATTTAGTATTTTAGGACCGAGGAAGGTCGTTGTCATTTTTCAGGTATAATGGAGGAGGTTTTGCTTGGGTGCCTCTCAAAGTCAGCCGAGTTGGCACCTGGCCACACCTTCGCAAGTCTTTTCAGTACGACGAAGCCTATTATGGGCCTTCATGATGGGCCTTTGAAGTTTGATTTCTAGTTTTCCGACCTGAAGAGAGGAAACGAAAATGAAATGAGTCTAATTCTTCGGAGGATACTTCATGAAGAGGGTCTCGAGTTGGCGTAAATAGTGTAATAATTACATCATTATCAAAGGGTGTTTCTGTCTCTAACATTCCGTCCGCTTCCGCTTTGTACAGGTAAGTATATGGTAAGGGCCTTCGAACTCAAGATTGGTAAGGACGTAGTAAAAATACAAGGGCTTATTGGCCACCATCACTGTTCTGACTCCAATATTTTCTATCACTCCCTATGTCCTCCTACCTTCCTTGATTCTTTACCTATTCTCCTTCCTTCCCCTCCTTCGTCATATTACTCTTCTGGCACTTCGGTTAGGTGGACCTCTAGGAAGGTTCTGCCATGCATAGAAGTATAGATGGCTCAACTTGGCTAGTAGACTTGCTTCTTGAGGGAGACGTTACACTAGTTTGATGCCAAGCCCGCTAAGACGGATAGAAAGCATCCACCTTGTGCCTGGCCCTGAGTAGACGTCACACCAACTAATAGACCGGCCTTCTTACGAAGACATCACATTAATTGGTAGACCAGCCTACCAGTACGGCCACTAGGGTTTCCTTTCGATATACCTCTCCCTAAGTACTTCAAAAAGCAATATTCTGAATTTAGATCAGGATTTTGAATGACTACAAAATGAACTGACTTTCTGAATAAGGTTTTAAGTAAAGTAAAAAGCTAGAGATTGGTTTTATAATAGTCGAGTAGAAGGAAATACGAGCTCAAAATCGAACAATTCCAGTAAACCCCTATACTTTTCCCTTCCTTCTGCTCTCACCCTGGAGAAGATTATTGATATGGAAATCTTGTAATTGAACCGGTTGATTTCCAAAGAATTGAGCTGAATATGAACCCTGAAAATCCCGGAAATTTTCAATAAATGCTAAGCAAGAACCCAAATTTATTGCTTCTCAAGGTTCTTTCTCCCCTTGGAAAATGTTCACCACCTAAAATGCTCCTACCTAAAAGTTCACTTAACAGTTATTTAAGTTATTTTAAGTACCTAGATAATTTAAGTTATTCGGTCGACTAGAGAGCACAATGGAAAGATGTACATCATTCTCATCCATATTCATATTCAATCTTCGACGTACAGAATAGAAAGCCAAGATTCATTACCACACCGTCATGAGAAGACAGAATGGAAAGCAAAGTCATTACCACAGCTTCATGAGTACGTACGTATACATGCTTTGGCCCGCAAGTGTTCTCAACTGCATGGGATGCTTCAGGTCAGAGCCGTCAATGGGCCCAATGATTGTCAGCGGACTCAATTGTCAGTGGCCAGTCTATTATAACCACTTGACTGAATGATTTCTTCCAGTGAATGGGAACGTAGGAATGAAAGGAACAGCAGTATTCCCACGTAGAGTACCTACCTGAAGAGTAAGGACTGAGGGAGGACCCTACTCTTACTCTATTCTTTTCCAACTGAAGAACGCTATACTCGATCCCGACAATCGTTCTAAGAGAAGACCGGAAAGACTTTTTCTATACCAGGCAGGTAGGTCCTTTGGAGCTTCACTATCTAACAATGGAGGACACAACACATTGAACACCCATTCGAAGTTTTACTTACCAAGAGAAGTCAACGATGAACGTTGACAAGTACCTATAAGTTGGTACTCCAGATTTTGTTATGACGGATACCTACACAATAAATACATGAGTACCATCAACTGGGCTTGAAATCAAAATAATTTCAGTTTTTTTACTTTTCAACACCTCTGTTCTGTTATCTGTTCAACAAGACCTCGAGGGGAGCGAACGGATGGTCATATTATTTAGTGGTGCTCTGGATGGTCTCATTCGATTCTAAAATCCAAAAACTTTTAAATCCCCCCCCCCCCCCCCCCACCCCTCTCTCCCCCTCCTACAGTTTTCGAGTTAGGGCATTTTGACAACAACTGACAGGAAACGCCAAGCTGCACGGGACGCCTGGCTCGGGAAGCGCCTCAACGCAGCTCAAAATCCTTTTTATTAATTTTCACGTTTGTGATTTTGAAAATTAGTTGATTCACATAATTATGTTATACAATCATAATTAGGAGCATACTTTACGATGTTAATCATAATTTTAAGTTTATTCCAGCCAGAGAAAACTGGAAGAAACCGCTGAAAACCTGGTTTTTCAAAGGTTTCTTCCAGTTTCCTCTGGATGGAATTAACTTAACATTATGATTCACATCGTAAAGTATGTAATCATGATTGTTTAACATACGTAAATCGTTGAATTTTCAAAACCACAAACGTGAAGAATATTAAAAAGGATTTTGAGCTGCGTCGGGACATCATTTAGGCGCTTCCCAAGCTGAGCGTCCCAAGCCAACCAGACAACAAGTAGTGAGACCTATGAACCAAATTCCATTCATCATAATCTTCATTATTTTCTGTTTCATTTGTTGTCCATGGTAGAATACATCGCGTCATGCGGATGAATTTTTTAATTTCTTTTTTCAATACGAGTTTTTAAATTTTTTTAGGTATGTTAAAACGTAAAACCCAAATTTTTGGGGGAGGGAGGAGGTGAAAAAAATGTTCTTGGTCGACTTCAAAGGTTTCTTATTTTGCTTTTTGTAAATGTCTTTGTAAATGTGCAAGCCCACTTGATAATCAAAAGTTACTCCTACATTTTAGTTTATTATTTTTGAACAAATTTGATACACCATCTATCTTCCTGGTCCATACGTCGACCCTTGCACAACTCCCTCCGTCTGTTTAAATCGGCATGTATTTATACTTTATACCTGTCCACATTTTTGTCGGGTTGTTACGCTTCACAAGAGCAATTTCCACCCGATTTCTATGAGTTCCGGCATGTTAATTAAAAATATTTTATTAAGAAAGAAAACGGAGTCAACGAAAACGTTGTGTATTTCCACACGAAAACAATGAGTTACAAAGTTAAATTGATTTCGACGGTTAGGTTATCATCAGGGATGATAATAGTTCTTGTTTGTTACTGATGATGACCTAACCGTCGAAGTCGATTTTGCTTGGTAAAATTACTCCGGCTTCTCCCTACCCCAGCAGGGGGAGGGGGGATCATGTCTTCATCAAAAATACGTGGAAAATAGACAAGATCACCAGGGAAACTAGCTATACCTACCTATCAAGAAAGTATATTATTATGTGCTGCTTTCAAAATTCCCAATGGTAATAAAAATTCAAAGACCTCGCACTCTGCGCGAGAGACGTGGAAAGTCGACATACAAATCGAAACTTCAACATTACAAAGTACAAACAGAAGAACCTAGAATACATTCGTAACGCAACTTTTGTGACACCTAACTTCTAACCTCGCTTATCATCAAATTTCGTAACGAATTTTTGGGACATATTTATACTTTTCACACCTCATATTTGTGTACAGTAGAACCTAGAATAAATTCGTAACGCAACTTTTGTGACACCTTTATACTTCTACCCTCCCTTACCGTAGTCTGTCAACTACAATAATAATAATAACAATAATAATACCGTATCTACGAAACTAAATTCATCTTATTTCTGTCATGGGGTATACCCATACCTCGGTACCAATAATTAGGGAGTATCTCAGGTCCGTAAGTGGAGGTCACTACGTAACAAACTCAGCTTGCGAGGTTCCAAGAGATTGGCCACCCGTGAGGTTCTTTGGCACCCAACTCGGATAATTATTAGACATCTGAGTCCTTGTAAACCGTCATCAATATAATTTTATTGGTTTCAAAAGGGACCTGAAATCGAGGGAGATCAGGTAGGAGAATGTTTTGGGAGTTTGAGATCCTCAGGAGAGATAAGGACAGCGACGCCACCCTGAAAAAAAGTGCGTGACGAAAACTTCCGTTGATGGATTCTGAGGGACGACAGAAGTGCAATGTCGACCACCTAATGGCTCTGATCTTCTGATTTTGGACCATTCGTCGTCTGCGGGGTCATCGAAGAGAGGGAAGTCTAGAAAGAGAGTGTCCCCGATCTCTTCGAAGATTTGAGAGGTGCACCGGAAAACCAAGGCAATATTAAACCACGCTATGCATTGCAACAAGCAGAGAGTTTGAACACTTGGGTGGAATTCGGCCGGTTCGCTCTACGAGAAGATCTATCTGTATAGAGCGCCTCTTTCTCAACGAGGTTTCCCTAACTGCATCAATGACAATCTCTTGGATTATTGATCTGGAATACGAAACTATACTAGTTGATAAAATTTCAATGAAGCTTCTTCATGCAAATAATAATATATGTATAGCTACAGGCGACAGTCAAAGGTAGGTACTAGGGAGGTATAACATCCATCGCCTTTAAAAGTTCAGAACTATTATTGGCGGATATTTAATTGAGCAGTTCCTACAATAATAGCATTTCGCAATTATGTTGGACTTTTGACATGGATATGTCTATTAATTGGCTGGCCTACGTGAGTACGAAAATGCAACGGTTTTTTTGTTTTGACATTTTATGTCTTTGCTTTGGCACATTAAAATAAAAAACTGTCACGAAAAAGTGACCTGAAAAGTGTTCCCTACATTTTACGATGATTTTCACGTACAACCAAGCCATTGCTAGGCAAATGAAACTTCTGTAGTTTTCATCGGACAAAAATCGTTCTCCATTCGATCGAAAGCTCTCGAATTATTGCGCATTTCTTGCGTATTTGTTCCTGTTATTTATGTCAGACTTCAAAGAAATCAGCGTACAAAGCACAGACGTAGGTGACATTTGTCAAACTGAAACGACCATATCAATGTGATCAAAAATAAATTTGTTACTGAACGGTTTATTAGGATTGGACATTATTAATATTGACATAAAATGTCCCAATGTGTTGCAGACTCGTATGCAAGCATTCTGATTTTTTAACTGGTCTTTGGGATTTTGAAAAAGTAATTAAATTTATTGGTTGCCACATTTTATATTAGTCACGTACCACGCAGAGGTTGTGGTGGATGTATTTCAAATTTTGACATTTCATGTCTTTACTATGGCACATAACTCAAAAAGTGTGACGTTACGGTGTGCCGAAGAAAGCGTTATGAAAAATTCTGATGGTTTTCGCTTACAACCGAGTCATTGCTAGGGAAATGGTACTTCGTCGTTTTTCATCCCACAAAATTCGTTGACCATTCGTTCGAAAGCTCTCGATTTATCCAACCATATTAGTAACTACTGTGAAGTGCGTGTCCAACAAGCTGAGTTGTAAGCATGGTTATTGAATAATTGTGTACACTCAGGTGATCATTCTCAATATATATTGATATTGTGTACATGATTACAACCGCTTGTTAATTTTTGATGATTTCATTGAGCTGGTGTTTGAATGATTTGATTCATAGCAGGTGATTCGAATATTGCTAGAACGGTTTGATTTGTGAAGCGGTGGTTAAATAATTTTAATAGGTAATTTCTGAAGACATAGAATGTCCCAATGTGTTGCAGACGCGTATGCGAATTTTCGAAGAAAATTAAGCTATTGCAATGGCTTCAAAATTTTGTAATGCAAATTCTTGATTTGTATTGATTTTCACGTACAACCAATGCGTTACAAGCGAAGTGTAACTCCCTTAGTTTTCATAGCAGGAAAATCGTTCGCCACTTTTTGGAATGCTGTCATTTTATCACAACATCTCATGATCCCTAAGCCATTGTAGTGTCAAGAAAAGCTGATTTATAACGCCAAGTTATGAACTAATATTGCTAAGCAATACAGGTACATGGTAGGTATACTACGATACGTAGACCTCTGATCAGCTGAGGGGCCCTGGGACACTAGGAGACAATTGAAATTAATGGCTCTTTCCAAATCAGCTGAGTGAGCTAAATTCTCTCCTGTTACCCCCAGGTTTTTTATATTGAGTATTGAGTATTGAAAATCAAATACCTAGACAAAAATTAACGTTTCCGATTGTAGCTCGAAAACAACGCGTCCGACGTTTATCCATTAAACTGTGGGTTGTGAAGCCCAAAAAGCTGTTTCCACTAGATTACGGACTCAAGAACTAGAATGTCAGTATTTTTAATTTTAAAAATACTTTAGTCTCTATTTTATAGCTTTTCCACTTGTGTCAACATAGGTAATTTCCATGAAAGGTACCTACCAAGTGAATCCAATTTTAAAAGGTACAAATTAAAAGGAAAAAGATCTAAACCTATAAGTAGAACTCGGCGCTTCGTGCCTCGGCGGGGGGCTGTGCCCCCCTGCACCCCCTCGGATGTTACTGCTTTGAGCCTGACTGCTAAAATGTAAGAAACATGGAATCATGTTTTAGCTCCTCGCTCTCACTTTATTATAGAAATTATCACGACGAACTCCTTAAATGATGCAAACTCCTTTGCAGAGCTCTCTGATACCCCACTGTTGAAACTGGAAGAACTAGAGATCAACAAACTCAATTGAATGACAGTGTACGTAGACCTTGACGTCGAAGCCGGATAACTCAAGTGACAAGGATTTAGCGTTTACAAACACCCATGTAAATTTGTAAAAATGTAAGTGCGGGAGAGTCGCCCGCGTCAGTGTGTTCCTTATGGGAATCCGTGAGCGAAGGACCACTAGCATGAGTCATCGCCTCCCAGGCAAAGAAGTTGGACGGCCTTAGTAGCGAAGGTCCCGGTCGAGCCCGGGATGAGACCGCTTTGCGCTTTGGTCCTCCGTTGAGGGGTGGAGCTGGAGAATCCATCAACAGGACGTGACGGGTGAAGCAGGTGTCGCCGCATCCTGCAGGTAAGTCCCGATCCTGAGTTGTTGGTAACGTACTAGGTGAGTATCTCTTCAGAGCAAGATACCCTCCACGCACCAGCCATCCCCAGTGATGCAACGCGTGTCTCTTCGCCTATAACAGTACAGGATGTGCTCGACCGTTAGTGGAATCTAGGCCAGACATACAAAACGGTCCCGTCTCGAATTTCAAACTTGCGAAAGACATAATCTGATTCCATCTCTTTTCAACAGGGATGTTTTCATTCTTTGGTGATACAAAAGCCGCTGTCATTGATGGCTTTAGTACCATTGGGACCATCTTCATACTTGACACCTTCTGTCAATTTTTCGAATTAAATAAGATCATTAATCATTTTCAAAATATATTAAGTACCAACAGACGCAACGAGTTGCTCATACGAAGTACCTAATAAATAGTTACGAAATTCTATATTTCCTCGTATCCGAGTGGGTAGTAAGTGATCACTAGACCTCGCTTAAAAACAAATTATACAGAGAAGAACACAAATCCATCCATATGTTCAGTATGGTCCTTCAGTGACAAGAACGATAAAAATTCAGTATTTGACCCAACCACTGGAGCTTTTCTCGTGTCACGTCAGTCTGTACTACCAAGATCCGAGCTTCAGTCCTTCAATGTACAACTACAGCATCAAGTCGACATAGATGCCCGTTTAGAAAGTTAGGTTTGCCTGATCTCATCATTACTCACATCAATCCCAAGACCTGACGCGTTAAAACCTAATCAACATTGTTTATTGAGCTTCGGAACATGGCGAACTTTCTTGGTGATCAAACCTGTTTTTACAGCTAAAATAATGAAGACCAGACCTTGGCGGTGCAAACAGTCACCTAAGCCAGCAGGTTAGCCGTCAATTTGTTTCCTTCCAACTTTGATCTAAAAAGAAAATACGGAATTTCGAAACAAACTGATTATTTTGTGGTCTGCAGTGTAAGATGTATCTGCGGACTGAACTCGACTCCATCCCAATTCGTTGGCAATGGCTTATTTATTCAACACAACATTATCAGAAATGAGTGGGGGTTAACATTCAGATGGCTACGATGGTACGAGTAGTCACGTGAATGATGAATATGGTAAAAAAAACTCCGTGTTTTAGTGTTTCTGTGGTTTGGACTAACTTTACATCATTTTACCTATTGGCTCCCCACTCTAAACATTTGGTGGAGTTAAGATTAAGACTTCCTTTTTTCAACATTATAGGACATTGGTAGGTATTTTAGTTTAAGAGAAGTTATTTTAGTTTCATTGTTAGTCAGTACCTAGGATATTCATAACTGCACACTATACAGGGTGCATCGGACTCGACTCGACAAAGTTCAGGGATGGATTCTACGACTAATTTGCAACAAAAAGTGTCTCCTAGCAATTTTTTTAACCCCGCCAAAAACCCTCTTTTTTTAATTTCAAGATTTTTTTCGTATTTTCGACCTTGCGGAACTAAAATGGCCATAACTCCCTTAATTTGATGAGTAAATTAAAATCTGAGAACACTGTTGGAAAGACCACTAAATTTCCTATCTCTAAATTTCCTACCTAAAGACCACTAAATTTCCTATCTCTCTGATGCCAAAACATGAATTTTTGAGCAGTTAAAACAGCTACGAAATGAGGTCAAAATTTCCAAAATTTCACTTTTTTAAATCCGCTTTTTGACCTTTATTAACGACCTTTATTATTAACGTAGTGTTCTTCAATCACCACTAGGAAAAGCGTTTTTAGGATCTCAGCTTTCCAACGGTATAATCAAGATTAATTTTATCACGATAATTGGAGGTGAAAATTACGTTTTAAATGCACAAAAACGTGTGTTTTTTAATGAAATCAATTGCTCACTAGCTCAACAAAATATGGTTTTGACATGCTGGTATGTCCAAAAATTCACTATTTTTATCGAAAAATCAATTTTTTATCAGACAAAATGAATCGGGAGTGTCATCATTCAATTCAGCGTGAAAAATTACCTGGAAAACGATACTATATCCTCATGACATGGTCAGGTCGTCCACACCCTAAAACACTCGATTTCATTTAAAAAAAAAAAAAAAAAACACTCGTTTTTTGTGCATTCAAACGTAATTTTCTCCTCTAATTATCGTGATAAAATTAATTTTGATTATACCGTTGGAAAGCTGAGATCCTAAAAACGCTTTTCCTGTAGATGGGGATTGAAGAACACTACGTTAAAAAAGTCAAAAAGCGGATTTAAAAAGGTGAAATTTTGGAAACTTCTCAAAATGTTGACTTTGACCTCATTTCGTAGCTATTGTTGGAACTGCTCAAAAATTCATGTTTTGGCATCAGAGAGATAGGAAATTTAGCGGTCTTTCCAACGGTGTTCTCAGATTTTAATTTACACATCAAATTAAGGGAGTTATGACCATTTTAGTGCCGCAAGGTCGAAAACACGAAAAAAATCTTGAAATTAAAAAATATGGTTTTTGACGGGGTTAAAAAAATTGATAAGCGACACTTTTTTGGAAATTAGTCGTAGAATCGACCCCTGAACTTTGTCGAGTCGAGTCTGATATTTTATAATGACGAACAAAAGGCAAATGGTGAACTGGCAGCGTCGAAAAGGACCATGGCACCAGCATAGTCCTTCCGGGGTGGTCACGTATCTACGGGTGGAATTGATAGACGGTGCTCGAGTTTCAAGGAGACTTTGAGATGGTCTCCTCGAAATTTGGAATATGGACTCGGCTTAAGGAATCCTTGAAAACCATCTCAAGGTCTCCTTGAAACTCGAGCACCGTCTATAAATCCCGCCCTACATCTACTAACAACCAGCGTGACCCCCTTCCGTAGTTATCAAACTTCGAAATAAAAGTAAGTAGCTAGGAGTAATTTTTAATAAGGGCGAATGATTTATTAAAAAATAGATGTACCTATGAATAGGAACTATCAATTCGTCTATCACCTTAAAAAGGCAGTGGTGAATCTGAGTAAAATCCTTCGCGATAGGTACCTATACCAAAGAGACAACAGATTTTAGAGCCAGAGCCACATTTTGAATATATATGAAATATCCTCCGGTTTAAAGAGCTCGGAAACTGTTAAAGGTCCTATCACCACCTCGTTGCCCCCTTAAAAATGCCAGTTTCATTATATAATGCGACGATGAAATTTGACACGAGACCGTTGGAGGAGCTCCTCTACCTGCCCTACATTTTCTCCAACGGCCGACGCCACATCCTGTGTTTTTACTTTCCTTCTACCACCCTTAGCTAAGGGATGGCGCAAGGATTTTTTGGGTGAGGCTATTGTGAGGACGGACAGAAAGACACGCGTTCAAGTGCAAGTGCTCGTGGCCATTCAACATAACCGTCTGAACATCCTGTGACGGTTGAAACTGACAGGTACCTTCCACGAGTGTCTTTCCCATAGCTTCACCTGCCACACTTATTAATGTACTCGTTATTTAAAAGACTACGAACGGTCGTAGACTACGAGCAATAACTTAAATCATGATGTCTCAGGTATGATGAATAAAGGTGAAGCATTATTATAGGTTATGGGTTAACCCGACTGATTAACTCGTGCGTTTCCCAGCATAAGAGCTAACTCTGCGTGGTTAGAGTAACGGCTGAAAGTTCATGAAAATCCGTTGTCCCCACGGGTCATTATGCCACCCTCCCTTTGTTCTGAGGAAGCAAGTGCTACGAAATGCCACCTGTTTCAACTACATCAGGTCACAATCATCAGTTCCTTGGTAGCAGTTCGTCTTGTGTTATCGACATTTCAGGTTTGTTCCAACTGACTGTGCAGTTTGAGCATAAACGCACATTTTGGCCTGCGCAGAAACCCTCGGCGCTTAATGTGCGTTTATTTTCGAAATTTTTCTGTTCCATCTGGTTTTGTGTGCTTTTGTGTGTAACTGATGAGAACTTGAATTCTGTTCCGACTGACTGTGCAGATTTAACATACACGCACATTCTCGCCCATGAGAAGGAGGACGGGGGTGCCTGGGCGAACTGATCACAGGGGGAAACCTTCTGCAACCTCCCTACTTTTAGTACGAAAAGCGGAGGGTGGAAAGTGGTGGACAGGGGTGGCGGTGCGTTCACACCGATTTCCGCCTATTTCCATGACTTTTTCGAGCCCGAGGTTTTCACCCTCCGAAAAAGTTTTCGCGTTAGCGGACTTCACATTTTTTCGCGTTCCAACCAAAATGTGCAATTTGAACAGAATGTGTCTCCAGAAGAGTGTCTCTTAGAGTTTTTTCTAACCCCCTTATTGCTTGAGTTTTCAATTTTAATATTTTGTTTTTAGCGAAT
>JAEMON010000005.1:14992016-15008589 GCA_030264115.1 Lygus lineolaris
TTCTAGTCACCCTAGCCATAAAACTGCTTACGCAGTTAAAAATGAATCCATATTTCCCTTATTGGTCACGCCATAGCTTGAGAATGAGAGCGCCAAATTGAATCGTTTGTCAGGACAGGGTTTTTATAAAAGAAAATCCGACCTAAGGGCTCTGTCCCTCTTCGTGCAAGCGGAGTGAACGTTTTGGATATGGACAAATTACTAGCAAACAATGAATTAATAGGAGAGAGAAGAGGAGAGAGGAACATTTGAAGAAGAAGAGGAAGAGGAAGAAGAAGTAGAAGCAGAAGAATATGGAAAACGATGGCACATGTACACGTATAGATACCTAGTACGGGTCAATAAACGAAGAACAAAAAATCTAAAAATAATTTTCTCTAGTTCATGGAATCACGTATACCTACATGTTTTTGGGCACTGAAAGTACCTACCTATCAACCTAATTCTAGTGTCACCCGTAAGCTGTATCTTAACGAATTTCATCGTAGTAAGATGAACAGACGAGAAGTTAGCTCACCCTTCTGATCTGATTTCCTCCCAACCTCATTCATGGGCCCCAGATTGCTGTTACGGCTAGGCTCCATTGTTGGCAACACTTATTTGCTTGTTATGTGTAGGCAGTAGTTATTGCTGCTCCATTGCTATGGTTATCGTAAGAATCCATAAATATGCACATTTATTACCTGATGCTGTCTACGAGGCTGCTTGTACAAAGGAAGCAAATGAACCGGGGTGTTTTAAGGAGCTATGTGATTTTTATGGCAATCAGATACACCACCAGCTCACCATGTTGCACCTTTTTGGAAAGCTTTCAGAGCCCATTCAATTGAAAAAGTAAAAATAATCATGCGCAGACCCCATTGGATTTTAAACATTATTATTAAACTACGTAGGTATAGGTAGTACCTATTATTTGTACAATTAATTTGATCTATTTGTTTAACGTTCAATTTTGTTTCCGTTGCCTTCCTTCACCTTCTCAATACACATAATTTTGTTAGGGAGGCGGGGGGGGACGTCCCCCTTGTGCAAACGTAAAATTTATCAAAAATTAGGATTTTAAGACCCCATTTTGCTAAAATTTGACTGATAGTTGTTGTTTGTAACTGGCCCTTAGTATTTAATGGCAACATTTCAATGATCTAACAATACCTATTATCATTAGCGAATTATCGAAGAAAATTAAGCTATTGCAATGGCTTCTAAATTTTAATAATGCAAATTTTTGAAAATTTTCATTATGGAAATCCGCTTCAGACCATTCTAAACGATTCCTGAAATTTAACACTTTTTTGGTATGTATATAAATTACCATCTCAAACATAGGAACATATCGTATATTCGGAAACAGCGTGAAATTTCCTATAATAATCACCCACCAAATCGGTTAAAATGATTCTTTGAAAATTCGCTCATCAACTCATGCTGCATGAATGGGACTTGTCAGAATAAGTTCGGCAAAGCTGAGTGCCATGCACATCCACTCGGCAGACTTTTTGCTCCTACCAAGGTAGCGGTTCACTTTAGGAGGTGAAAAATCTTTCAATCAAAATTTCAACTCGCTTTTCACGTTCCTGAACAATTTTAGTTTCGTGTCCGTCTGTCGGTTTGTTTGTGTGTCAGAGAATAATAATATTTGAACGTATACTACAGGTGGTAACGCAAACTTTTGATAGCACCTCTTGAACGCAGTGCGTATTTGCTGGAGTTCATTCAAAACCACTTCATGAATGAAGGAAGACTCCCATTCTTCTTTCTCTATGCCACCCATTGTACATCACGGCCCCTCTTGACATTTATAGCAGGTACCGAGTTGTACCTGTGAGACCTACCTATTAGTTACAGGAACCCCATCATCCCCTCTACTTACCTGAAACGGCCGAGCCCTTATAAGTTCGTCAGGGGGAGTCCATTGGGCTCAGTTATATTAGTTTCTGCCGTGAGTTTAGTGTCGAGAATTTTTTCGAGATTATGTGTGCGAATAAAGTCAGCTCCAAAATGCCGAGTGAAACTAGAAAGGTGAGCAACCCCGAATATTCATCTTCATTAAGGACCCACTAGTTATTTGGGTAATTGTAGATTGGTGCTTTCGTGGATATCTTTTAGTTTAGACAAGTAGATAGTGTGGACCTTGAAAAACCTTATAATGAAATTGACGAACCTATCCGTTTTATTACATTCAAAATATATGTGAGTACTGAAGAACCACGGAATCACCCAGGTTGGCTCATGAGTACAATTAGAAATAAATGGTAGCTGCGGCCATTTTAGTCAACCTACCTAGAAAAACCTAGAAAGTTCAATTAATTGAGGACTCGACTCGTTATGTAAATCCGTTTCGCACTTAACAGGATTTAGAACGGTTTGTAGACCGCAGGTAGTTCTATAGACATAGTACCTATTTAGGTAGATGATAGTTTCTCCCCCGAAAAATGACATCTTCTTCCGGGTATTGGATTTTGCTTCCTCACTACCGAAACACGCATTCGTGTAAGAAGTCGGAAAAAATGTCTTTCCACTTGCGTTTCAAAGCTTTCGGAGCAATTTTGGTTCCAATTCTGTCTATCTCGTCCTTTCCCTGGGCCAAACCATTGGTAGGCACCAACGAAGCCACGATTCTATTTGTTGTTGGGATTGTTCGGATTATACCCTGGACGGTCCCCTATGTTTTTCCTCGCCATCGGACCAATAGCAGCGTGTAACTATGAGCAATGAAAAGCGAATTTCCCAAAACAAAGATTTCTCACAATACAGTCACCCGGTATCGCTCAAGTTGTAAGAGAGTAGTTGAGGATTGGCCTTAGGATTATCCCCTATGAAGTTCATCGGGGTCGAATAAGTAGGAGCTATAGGGTGCATGCAAAAGAGCCAAACAAAACAATGAGGAACAAATTGTCAATCGTATTTATGATAGTCAGTTTAGTTTAGTGTTACGCGATCCTGAAGATCATTATGAATAGGTACCTTCATAAAAATATATATTATTATAGTTGATGAGTGGGTGAAACCTATATCTATTTTGGAAAGTCGATGTTGGAGTCTCAATCATTTATATTGCAGCTTCAGTAGGTAGATAGATTTATGTTTCGGTGGTTCTTTCTTCATAATGTAGTATTATAATCACTTCTAAACATATGTGTAGGTAATTACCTACTAAATGTGCAATAAACGATTGTAGGCTCCAACAATAATAATTATAATATTACTAGCTGACCCGGCAAACGTTGTTTTGCCATATATATAAATGATCTCTAGCCGGTTACTTCTAGACGGCCGGATTACTAGACGGTTGGTTGTCCAGATCCCAAACGCTCGCTTCGCTCGCGTGACAGTGGCTATTAAAAAATAAGGGTTGATCGTAGAAGGGTGAAAATTGAGGATTGTATGTATTTTTGTATGTTCTATCATAAAAAAATAGAAAATAAAAATTTTGTCTAAAAAATAGAAAAAAATTTAGGGGTGGACTACCCCTAACATTTAGGGGGATGAAAAATAGATGTTGGCCGATTCTCATAGATACCGGATAAGCACAAAAAATTTCATCAAAATCGGTCAAGCCGTTTCGGAGGAGTAAGGGCACGAAAACTGTGACACGAGAATTGTATATATTAGATTATGCAACATTGATGTTTACGTGACCGAGAATGACCCATTTACGGAAGGTAAAATTCAAAGAGAATGTACCTAACGAGTAAGCACCTAAACCCTGTCTTATCGAAAGATAAGGAATTATGAATTCGATACCTATACGTATTAAATTCTTCGAGCGGAGGTGAAGCACCAGCCTGAAATGATTGTTTACTTTAATTTTCTACTCGTGATTTTACCTACATACTTATTCTGCTCTTATTTTAGATCAGGAAGCCCCTGATGGAAAAGAAACGCCGCGCCAGAATAAACGATTGCTTGGAAGAACTCAAAAGAATGTTACTGCGGAACAAAAAGGAGGTGGGTACCTATTTATTTTAGTAGCCTCTGTTGATGATACTTCGCTAGTTAGAAAGCAATATTGAATTATATGAATAATTTTGAATGGCTTTGATGTTCGGATTATCATCATTATTTATGTTACTCGGTGATCTGGGCCTTCAAGGTGGGTTTACACGATGCCAGTTGACTGTCGCCAATACCTGCTCACACGTTGGCAGTCTACTGGGTAAAAACCATGGAAGCGAGCCTGTCGTCAAGGCTGTCCAGCGATCAATTAAATAACATTTCGCGCCTACTCTTCACACTCTTTACTGTCTACTCCTCATGCATTTCCACTGGCGCGGATTGTTTTGGGTAACAGGCGACCCGTCCCCGAAAAAGTGAAAGGTGTAATTTGTGTAATTGTGAGTGAAGGGTAGTGTCATCAACCCATCCCGGTAGACGTAAATGTAAACAATGAGAAACCAAACAGTGATATTTTATTTCAATCGAAAATCTACTTTTCAAAAAGAACTGGCAAGAGGACGATAAAGCATGTGTGCATTGAGAGCTGTTGTCAAAAGAAAGCGTCTGAAGATGTATCGCTTCGTCCATCTAAGGTAAAACGACGATTTTAAACATTAATCACATCATTTAAAAAAATTAAGAAATTTATCAATTAAAGAAATTGTTGGTGTGTACACAGATCGTATGAACCGTATTGCAGGAGCAGCCCAACCCTAATATTAACGTTCGCTAGCTGGAGGGCTTGAAGCAGCTAGCTTATAGGTGCGCTAATTTGCAAGGAAGTGATGGCTATCAACAACCCTGCCCAAGTCCATAGACGAGGTGCTCTCTGTGCTGCAATCAAAGGACATCAATACATTGTTTATTGTTGACTATATACCCTATAATCTCTATTATTACGACTTATTAATGGCTTGACTAGTTTTATTTGCTTCGCGTTCTATCGAACATTACCATGGGGATGAGTTGAGAACAAGAGAGTAATCTACGGGGATGGATTGCCTACCCGGGATGGATTGACGAAAAGCTAATGGGGATGGGTCGCCATAATATTTCGCCAGCGTGGATGGATCGCCGGTTTCCCATTTTTTTTAACTTGACTTGCACGTCACTGGCGCCAGTGAGGCGTTTACATAGGCAAGTGTACTGGCGCCAGTGAACTTGCACCAGCCGACTTGCATACTAAAACTGGCTTCGTGTAAACCAACCATCACTGTCATACGGAATGCAGTGACGGCGTTGGCGTATACCCCGCCTTCAAGACTGGTAGGTCGTGCGTTTTAGCATAACAAACTCTAACGCATCTACTAGTGGGTAAAGCTAGATAATAGACAAGTAGGGGAGAATTGGGCAGAACGGGGTGGTCGGGTCATATGGGGTGCTTCACGTGACGAGCCACTAGTGCTGCTATTTGCCGTCCATATTATGTCAGAATCTCATCTTCCCCACCTGTTGGAATTTCTCTGTGAGTTTGAGTTAGGTACGCATATTTGTATCGTTGTGGCGATTTTTCCAAAAACAATCTGAGGTTGTTGGAAAATATTTCCCCTATTTCGGCAGTTCGTAACGAAATCCCACCACTCAGAAAAAATTTGGTAAGTTTTGTAATGTTTCCTACTATTGCTTGTGCTATCCCCGTTTAGTTTTCTGCGTTTGCTCTTCTCATTTGGGAGGAGACCTTGTTGAAAAGTTTTTGGCCTGTTGGGGTCATATGGGGTGTTTGAGGCGGGAAAGAACGGAGTGCAATTTGCCGCCTTCTGCAGCAGGTCCTGAAAAAAACGAAGAGAGGAAAAACTGCAATCGTGACTTCCACACCCTACAATGATGAACTAGAAAAGGGGAGGACCAAGGTTGATACGACTATCGAGAAGAACTGAACTTTAAAGAGAAGAAAAAGCAAAAATCTACTAACGCGAAGAAAGCTAAATCTACTGCTAAAGCAATGGAGAAGGGACAGAAAAAATCTTCATCGTCGTCTTCTAATGAGGACCAAGTTGAGTAGATCCAGAGCAGTTCAGAAGTGATGACAACGACGGGACTCAAGATGCATGCATTTTTTGTGTGGCGATATTTCAATTTTTCTTACTGGCACCCCGTTCTACCACAACCCTTTGAAAAATATGAGTTTTGACATTTTTTACAAACAACTTTTTCCTGTCCTAAGAATAGCAACTCTCACTCAATGGGTATCATAAACAACTAGCCAACATCCAAAAGAAGCCTTGTAGTGTGTTCACTGCCTGATTTTATGTGATCTATCTGTTCAGTAGGCAAAAATAGTCATGGCACAATTTATCAGTTCAATTTGACACAGAAAGGAAAAACCTTGAAAAAATATGATAACAACTTGAGAATCTGTAAAATGATTGGAGATAGAAGGAAACTGCACTATAAACGAAAGTTAGCAATAAGCACGAGCATTACTGAAGTTAGATATTACCCAGCAAAAAAAAAAAAAAAAAAATTGTCGCATGTTGATTCATTTATCATTTTGATTACTAAGATGGTCCCAAAAACGGGTATGGGAAGATGCCTAAACTCGAACATAACACACACAACTCGGTATCTACAATGAGAATTTATACAGGTACATATGCATACCTATACACCATGGAGAACGTAGTTAGCTTTGAGAGGTTTTCGCAAGGAAATGGAATTTTTACCTTTGGCAGGCACTTCTTTCTATCAACTCTCACCCTTAAAATCATACTAAAATCCGAGTTGAAGTTTTGCTAGGTTAGTTTCTTTCGTGAGAAATTCTTGATGTACATTTTTGATGTACATAGTAGGTAGCTAGTTTTTAGTTTATTATTAATTTTCATTAATGTACCATTGGAATCGAGAACGAAGAAAAGTGTTTACCCTCCCCCCACAATTTGACGTTTTACGTTTCAAGATAGGTATCTACGTAGAATCCAAAAATCGAATGAAACAAAAATACGTCCGTCCGCCACACATTGATGCCAAATGGTCGGTCATTTTCCGGAAAAAACTAAGCTACGCTACAAATTCATAGGACATTTTGCGCTGATTCCAAATATATCCCACGTTCCTATACCTAAAATAGCTAATTAACTCCAAAAACATCAAAACCTTGAAAATGCACGTTTTGGCCATTGGAACCGCCCAAAATTATTTTTGTGTAGAGGAAAAGTTGGAGACCTGAGGCTTCTGCGTCGAATGAGACCAACGCCAAGTTACCAACACAGTAACCATGATTTTTAGTGATTTTTCAAAGTTCCCCGTTTGCTCGAATTTTTCTATGTTCACGACTGAAAAGTCAAGACAAATAGGATGTTTACAGATGGGTGATCTAGATAGATAATAATAAACCGTTATGTAATAATGTGCAGCGTTTTTTCTCTTGGGCCGGTCCCCAACTAAAACGATGAAAGACCTGAGTAAGTAATCCACTCAATTAATCCAAATGCTGTATTTTTTCAGAGCCTCCCCGAAAGCCGACCGTCCAAACTGGAGAAAGCGGACATCCTCGAACAAACCGTGGAACTGTTGCGACGCCTGACAGAAGCTGACGCTGTCAAAGCGGACGCGAACTCCTGCAGATCCGAAGCAGACGCTTACAGGGCGGAGACCGATGCTTACCAGAGCGGCTTCCATGACGCCCAGGAGACCACCAGAAACCTCGTCGACAACTACGAGAACCTGCCGCCCACGGACAAGCGACGTCTAGCCGTCTACCTCTTCCCGAACTCGAACAAGCCCCAATCTCGATCTACTTGCAAGTGAGTCGCGGTATTTACGTTACGAGTAGCTAATGAGAATGACTAGCTGGTTAAACCGTACGTTCCACAGGATAGTTTAGGGATAAGACGTTAGGAAGGACAACATTACGATTCATAGCGTAACACGAAGGCAGAAACTAGGCAAAAAATCCTGTTGCCCTCCATCTCCATGCCCCACTGCGACCTGGCTTACATTATTTGGTAAATTTAAACGTTTAAAACTATATACAGTAAGAAAACTCCCTTCAGACACTGTTCAAGGGAGCTCAGAAGCACGTCTTAAGCGGGAAATGAATGTTTGACCAACGAGGCTTCGCACTACTTTCCTCACCCGTAAAAACCTGAAAAATTGCTATTTTTGCGGAATTTAACGCGGATTTGGGCCCTCAATCTATTTCGTGGAGATGAGGGGTATTGGAACTTGTTTCAACTTGTTATAAGAGTAAATCCTGTGAATTTCATCAAAATCGTTTGAGCGGTTTGGGAGAAAAGCTTAAAAATGGGCTAGAAACGACGGTTTTTTTTTTTTACCTATTTGGAATATTTTCTCCCCTAATAATTGACCTGGAGGGTTGAAATTCTTAGGGTCATCCTCATACATGTAGAAACCAATCCTCGAAATCGGACTTTTTAAAATAATTTTCGTAAGGGCCACAATTGTGTTCATACACATACATTTTTTTCTAATCACCTCAAAGACGGAGGGGATACGCCATTAAAAAAGGACGTACACACATGCATAGGTACATACTTACATACACTTTTCCAAAACGTGGAGACAAACGGTCAGATGTTGATTAGGACCAGTTAAAGGTTCAGAAATTGGGTTTCTGCTGATCGCAATACTTTCCATTCACCTTCAGGCGCGATGAGGAAACTAAAAAATCTGGTTTATCGCATAAACACATGGAACATCATCATGTTGTAAAAACTTGGTGTAGAATGATGTACAGTAACATGAGATCCAGCTGGCCATGTTAAGGAAGTTAGGGCCTACCAAGCCTGTAACCCAGTAAAACTTTTCAATCAAGAGAAGAGAATTTTTTAAACTTAAATAATATTGCTACCATTTTCATTTTGTTGGGGCCTTTTCATGATTGTTTGAGAGCTCAAATTACGGTCATTATGAACTGTAGGGGATAGCAACATGATACGAATTTTAAAATTGAACCTGGTGAGTTGCAATAATTATCTTTTTTATCCCACGCGAAGTAAGAGTATCAAAGTAGAGAGAATAAACGAGAATTTATTTTTGATAGTCATTGTTCGTTGTACCACTTCATCAATTTAATGTTATGTATAGTTTCTGATTAATACAAGCAGTTTTCGGTTATGGTACAAATTATCAGTATGCTCGCAGCTTTCTTAGCCTTAATTTGGCTACCCTCTTTTGCAAATTCTTTGGTAGCTCGTCACCAACAAAAGTTGCCGCTGACTAAAACATAAGTCTATTTTTTCTGGTACATCACATGTCTCTCAAGTAGGAAACCATGGCTGAACCAATTTATTCTGCTGTTTCGCCACTTTCGAAAATTCGCTGGCCTTTGGGAGATAGCTTGGATATGGAATTCGGCGGCAAGAAAACAAGGCCTTTGGGAGATAGCTTGGATATGGAATTCGGCGGCAAGAAAACAAGCTTCATGTTAGTGGGGTGTCTTTAAGGTGAGCAGGCAGCCCTGTCGAGAGAGGGGGGGAATTGGGGACGTTTCCCCCGGGCGTGGCCTTCGTGAAGGGGCCCTTGATTTGAGGAAGGAAAAAAGGATAATAATAAAATTGAAGAAATAACAATTTTAAAAAAAGTTCCATTCATGCAGCATGAGTTGGTGAGCGAATTTTCGAAGATTAATTTTAACCGATTTTTGGGTGATTCTTATAGGAAATTTCACGCTGATTCCGAATAATACCATAATTATGTTCCTATGTTTAGGATGGTATTTCACATACATAGATGCTCTCCCTAGAGAATTGAATGACAAGAAGAATGCCGCAAACCGCATCAAAATCGGACGAAAATTGGCTGAGAAAAAGGTGAAAACTGAATGAGGTCTGCGCATGAGAAATAAAAATTGGAAAAAACCCATTTTTTATGTTATTTGAGTTGCCATGACTAGTAAACACTATCTATCAGGACAAAAAACTCCATGTGGGAGCAGGAATCGTCATGTTAAAATGGAATGTTTTGAATTTCACGGGGGGGTGGCGGTACGTACCTCCAGAGGTACGTACGTCACACCCCTGCTGTCCCTTTCAAAAACCGTTCATGGATATAGTACGTAGTCAGCATGGATGCGCTTCGACCAATCAGCGCGCTCCATTTCCGTGCGCATTTCTTCAAACACATCTCTCTTCGTCGATAAAAAAAAAATATAGGGAGACCACATAATTATGAAATAACCCCACTTAGGCCATTTTGAATCGATTCCCTTCCAATAAAAATTGCAAAAAAAAATCATGCGCAGACCCCATTACATGGGTCCTTGGCCCCTTAACAAGGAGGGGACCCAATGATCGTGTCCCCCCAGGCCCAGATTTTCTCTCGACGGCCCTATGAGCAGGGAAGTTGTAGACGAACAGAATACCTTCTCTACGCTGGTTGCTGCCAAGGACTAGAACCTAGAAGGCTTTTATAACAGTATCCCTAGGCAGTAGCTCTTAAATATGACTATAGCCGGTGATGAACACACCAAATGCGTAGGTATATTACTAATGTACCCAACTTCTCATTGTGTTGCAGGTATCACGTTATATCCTCGAAAGAAGACAGGAATGTGATGTGGAGACCGTGGTGATTGGCTCGTGGGCTTCTTAAAACGAAAAATTACTGACTAGGGACGTCGAGAACAAAACTTCCGAAACCAATGAGCCGCGCACCCAACCAAATATCTGTGATAAGCTGACCAGGATCCCAATGGGCACGAATCTTGTAAATAATTAAGTCTAATCGTTATGATATAAGTTAACTCAACTTTATCAACATTTATGTAAAACGTAATAAATAATTTCATGAGCTAGTCTTTTTCAACTATTGAGTATTCATTTCAATTCGACCCAGTAGGTACTCTCATACCAAGGAACGGGGTAAATATTCCAGTAGGAACAAAAACGAGATGTTTTGGTTCAAGGAACTGTGGAAAGAATGTATTAAGAGGGATAAGGTGACAACACTATGTACTATACCAATGGACAAGTGGAATAACTAAATCGTTTGTTGAAAAAGCGCAGGTCCTACCTCTACGACTCGCCCCAAGTACCGCGAGTGCGTGCGTGAGATATTACGATTATCATCTATTATAGTATATTACGAATCCTATTGATAATATATTATCGCCTTATTCTTCTGCCACTTCACCCGTGTGAACTAGGATCCTTTTTTGATTGATCAGCTGCCGACAAACCTCGTTGATAAAACGCGCTGAAAACCTCCTGTGGCCATGGATGCTTCACGTGCGAGAATACAGGTTGAGTAACGAGAGTATCCAACCCTTACTTGAACGCTTGATATTTCCCTTGTGGTTGGTGACGTCATCTAAGTTTTTTTTTTTTCAGTTTCCTCAACTTACCGCCCCTTTTTCAAACTCCTCGTATTTTCAGATTTGTTTCTCATTTCCAAATCGATGTAAGTAATATTTATATCATCCTCTTAACATTTTTGTTACTGGATGATCGTGCACGCATGAGTCGCGAAGGCCGAATCACCTTCAACCTCCAGTGCTCTCCTCAGCTGGAACATTTTTCAATCATTCATGGCACGATGGCAGAAAGACAGTCTTTCCGTCATCTATCGGGAAGCTTTAAAACTAAAACGATGATGGATAATATAAAAAAGAAGGTCTACATGGTCATATATTTATCCACTCCTACTGAAAGTCCTTGGAGAACAGTTATTTCGACTAAAGATAGATGGCGTAAGAATACAATAAAGAGGCCTCGGCCCCAGGTTACATCTAATTGTTACGCAATAATTCGGGCCTCGAAGCTAAAGGGTTAACAGTGTTCTGACATTCTAAATAACAAGACACAGGCAACCAAAGTTACATCCTTCAGACCCATGCAAATGCCTCATTTTGTCTAGGGGTACTTTTTTGAATGACTTCCTTTTTGAAGTTATACTTCTTTGCGCCCGTTAGACACATTGGGATGGGATGTTGGTCGAGAAACTGCGTCACGCTCAAAAGGAAGAACAAATTTTTAAGAACGATCGACGATTGAACGTTTTTGTAAGCTTTTCCCCTCGAGGATCCCGTTTTTTGGACTCGTCCACGGATAGACCGCCGGCCTCCCGACGGGACGTATTTTGAACTCTTCTAGTTTACGCGGCCGAAGCATGTTATTGTTTATATTTTACGTACGGCTTTTTCTGTGAGTTTTTATAGAAATATAGTTTTATGATCGAAGTGAAAGTGTTCTGCGTAAAGTTCTTTCTACCTCCTTCGCTTGTAGAGCTATCAAGACTTCTGTGGTACAAGAATGGGTGTTGGGGAATGGCCAAAGAAGTATAACTTCCACCGTCTGGTCCGACGCAGACCCAGTTTTTTAAAAAATATTTTCTCAACGAACAGACCCTATTTGAGTTAAGGGTGCGCGGACGCCCAGCTCGAGAACGGCCTCAACCATGCCCTGACGCAGCTCAAAATCCTTCGAAAATTCATCGATTTGCGTATTTTATACAAT
This sequence comes from Lygus lineolaris, assembly GCA_030264115.1. Taxonomy (NCBI): domain Eukaryota; kingdom Metazoa; phylum Arthropoda; class Insecta; order Hemiptera; family Miridae; genus Lygus; species Lygus lineolaris. Next base: position 15,004,367 of record JAEMON010000005.1, read on the forward strand.
AATGGTTACATACTTTACGACGTGAATCATAATTTCAAGTCTATTCCATCCAGAGAAAACTGGAAGAAACTGATGAAAACCTGGTTTTCCATAGGTTTCTTCCAGTTTTCTCTGGATGGGATAAACTTAAAATTATAAATAAAATCGTAAAGTATGTAATTACGATTGTACAACATACGTAAATCGTTTAATTTTCGAAATCACAAACGTGAACAATAATAAAAAGGATTTTGAGCTGCTTTGGGGCATCGTTGAGCTCGTTCTCGGGCCGGGCGTCCGCGCACCCTTAACCCCAAGCAATATTTTTTTTTAAACTTTGACAGGAATACTCCATGGCAAAATTTTTGATCAGATATCCGTAATTCGAAGCTGTAGTCAACTCATAAAGGTTAAAGGCAAGAGGAAAAAATGTTTCAACCTTAACGATTGCGTTTTTAACATTATTTAATTACGATTTCAGTAGCTGAGTACATTATAATCATTATTTCATATAATAAATTTTCAAAGTTCAATAATCTTGAGCCATTGTTTTGAAGATGACTAGCAGACATAATGTTTGTTCGTATTTGAGAGTAAAGTCTAAAATACTACGACTACTCCTTAAGTTAAAGCAACGAATTCGTGTTAATAACAGTTTCAACACGTGTAGAACATCTTTTGAGAGTAATAAAATTAATAATTACCACGTAAACGTCGTTTGAGGCACAACACGATTTAAAATAAAAATAAATGAATGATTAACTTAGGTAGATAATAAAGAAATAAATTTGGAACTCTCCCCTTTTTAAGGAATTAAATTCCTCAAAATAATTTAAAAAAATATATCCAAAAAAGGAACTAGAATCTTGGGTTGTTTGATAGTAGAAAAACAATGGGAGTGAATCAAGAGATACAAACAACAAAAATTAATATTCAGCGTAATAGTACCTACCTATTCAGTCCACACTTCCATTTGCCACGTAGAAAAATATGACACTCCTTCTAGATATAAAAATAACGCAAATTGATTTTCCAATGATAATTGGAAATAATAAAGATAATAATTTGAGTGCTTTAAAATAAAAAGTGAGAGAAACAATAGGGTTTGTGCTACTTAAATTTAGACAGATTGATCTTTGTCGGTCGGTTATCTGAGAACAAAATATATTGCTTCAATTCAATATATTTATTCAAGACAGAAAACAAGTTAGATATAGGTTGTTTCAGTTTTTTGAATTAATAAATAGATCAAAGTCGAAATGGACGCTAACAATTCTTATAATAGGCGCTTAGACGAAAAGTCTCTATTTTTTCAGGACACAGAGTAGCCTCGTACAAGTGGAGTTCGAAGGAAGATAAAAAATACGAATTGCGCAAGTGCCAACGGGATTCAAGTGTTGAGTTACGCAACTTATCGGACAAAACGATGCGAAACTCAATTTATAATTGTGAAAGTGCAAAAGGATTCACGAAAAACCATCATCTCTTATATCACGAGTCGGTCCTGATATAACAACAAAGAACTAGCAAAGTTATATCAACATAATTTCGTTATTTATCAACATTTTTATTTTAAATTAATTTTGTTTAGGACCTGAAAGTAAGAAATAGCAATAAATGCAATCATGGAGATTTTTAACACAGTAACCGAATTATAATAATTATGATAAAAGTTCGCGTCAATTTTAGTTAAGAATTACAGCTACATATTATCAAGGCCATTCACATTCATACCTACTTTTTCGTTACAAGTTATCACTTTTCTATTATCACTTCAATATCACCAGTGAAAAGACATAAATCCGCCCAATCAACGATGAACAATATAGTGCGAGTTTTTTCGAAATAGATGGAAACCGTTGATAGAACCAATTTTTGCGATGCGATTATTTGCTCTCCTCAAACCTTGAAGTTTGTCAGGACATCTTTTTGGTCGTCGAAAATTGAACAATGGTATGTGAGATATATTTTTTAAATTGGTTACACTTTGTAAGTTTCCCAAAAATGTTAATTCGTGTTAGAAACATAGTGAAGGACACAAAACAACGCGTAGACCGAGATACCTTCGTTATACGCATTACTTAACTCTAAATCACTAGAAGACACGCCAAAAAAAAGGACAGATATCGCGATGGTTATCTGACAACCGAGCACCCCGACTGGCAACTATGGAGCAGTACCTCAACCATTGAGCAAGTCCTGTCCAACCAATTTATGTAATAATAGAGGGGTTTTGCAACAATTTGGGCGATGAAGTCATCTGTACTGTAGAGTTAAAATTCTGACTGTGAATCGCAAATGCATGATGATCCTTATGTCAAGCTCGCCATTGAGCGATGCGTAACCTAACGCTTCAATAACGCAACATCTGGCAGCTTTTGTATGGAATCCGCCGAAAAAGGTTAGCATCCGAGTGTGCTCGCTCTATATCTTTCATTCTGGTAGAGAACTATCCTCCGCCTGAACCGTTGCAAAAACTCTCTGATAGTTATATAAGTGTGACGAGTGGAGAATTGAATGTCATAATGAGTAATCTTGGCATTTGACACATCTTGACCACTTTGGCGACGTAGGAATATTCATAAAACCTACCCTGTATCAATACCTAGGTACCTAATATCAAGGAAAATAGTTGTTTGTGGTGTTTGGTAGATGAGTAGCACCGTTTTCCAAAGCGTTCAGGATCAGGGCTCATAGAGGCCATCGTGGAAGGTTGCAAATCACGCTTGACATTTTGTAAGCAAAAAATGTCGATCTAGGGAGCTTTCACAGGTCCTAAGGCTTAGGAGAAGAGGAGGGTCTAGGGAGTTTGAGGTCAGGACGCGACAGAAGTTTAGAGGGGCCATGAACTGCGTGCGCAATGCCATAAGGGCGAAGATGGTAAATGAGATAGTCCATAACATACATGAGTTCCGGGCTAACGTAGTGGAACGAGATGGCGGTGTCTGAGCAGCACTCGATTCCCTGAAAACCACCAGACAAACATAGAAATCATCCGCAAATCATTGCTTACATCACAGTCATTTGAGGATCTAAAACGAAAACCCTCATTTAGGTTACAGTATAAACGCAAAAAAACAACAACTGTCACCCAATTAAATGTCCACCCTAGGATTCAAATTTTTCTTTTATTAAAGCTACCTAAATAAACTTCATAACAACAAAATTGAAATATTTTTTTTCCTTTATGATTTGACGTCCTCACTGAAACTGGTCATTAAAAAATGCTTCATTATGGCAATTTGTCCACTACTTTTCGGGATTTTCTACAGTTCTGTCCTGCCACTAAATGAAAAACAAGTATCGAAAAATTTTATGCTCAACAACTTTTCTAACAGCTGAAACTTGGAAAATTGCGTTCTACTAACTAACAACTTACTTCAGTTGATGGGTAGTAGATCCACTTCCAATACCAGAAGTCTGGAGGGGAGTGACCAGGAATGAGATGGTGCTCAGGAACAAATGGGAAGAACCGCCCTCGCCCGAGTGAATCCCTCGTGTCCATCGCGAGCACTTTTACGTTCTCCATGCATTTACCTACACATAGCATACGTACACAATACCTATGAATAATCAATTTGAGATGTAGGAAGCTTGGAAAATAATGCGGAATGGGTGAAAACATGAGAGTTCAAAAGTGATAATGAATACTGCCAATGAAATGAGGTTTTGTCAGCGCTTGAAAAAACGATTGAGTGACTACGAGATGCCAAACATGTCTTTAAAATTAAGCTCCTCACGATCGATCTCCAACCCATGAAGGAATCATTCTGCAGATGGCAGGTTTTTCAGCCGGGAGTGTTCACTATGCTACAAACAGCCGATAGAGAACTGACGCTATTCGCCTGAACTAGAGCCTGGCCTCTACCCCCCAGTTGTAACTACCTTCTCCACAGTCAACCTTTCCAATGAGTAGGAAACACTTCGTTTGAATAACTAAAACTGCTTTATCACAACTTTAGGAGTTCTCTAGTTACAGTCTGGATTCACGGAATCACTTTTTGAGGATCGTCAGGGAACACGATCGTGACTAATGATGGATTTCACCATCTTAGAGTTAAAGTCCGAGATAGCTAACTCTCAGAGCTAAGGGAATCTCCGCGTTAGCGTCAGTTCCGTTTCACCATCTCTCCAACGGTGGGAGTTAGTTATCCCTAGGTTAGCTTCGCAATGGTTGGCCCTAGACGTGATATCCCCCGCCGCACCCCATGACACCGCAAATGGCGCCTTGTTTTGTGTTCTTC
>JAEMON010000005.1:15079337-15091828 GCA_030264115.1 Lygus lineolaris
CACTTTAACCCTTTCGTTACTGGACACTCGCGCGATCGAGGCTCTCTGAGACCGACCGACGTTTGAGGCTCGAGGGTCACCCCAGCCGGAGGAATTTTCAACTCTTTTTTTGACGCCTTTTCCTCACTCACAATCTCCTGTAGTTTCCCCTTTCAATCACACTTCCCTCACGTCAGGTATGCTGACTGGATTTCTAATAATCTTCTATGCGTTAGAAAAATTGAAATGTTGCTTTTTGGGCAGAATAGATTAATCAGAAGAATTTGATGATTTAGAATATTTGGTTGGATGATAACTAGCGCAGAGCAATTAGGTATACGTAGTAGTCAGCTGTGACCTGCAGGTAGTGATAGGAAGAATAGTTTTCTGCCTCGCCATTTCCTAGTGCGTCTGTTCCTACAAGCTGTTCGAGGAGCTCGCTCAATTCATGAAGTGTAACCTTGAGGCCACCCAGTGGCGACTCTTCACAACTCTGGGGCAGCTCTGAGGGTACCTCCGAAAAGTTTGTAGGAACAATCCTAGTACTATCCTCCTACCTATAGCTACAATTTGAAGACAATTATAATTATGGTGGCGATTCATTCATTCATTGAAATTATTGTTGAAAGAAGTGTTAATTTCTCAAAAAATACGTCCATAACTGATACGTCCATTATCATTCATTAAAAGTCATTAAAATTTCCAACTTCTCCAATAGTTCAACAGAAAAGCTTGCATATTCTATAACAATAGGCTGGAGAGTTTTTGCATCATTTTGCAGCTCAGTGCACACGATAGACCAATAAAAAAATCATTATTATGGTCAAACTACCTACATTATTGTTAGATTTTCTCCCCATAATTCAAAACCATTATGAGTATTTCTATTTTTCTAAAGCAACCCCCCCAAACCCACGAAACCAGGACGCCTCCCCAGGACCCTACACTGCTGCATCCAGCTCTCCTTGGGCTCATGAAGAATACTCAACTTTCCTTGGAAATCCGCTCATCAGATGGGAACCCCAAAAAACCTTCTTCGGAAGCAAGGGATACTCAGCCGCCCGCTGGAAAACCGCCGTCACCTGTGAGAAACGAAATTGATCGACTTGCACGCTTTATCGTCTTGTGCTTCTCCTTCCACCAAAACCAGCATGTTTCCCTCACATTGCTCCCCTCTCTGCTTAATGAGTTAACCTATCCCCTCTCTGCTTGATGAGTTAACCTATTCCCTCTCTAGCCAACGTTTAATTTCAACGTCAACTTTAGTTGATACCGTGTTGTAAACTGAATCCTTGTATTTCAGATTTTGGAAATGACCCCCAAGACTGGAGCGGAAAAGCCAAAGAATTACCGCTGCCCTACGTGCAATTATGCGACGCGAAATAAAACTTCCTTCAACAAGCACTTGCTAGTGCACACGGGAGCGAAGCCTTTCAAATGTGCCTTCTGTGAATATAGGTGGGTAAAAATGTAGATGTGGTAATAATGATTTTAGAGAGGGTGTGTCACATCGCCGATCTTTAAAATGGACCTCGTTATGTGCAAACCGACCAAGCTTATAAATGGATGGATAAAATGGCTTACCATCAAGCAGTATTGAATCAGTAAAAGATGGTGTTTTTATTGTTCTACGGACTTCTGCTTTCAGCTGTGTACAAAAAGGGAACCTTCTGAGGCACCAAAAAATCCACACTGGGGTCAAACCCTATGAATGTGTAATCTGTGGTTACAAGTGCAGCGAAAATGGTCATATGAAAACTCACATGATGATTCATCAAGGTATGTTACTCTGTTTAATTAATTTATAGACACACCATGCCTCACTATGCTTCTGCTCATTTTAGTAATGAGATATTTACGCTCTCTGCACTGTTTATTATTCGGACAGTATCACTTGTAATTAATTCCACTTACGAGCTGAGATGTAATATCAACCTTGTTTTTTTTTTTTTTTAAATTTTGTCAAATCACAAAGCTCTTCTAAATTACCTTCATTTTTGTTTTCTCCAGGTATCAAACCTTTTTCTTGTAACTTATGTGACTACAGTTGCACATTGGCTGGGAATCTGAAGCGCCATGTTCGCTCACATACTGGGGAGAAGAAATATGAATGCGAGATTTGTGGCTACAGGTAAAAAATAGTTTTGAGATGAATTTTGAACGTTCCTAGTTAGAACCAAAACTACTGGAGGTATATAAAAACCCTTCAGATATCGCCGATATGCCGTCAGCATTAAGGAAAATACGCCTACAAGTGGGTAGCACATAGCATTGTTGTATTCAAGAAATTGGTGTTTGCGGAAATTCACAAAAGCCAAACAATCAAAAGATTAGTCAAAGCAGCCATGGATATTTTACTTCAAAAAGGCAAAAATCAGCTGATCTGCTCAAGCAGTAAAATGCTAAAAACCATCCTAATCCTAAGGAAACCCATAGGAAGCTAACTAGAAAAATCTCACCGAATTGGCTGACACTATGTCCTAGCTGGGCCTCCATCGTACGACCTTGCAACGGCCCAATAATCTGATGCCGTATAAAATTGTATTGAGCCAGACAGTCGGATTGGTTTGATTCTAGTTTGCATCGTGTAGATCGGACAGTCGTACACAGAACAAACACACTTCCGAAAAGGCACGTGTCCCTACCTGCTCTGGCCTTCCAGCCAGTCGTGCTACCCGCAATTCAAGTTGATCGCATTCACATTGGTCGCGCGATAGTCGGTGGTGTTGTGCCTGGCTGAGTTAAATTGTTTTTAAATATTAATGGATTTTGAGGAAGAACTTATTAACGAGGTGAGGTGCCGTGATTTGTTGTGGGACAAGAGGAATGACCCCTACAAAAATCGGGTAAAAACGGACCGAGCTTGGCAGGCTGTTGCTGACAAATTGAAAAAACTGAAATCCTGGTGTACTGATAGAAGATATCCTCTTGACTTCGCAGCTCGCAATTTAGGTAGTGAAACTCACTAAGTTTCGACGCATTTTGTACATTTCTTGGCTGCATTCCATCGTCGGTTCGTTGCAGGTTGTTGCAGTTCCACAGCTGTCAGGTAAATGTTTCCAAACAACAATGCTGCATCCTCGTCATCCATCTATCACTAGAATTCACAAAATTTCCGAGCAACAATCTGCTGGAAATGGAAACAACTGGAAACAATCTGCTGGTCAACAAAATGCAGGAACTAGTCGCACGACTGGATATCAATGCCCGGTCGCGCAAATAGACGTTTGCTAGTTAGGACACACATGTTGATTGTTTGATCAATACGCGACTCGTACAATGGTAGTACGACCATCGCTGATCGTGTGCAACCCTCGGGCATGCCAATTGACGCGGTGAAACTGCTCTCTGCAGACACTCCTCAAGAAGTTAACACAATCTCGGTAGGCTCAGAAGCAATACCCTCACGCTAGCCTACAATGAATGTCTGGATATCGACCTAGCAGTTGCATGTGCAGAATTGAAGTCTGGTGTTAACTTGTAGCAGAAAGGTCTCAATCTTAATTTTGAAAACTGAACAAAGTTGTCTTCCATTCTGGTGCTATTGTGCATTCCTAGTCCAATCTAACTCGTACAATGTTCATGAAGTGCATTAGCCTAATCAACTCGTATAATATTGTGGTACCAGGTGCAGGGAAGCTTGTAACTTGAGGGACCACATCATGGTGCACTCTGGTGAAAAGCCCCATCAGTGCGGGGAGTGTGGCTACAGATGCACGCAAGCCTCCAACCTCAAGACCCACATGCGCATTCACACTGGCTTCAAGCCCTATGTCTGCTCCGAGTGCGGCTACAAGACTACTCGAGCAGGCAATCTTAAAGACCACATGAAGACCCACACAGGAGAACGACCTTTCAGTTGCCCTATTTGTGATTACAAGTAAGTCGTTTGGTTCAGTTCCTTTCCATTCGATACTAGGTTTGTTCAAACTATTTGAAAATTCTAATTCTGATTGAATAGTTAGCTGCGCAGAACCCTCTGCACACATTCATGTGAATATTCTGTCTGTTCTAACTGACTTGTGTGCAACTTACACTACTAATGATAACTGGAATCCTGTTCTGACTGCCAGAGCAAGTTGCACACAATTTGATTTTCTCACCCCTGCCCCTGTGGTTGAATACAGGGAAATCTGCTGTCCCTCAAGTTTGTTCCAACTAAAAGCGAAATTCGAAGATATTCGAAAATCCCCAAGCTGAAGATGTACTTAACTTTCACCTTGGGAAACGTTGAGACAATTCGTAGGTATATTTGAATTTCAGATTTCAGTTGGAACAAACCTACTAACACGATCACAAGCCTTGAAGCATAAATGTACGTCAAAGGTTCCATTATGGTCAGCTCTGTATGAACGTGACATCTGTGTAAAGTTGTGAATGGAACTAGTCATTTAAATTCCTCTCCAGGAAGATGGAATTTGGAATAAAAACTCTGTTATGAGCTTGAATAGTTTCCATGTGGATGAGCATAGTAATAGGTGGATACTACAAATTTGGATCGCGGTGCAAACACGCTTGCCATCTCCAAAGCCCATATCACACTAGCGGCTCAGCCAGGGACGCGGATGCCAATAGTTGAAGAGGACTGAGGGGTAGTCAAGGAAACGTTGGGCTGCCAGTGGCCAAAAAGTTGTACGTTGGAAGTTGAGACGATAGCGCTGGAACCTCGAAGCAGCCACTTTTGAAACCCTGATTTTCTTTGATCTGAATTATTATAACTTTTTCGCCGTCTCATTATCCTGTCTATAGAAAAACTGCTTAACTGCACTTTTTCAAACTAAAAATATATCTATATTTCACCTCAACAATATTAGGATTATTCACGGTTGGGCCATTGTCGATGTGTTAACGAGTTAAATGAGTTAAACGTGGAGAAAATCAGTCGCAAAGATTTTATCAAAGTGCGTTATCAACTGTTTACTGGGCCCGAGGTGTGGTAAACGTCGACAGCAACTATGTTGTCTGTGTTATCAGTTTTCTGACGAAGATTCGAAATGGTGGTATACAAACGAGTTTCAATTTGAAACGAGTTTGAAGTTTTTTTTTAGTGTAAATTTCGTTGTGACCCGTTTGACAACCCTCGTTCCAATTGGACGATGGTGAGAACAGATGAATTCGTCCAGTTGGTCGTGAAGCTGAAGGATAGATTTGAGGTAAGTTAGGATAGGTTCAATGCCACAGTCTGCTGCAAATTTTTCGAGTTTGTATTTGGGAGAAAATATGGCGTGCGTTTCCGTGTTTGGAAAGGGAGGGAGAAGGAATAATTTTAATCAGTACCAACGTTTCTGTCTGTATAGTCATTGGATCAACCTGAAATTTATTTCAAAACTTCTTGTTTTTAGAAACCTACCGTGCAACTGTTTTATACTCGGCAAATTTAGCGTTAGTTATAGCGGCAAAGTTGTTGTTTTTTACATTTCATCTCAATTTTACGCCAACCCCTTCTTCCTCTTCACATTTTCACCCGGAGATTTGTGGTAACACTTGAACACGTTACCCATGGCCAGCGTAGGGTGCCTCATGATTTTCCTGAGGACCACGTTTTCTACTTAGCACGTTTAACTCGGCAAGCTCAACCGTGAATACCCCTATTATAATATATAAGTAGGTTCTAAGAAGATCAGATTGAAATTGCGATTGCCTGTCGCAAAACCGTAACGCAAATGTGGTCATCAGAGTAGGAACTTTTTAAACAAAACTCACTGATTTTTGAAAAAATACCTTACCAAAGTAGGTACCTACCACTTGTGAAATTTTGACAGAACATTCTAGAATAATCCCTAGGATATTTCAGAAAATCCTAATTTGTGCGAATATAATTAATTCAACATTAAATAACTTCTTCTTTTCAGAGCTGCCCAGTCTTGTCATCTTAAGAATCACATGAAGACTCACGCCAACCCTGCCTGATTGCAACCATTCCACTAGGTACCTCATTTTTATACACTATACTACTACTACACAGTTTTCAATAAAAATTATTTTTTATAATTTAACTTCAGTTTCTGCGATGATGGCATGTTCTACTATTCTAAAAGAATTTTTCATTCCTAGAAGTTAGGGGCAAACAGTTGTTCTTTGTGGGTTAATTTAGTCACAGACATGTTCCTATACAAGTGTTGATAATAGTGATTATAATTATTGGTGTAATTTGATTTATTAGCACAAGTAAATTTTTTTTTTTTTTTTTCAATGGTGATCATTTATAACCCAAGATTATTCAAAGCTAGAAAATATTATTATTTCTTGTCAAGGTGAGACTACAGGGAGATTATTCTTAATGACGAATTTCTATTGCAATACGCTATTGTGTATTATGGTATTTCTAATTATTGTCGGTAACACGGGTACTAAATTATTAATCTATAGACTTCTATTCTATCTGTAGTGTAAAACCTAAAAAGAGGCTTCTGCCATATTGCGAATCATCAATCATCTTCATTCAATAAATAGTACGAACTTATAAATAAACAAAAAAAGCACGGAAAAAATTGAGAGAGTTAGAACAGGAGGGGATGGCTTAAATTCTAGATTCCACGCTCTTCCTAAAGAAAATGGAGATTGTCCTCTCCATCCAAGGCTCCAACCTCGGTCACTCTTTTAAGGGTAATGCCGCACTTCAATGATTTCATCAGTCTTCTAGCCACATAATTCACAATTCTCGATCTTGAGTAAAACGTCACCTTCGAAAGAGGTGCGTAGAAGTAGCGTTGCTCTTGCTGATTGCCCCTTGAGAGCTCGTGCAAGTCATGGCAGAAGGAGAAGGAAGGTTCACTTAATAAGAAATGGCGAGCTGGAAATCTGCCTCTGCCTCTACTGTAACTTCATTTCGCGTAATGTTTTAGAACTAGACATGTAAGTAGTTCAACCGGCAGTCGCTAGAGTGCTCCGTCAATCTACCACTCTTAGTCGCTTCTCAAATTCACAATTCTGGATTATTATTAATTATTACCCATCTGCCCTGATCTATTATCATAATATGATACTATTATAATATTATTATACTAAAAAATTTAACAATGCCTTAATCATAAAATGAATTACCTATTATTTCCCTTCTTTCAGCGTTAGTAGGGGTACCTATTGAGTTAACCTAAATTCACTAATAATGGATAATTTATATTATTTTTCCTAGGATATTTCATCATCATTGGTTATTTTATTAATCATTGGTTAGTTCACCATCATTGAATATCCAAAAGATTGGTTTTAATCAAAAGGAACAGCCGAGACCCTGAATAACCTAGAATCGTCGAATCGTCAGCAAGCCAGTTCTCGTGGGAAAATCACAAGGCAGTCTGGCTCAAACGGTTAGAACGCGAGGACATAGCACTTACTACCAGTTGGCAAGACTAGGATTTAGAGTTCAAATCCAGCTGAAACGAGAAAATTTTTTGAGCAATTTTTTCACGGACCATTTAGTTCTAGTTCCCAAACATCACGCTAGATGGAGTTACTGTAAAAGGCAGATTTCCAGCACGCAATTTTACATGTAGATAACCTTACTTCTTCTTCTTCGATGGTGCAAGGCATCATGGGAACTGCAAGAGATTTCAGGTGAACGGGTCCCGACCCTTCTTGCTGGCTCTATTCTACTCTTATCCCGATGGCAACGAAGCTTAAGGACAGAACACAATAATTCAAAAACCAATAATTCATCAGAGAATTCAAACTGCCATACCTTGCTGGTCATAGACTGGATTTGGAGTGCTAAGGGTTTCATAAACGTATAAAAAAAATAAATTACGAACCATGAAAAAGGTGAAACAAATTCAAGAACGTTTGATGAATAGGTACGTATCAGAGAACCCTGGTAGCAAGGTACTCCTTCCAATGATACGTTTTAACTTCTCCCAGAAAAGATGACATAATAGGTCTAGGTAGATAAGCTATTTTCATATCCCCTGCAACCTTCTCTAGCTGAACTAGATTGGCTGTATAGGCAGCTAACTAGTTAAAATAAAAGAAGAAGTTTGGATCGCTTCCACCGTTTATTTACCGAAGGACTCTCCATGCTGTGGACGGAAATGAGAATTGACAACAAATCTTCCTCAAAAGAATTAACTCTAAATAAAAATCCATTTTTTTCTGTGACCTACCTATTCCCATGGATCTGAAAAATTAATTTTCTCACCTCTTCTCCATTAGTTTGAAACAAATGTTAGAAAACTACTCGTAACAGATAAATATTTCGCGTTTGAGACGTAGGTATAAATCAATATTGATAAATTGCTTGTTTGCCATTCCCGCCAGATCACCTTCGTCACTGGCTGATCAAAAACACAGGAGAAATGGCCAAGAGAGTGTTCTGAGAGACTTTAGAACACAATTTAAAGTGAAAAAATTGTTGCTCTGCCACATTTTCCTTTGACTTCTGGAGTGAGTGGTCTGGATTGAATTTTAAACTTTCAATTTTGAAATGTGTCGCGTTCATACGTGACAAAGGTAGACCTTGGAGGAAATGGAGAAAAAATCGTGAGAATATTGCTCATCAGGGATAAAGGTAGGCAAATCATTAAAGGCACTTACTCGGGAGACTTAGACAGTTCAATTTCCACCCTAAAACAAATAATGCATGAAATTACGTTGGAAATTACATAATTATTTACCTACCTAGATGCATTGTTTTCTACTAGATCGGCATCGATTTCTGGTGTAGCTAAACCCATGAAAGAGTCTCTCTTCTATTGTGTCCTGTCGTGTTACCATACAAATGACGTACGTCTACAAGAGGAGTAGGTAAAAACACTTGAATATCTAGTACCCATTCTAGAGTCTTTAGGAGAACGTCTTAGAAGATTATCTGTGCATGAAATAAATCACCCGCCATTGTAGGTACCTAGGTATGGAAACCCATGTCAATACTTGAAGAAAACGTTGTCTATTCCCACAGAAGTAATGAGTAAGATACAATATTAGATTTCGACAGTATGGTCGCCAAATTATTGAGGCTACAATCTTCTTTCAGAGCTTCCTGTAAATACGTCTAATGAGCTCAATACTGCAAACTGATAGTGTGGCCTTAGTTATCACGTTTACCTTGACTATCGGCCTCATTCTGATCCACCTGAGCCGGGGCTGTTCATGTTCAATACGGACAGGACTCAACGATTTCCTGGAAAATGTATCTCATCATCCAGGGAGACTGGTCCGTTAACTCAGAGAATAATTGTGTTGGTACCTATTAACGTAGATCTATTCATGTTAAGGAGGTACCTGCTTAACAATAGAGAGTTCCTAGTAGTTTTTGATACGATACGATACCGCTGATGCGAGATGCAATACCACGGTTATCTATTTTTACATATTTATTCCGTGGTCGTGGTGTTGGTTGTAAACTTAACAGGCATAAGGTTATCTCTTTCGGGTGCAGGAAAACAAAACTGTTACCGGGGTAGTAGGTTACATATTAGATACGATACTACAATACGATTGATCGGATCCGGTAAACCAGATCGTATGTATACCACCTAATACGACGGTGGCGTCGACAATACGATACCACCGAGTTCTGGGCATGCGCAGTAGTGTCCTTGGATACGATACCACGCTGTTTCCAAGCAATCAGATCTACTAGGTACTCTCTAATGAGTCAATCCTAGAACACAGCTATCTTCAGATTAAGGTACGTACTCGAATATAAAGTTTTCAACAATATAATATAATATAAATATGAACATTTCGAGTTTTGTGGATTTTATACAAAAAATACAGGGTTCTCTTATCCAATGACCTACGCATTTCAGTGAGCCTCTTCTTGCACTCAACAAAAATCAATATTAGTACGTAATGCTCCTAGAAAACTGCCACCCATAATTACTTTATAAAGATTCTTTACTTAGTTCAAAGGAGTCACTCATTTTATGATGATAAAGGAAACAGTTAAAGGTGGAAAAATGCCCCAAACCTACAACCTCAGGATTTCTTTAGAGAGTTCCTAAGAGATCCCACGAGCGATACGAAGATTCGCATCTAATTTTCTTATCGTATTGGATCGGCCGAGCAAAGTGGAAGCTAACCATGTCAAAGTTTGTATTCTAATAACTTTCCGTATAGTGAAATTAGTGTCGTATCGTGAAGTGACAGTTTTCATCATGCACGAATACTTGAATTCATTCAATCTCGGTTTATTGTCTGCCGAAGACCTCAACATTTTTTTCAAGTGTATGCTGAGCATGAACTTGAAAGAAATGTGCCTTGTTATTGCTGTGGAAAGTAATTCTGCGATACGACGCCACTAATACGAACTTTCCGTAGTATCTGAAGTGCTGTATCTTTACGAACTTTACGTAGTTTCTGTGAGAGATACCGTCGTATACGACAACAACAACACGACAGTCCAAATTGCGAAACTTCATATCTCAAAAAGCACTTTTTGGAACTCTCTAATATTCACCGTCTGGGCGATTTCCAATCTGCCGAATGGTATGCCTAACTTATTTTATGGGCTATAAGCACTAGTGCGGAAGTGAAGTGAGCAAAGTGAGCAAAATGTTATGTCCCTAGGTGGTACTCCGCCATGACCATAATAATATACACTGTGCACCTCTAGAAGCCATATTGAAATACGAGTAATATTAGCTACGGTAAGAACGATTGATTCGTAACAACTGAATCATTGAGCACTATTTTGTTTCTTGAAGTTCCTATGGAGTATTTTTGGAATACGATATTCTACTACTAATTTATTCGCTAATAGTGGTTAACTGCTGCGGTGACTTGATCTTTCAGTCGCACCGAAAGACACTTTCCTCAGACGAGAGAACGACACAACTCTTGCAAGACTTACGACTCAACATGCAAGTTAACATGAGGCAGTTCAAGGTCTGCGAGAGACTCTCCTTCCTTCAAGTAGTTCAATTTGATAACAGCCAGGGGAAACGAGAAGTTCTGAAACACAAATGAAAACGTCACTTCACTCACTTCTGACTAGGGGGTACAACTTGTATCTATTACTCGAACGATTGAATGAGGTACCCGCATTAAAGAAAGACATCAGTGAAGGCTATCTAAAAAGGCGCTGCATGAGTATACAACGAGCAAACAACCCTACAAATAAGCGTACTAGGTTTGGCCAATTGTAAGAAAGAAAGTACGAAAGCAAAAGTAAGCGTTGAACCTATGAAATACGTGAGTACTCAGGGGGATTCCTGAAATCACAATTACAGGACATTCTACCTAACGAGTTTCCCAAGGTCTGCTGTGGGGTCGGGAGATAGGAGATTGACATAAATTATCGTAATTATTTATTGAACCAATTTATCGTTTTTGATACTACTCTTAGCTCCTCTGAATGGGGTGGCCAAACTAGGAACTAACACTGGCTATTCCAAAAAAAGGGGATTCCTTAAACTGCTGGGATATTCCAAAAAGGGGGTTTGCTCAGGTCTGTGAGTTAGGGAGGTACTACACCTATTCGTAGCAAGGGTCTTATTTATATGACACCTCCTCTTTCACAATTTTCCTACATTAGGCGGGAAAGTTTTTTGAACTTCTGATGGAATCTCTCAAATATCTCCCTACCGGTTGGCAACACTGTTTCTGACTCAAAGTGGCGGTAAAATCGTGATTATTTTAAAGTTAGATTGAGAACAAATCGATTATGTACTGGCAGCTACATGGCTTCAAGGCACTCAACTTTAAGTTTACAGTTTTGTTTCATTATTAAAAACATGAGTTCTATTGTTCAAAAAATATGGAGCAGACTCCTTATGTTCTGTAGATTGAATAGTAAATGCTGGATAACGTGATAACTCATTTTTGCTTCAAGGAAACTCGAAAAACAGCAGGTTTCAAACACGACACCTTGCCACATTGCGGTCCCATAAATTCTTCTCGGTTTTCGGCTTTGGTGTGATGTAAAATGTCACAAAAATGGCCTTTAGACATTTTATTTTTGTTTCTAACTTTCTTTTGTTTCTAACAGCCGCATCCCCTGTTAATGTAAGGAGGTTAGATTTATCCAACCACCTTATCCACTTGCAAGAGAGAATTATTCTCAAAAGGTACATAATTATTCTAAATTCTGTGGCCTTCAACTTAAAAACACTGGTCTGGAACTAGATTGCTGACCTAATAGCCCTTCGACTTCCTTCGATTTATCTTCCCTTTTCGAACATTCATTCCTTTTCCCTTCATACACACATTCTGAATGATTAAATAAGCATAGTGCGGCTCTAAGCTTCTTTGCATTTCATCCCAACTCAGACGAGGAGAAAAGACCCAGTGTTCTCTGTCGTTCAAGCAGGTAAGAGTCACATGGTCTTATGATTTTTTCGCAGGTCTCAGAATTTCCCCTTTTTTCTTTTTGGTTGAATGGTGGTCGCCCGTCACGGCCCCACCAACATCTCATCGGCCTGTTCAACACCAAATCAACCCAATTGGTTTCTCGTTTCACAATTTGTAATTTAATTTGGTTAAACCTTCCCAGTATAATAATGTGTTAAAGGACCAAAACCACACGCAACACGTGGCTAAGCAGCTGACGTTTCGAAAATATATTCAGTTCTCTT
>JAEMON010000005.1:15108550-15120016 GCA_030264115.1 Lygus lineolaris
TTTTTTCCAATTTTTATTTCTCATGCGCAGACCCCATTTGGAATTGAAAAGGCTGCCATCATTACCCACTCAACTGTTTATCATTTTCTGAATAGATTTGGCCTGCTTCCGTCATACTTGTATGGGCACCACTAGATTCCCTAATTGGGACCTATATAATAATGTATATAATAAATGTTATTCAATTTTGACCTTTGGTAACACTAAAGAAAAAGAACGGCGCCCCGTGGCGGACGGCGTGATTTTTTAAATTCGATTTTATTTTTGGATTCTACGAGCCTACCTATTATATAATTTATTAGGTATGCATCTCTTTTGAAACGTAAAACATCAAATTTTTCGGAGGGTTAAAAAAAAGCTTTGTTGCTCGATTGTAAAGGTTTACTTGCCATTTACTTATTGGAAATAATACCTACACCAAAAAAAATCACACCACACTCAGCCTCAAGACTCAGCGGTCTTGTACGAACCTAGATAACGATCCTTATTATGGGAAATAACCCCTATGATAGCTCTCCAATTAAAAGTAGGCCTCTAAAAATATTGATATTATGTCATGATCGGCTTCAGGGAATTTCTCTGACGCCGGCCATGATTATATATAATACGCCACCCAAAACACCACAGAAATCGTCGTGAGGAGGAACCAAGCCCGCACTGTGAATTTGATTTCATATTCGAGTTAATTCGATTTTTTAGAGTACATAAATATAGGTATTAATTTTCCAATTTGATTCTGAGGTTGAACTCATGTCGATACCTACTGTTCTCAATGTTTAACTAGGTAGTTGTTGACCGGCTGACAAACCAGCTCGCAGCTCCATTATCTTCTAAAAACTATGCAGTAAGTTACCTTACCTATAATTCAAACATTCCTAGGTTGGTACCTTTAATGATTATCTACTCTACTTCTCATTGGAATAAATTATGTACTCCACGAATCCGCTCGTAGAGGAAGTGAAGGATGACCGCATTCGTCCTACTTTTGGATGATATGTCCTACCTACTTTTACTGAGATGATTGACCGACAGAATTCGACGACACTACAACGATTTCTGTGGGTCGAGCAGATCAGATTTTCGCAGAGATTTTTTTTTGCAGAGTTTTTCATCTCAAATTGTGGGCATCATCAGGCACTTCAGTTCGAAACAACTTGAATACATAACTGACTACTGCCTAAAGAGACTAGAAAACATGGTCCGTTCTCTCTCCACTACTGACTAATGATAACAAGACTGAACTGATCAGTTCACTCTGTTAGGTACCATTATGCAGTACCTGGCCAATACACCTATTCCAGTTATTTGTAGTGAAGAGCCTGATGATGACCAAATTTGAGGTTAAAATCTTATTGGTGCAATAAATAAACGGTAATAAACTAAAAGGTCATTATTAATCTACACAATATGAGTGATAATTACATAAAATCAATCAACACGTTGAATCAGATGTTGAACTCTACCCTAACGATTGTTGAATCTAGTTTCATTGGATATATCGTTTGAAATTTTACATCGAAAACGTCGTAGTGAGGTTAGATGACGTTCGGTCAAAATATGTTTTAGATCGATGTGTTTGTTCGTCGAGAACTAGTTAGAGCCAAGAACGAAAAGTATTGGTGCCCATGTGGGCGGCATCAGTGAATTCAACCGATCATAACAGGATCAAGAGCGGGCCAACAATTATAATGGGGCTTCTGTTGGTATAAATATGAAAAGCACAATGGACCGGACCCCCGACTGTTTGCGGTTTGAGCCTCTCATAATCCCATCATACGAGATTTTCTAGAGAAATGCCCCCATTGGCCGGTCCGGGTCGTCGAGTTATTGTGTTTACGAAAGGAGATGAAGGAGAAATCAAATCTACCAGAAGAGGGTCGAGTCGGGTATTCAAAGATAACTCTTGACAAAAGAGACTTTTTTTGTCATATTCGGAAAAGTCGATATTTTCGGTTCGGACGGAAGTCAGACGAGGCGGGAGTTTTTCACGGTTTCTTGGCGTTATTGAGGGGGATTGAGGAAAGAGCAAAAAGCAGAGAATAACAATATTTCTCATGGCAATAGTCAATATTGTGATGTTGTTTTAAAAAAAAATCTGTATATTCATGAGGAAGAAGTTCTAAATGAAACTATCAGTGATCAGATCTAGAGCTCGGGCATGATTTTTCTGATGAATAAAAACTCATACTGCAGTTATGAAGATCAACCCAACACAGAACTATTTCGCCAACTTTGATCGGGAATGGGGTCCACTGATATATTTCTCTCTGAATATTTCACTGGACCCCATTCCCGATCAAAGTTGATAAAAACTCATAGGCAAAACATTTTACATAGGTAAAACCACATCAACCAGCGTTTTTAGACTCATAGTTTATGGGACTCGCTTCTCTATATAGGGTATTAGTTATTATTACATTACAAGTTATTTTTTAGGTCTGGCGTGAGTAGGAAATCTTTAGTAACTGCGAGCAGTCACACATGTGGCGTAGGTATTATAATCGATTTTCACAAGCGATTGCAAATGCTTCGACTGCTACGTGCATAAGGGACCATTTCCAACCTAGATCTAAACTGCTGTATTTTGGTTCCGTGTCTATCTGAAGTGGTCAATTCTTTGTCCAAGGCAAAACTATATGAAGAGTTATGGTCCGAATTTGACGGAATTTCTAGGGATTGTGCGGGTTAGCCCCGTGTCGGACCCCCAATCAATTTCATCGCCACCGGACCACTAGTAGCGTGAAACTACGATTTCTCAGTTCTTAATTGACTTATTTCGCTTAAATTCGGATGGAAGTTGGAGGTTGACAATAATGTTCAGAATGTACCTCCTGCGCATGCGATATCTTGAAATGTGCTTCATAGCAATAACTCCGGAACTATACTCAACCAATTTTGGTAAAATTTTTCAGATTGTAACCTTGTTGTTAAGATTGTAGCCTCTACACACTCCCTTATTAATTTCATGGCAACCGGACCACCAGTAGCTTGTGCGCTTGCGCAAACATGCATTTCCTGAAACTACGATTTCTCAGTTTCTAATCGACCGGTTTCGCTCAAATTTTGAGTGTACTTGGGGGCTGACTCCAAGACAATTATTTATGAATTTCGCCACAATGAGATAAGTGATAGCTACAGCGCACGCGCAAATTTGAAATTGATTGTCTTATGGATAATTCCGGAATTATTCTACAGATCCTGCTGAAATGTTTACTAACTGATTCTATACGTCCATGTCACAAAAGTGAGGAAGCTTTACTGCCCACCCAATTTGGCAGACTTTTTTTTTCATCGATCAAGGACGCATTATTTAGTGCCTTCATACCTAGTTGGCACTACTGTTAAGTAATAGTAGAATATCAGCAAAGGAAGCGAGCTTTTTTAGATTATCAAACTTAATGGTAATACATGAAGGTGCTTTCCTTTTGAATAATTCTAAAGGTCAATAAATGATCGAATTCATGAAGTAACCTATTAATTTGACAACCTTTGATATGTTTTTTTTCTCGAGAACTCTTGTGCTTGTAGTTTTCATATTCCTAAACCTGAATGCAGTCCATAGATCCCCCGATTAGACTGCACCACCAACATTTTTATACATATACTACGAGTATACCTACCAAATCTAAATCTATGTGACGAAATACAATGGTGAAGAAAACCATTTTGGTAGTGAACTGAAAACTGTCCATTGTCGAAGGTGACTGAAAACTGCTTTTTTGAGAACGAATCCCAAACAGTAAGTAGAAAATAAAAATGTAGCTGTAACTTTGTAGGTATGATGGGGAAAAAAAAGAAATTCCTAATGGCGCTGAAAAGGAACAAAAACTGGTCTTCTGAAGGTATAATAGTAGGTATGTCGGGAGGGGACAGATTGAAATAGAAAAATAAAGTGACTTTTATGAGGTCTGCTTTTTCGATACCGGAGGGTTGGGGGACCGCAGAGCAGCTGTGAACTATTTGCTTGGCTAACAACCGAATTGTTGTCGGGAACAATCGATTCGAAGTGCCCAATCGAGCGGACGCCGACAGGAGTCTTCAAGAGGGAAAAGAAGTCAAATGAAGTGCGAGAGGCTTCCACTACTAGTTCAGGAGGGGAAGGCAGAGAGGCGCCAACACGAAAGAAATATTTAATTTTCAACTCATCTATGAGTGTTTATTTGGTCGGTAAGAGGGACGATCTCGCATCTTCGGTTTGATGGTCAGTTTCGGGTCGGTTGCATAATATATTAAGGAATTTTAGATTTTTAATGAATTTTGCAGTAGATAGTAATCTATTGCGTTATTTTTTGACGTATTTTCGTGAGTTCTACATTCGACTAATGTTTTTTACTTTCCTCAACTCACCTGCAAGGTGAAAGAAAAGTCAAAACTATTTCAATTAGGAGAAATCCTAATTTCTGAAAGATTTCCTTAGATTGGTTCTGATCGACATCTGGCAAACGTTCTCTCCGGTTTGGACAAATGTATTTTTTAATAAATTTGAATTAGTAACCTTGTGAAAAACGCTGTACACAACATTTTGGTCGCTCAATTAATTTTTCGTTTTTTTTTACTAATGTGGTTTTTGCGATCAACCCCTCTATTACTATATCCCATCCAATCATTCAGATAAGAGTGTTGAATCCGAATAGTCCAGTCATTCAGTACACAAAAACACCGCCTTGGTTGAAAACTAAAGGGTAGTTCTGCTTTTTTGATATGTTATTAGGACTAGTGACAGTAGTTTGAAACCAAGTTTGCAGCTTCGAAAAACCTGTGCTAGCTGCGTGGCGCTCGAAAAACCAAGAAATTTTTGCACTTTTTTTGGTTTTTCCAATAAATCTTCTATACTGTGCGTTTTAGCGAATTACTTACGAATACCTTCACACAGCCTTCTAGTGTCATGGAAACAGGTCAGACCAAATTTACGAAAAAAACAGTTTTTCCAGGTTTTGGTTTTATGGTAGTTATGAAGAAACTATTAAGCCTACAGGCGCTTTTTTGTGCTCAAATTATAGCTAAATAAATTTTCTATAACTTCACTCGAAACGACTTTCCTTGTAGGATAAGCATTTCTGCCGTTATTTTGGGTCAAAAGTTGATCGAAACTTAAAACCTCACTTTTTTGTAAAAATTGCCAATTTTTGAATGGCTGTATCTCGATAACGGCTGAACGTGCAGCTGAGCTCGTTTTGTGCTCGAATTGTCCCAAATTTAATCCACTTTAAGAAAGGTATTCGTAAGTAATGCTCTAAAACGCACAGTAAAGGAGATTTATTGGAAAAACCAAAAAAAAAAAAGTGCAAAAATTTCTTGGTTTTTCGAGCGCCACGCAGCTAGCACAGGTTTTTCGAAGCTGCAACTTTGGTTTCAAACTACTGTCAGTACTCCTAATAACATATCAAAAAAGCAGAACTACCCTTTAGTTTGCAACCAGCAATGTACTGAATGACTGGACTAGAATTTGAAGTCGAAATTGCACAATTAGGACACACCCGTGTTCCCCATTCCACGACAGCATTCGCAACAATCAGCGACCTCACAACTGATGTCGAGCAGCATCCTGAAGACAATCTGGTGACAATCATCTCTGATCCATACGATACTGATGATACGTTAGAATCAGTATTCTATGCTCTGATCTCTCTCGCGTCCCTACCTCCACCAAGTTCAGACGTGTTCCAAGTAGTACTTGGCTAAATTCTATAATATTTGCCTTTCATTTGCCTTTGAGAGGGATAAAAGTATGCAGTAACCAAAACATGTTCAGCAATTTATAATCAACCATCCCCTTTCCTCGATAAGTATATTTATCTATGATGTGATCACGATTGTGACCTTGGCTCAAGGGATAAACGAGTTCTTATTTCGACGCTTGATTTTCTAAATTATGTACGTATTTACAAAATTAAGTCGGGCGTGGAGAAATGGCAATTCAGGTCCTTTTATAGACGGAAATACCTACTTTAAAAAAATGAAAAATATTAGATGTTAGCACTTTTTTGATTTTTTCTCCAAAATGGCTTGAAGGATTTTGATGAACTTCACATGTTGCTCTTCCTCCAATACTCTGCCTTCCCAGGAAGATAAAAGGGCCGTATTAGGGAATAGATATGTTCGGAATTTGCTGTTTTGAAGTCAGAATCGGATTCAGCCTCCTCGAAGACCAACACTGCTCCGAAATCTGATTAGTTTGATGGGAATGACGTCATTTGTCAAATGTATCATTATCATTATGTATCATTATCGTCATAATGTACATTTCCGTCCCATCATGTTGCGCCCTTTTTGGAAAGCTCTCTGTTAGATACCTACACAAAGAATAAAAAAGGTCACTGTTAGACCTTGAAAGAATAAAAAAAAAATCGTCTGTTCCTCATTAAAGAAACCTGACCGAAAATAGCCATTTTCCGATTCATTACGGGCAGGGAAAGGGAAAGCTCTGCAACTGATGTTTTCTTATCAAATGATAAGAGTTGTTCACCTTCTAACAAAACACAAGAGGGAAGAGAAGTTCCGACAAGATAAGGCATTCCTGAGCCGAGTCGAACCCCCTCGTTATTAGGAAATGAGGGATTCGCGCCTTCAAAAAACGGGGCCTTAAAAACAGTCTGGGAACCCTAAATTTCTCCAAAGTAGGAAATCAGTGGTTCCAAATGCTGACCATCGGCCGTTTCTATCGGCTTCGTTCGGGGCGCCCAAATGGAGGCTTCCTTCGCCCGATACTTAAGTCCCCCCCTCACCCGAGGGACTTAGCGCCAGTTCGGGGCATTTACGTCGGGCCTAAATAAGCTCGGTACTTATCCTTCCGGGTCCTAAATAAGCACCACCTTCCGAGGAGCTCCAAAGTGGCCCTTCCATGCGGCCACGTTCTCAAACAAGGTTCCTATCAAGTGGTTACCATCAGCTTTCATGAGCTGTATTTTAAGGTTCTGCCTTCTTCCTCATCGAAGTTTTTCATTTACAATTTACGTCAAATTACTGCTGGAGCGTGCACGGGAACTGTTTCGCGATGTAGACTTACAACCTGTGCTTCGACAAGCACCTTCGACAGTACAGGCCTCATTCAGAAATAGCGTGACGACTACGTACTTTGATCCAGATCGTAAAACTAGTTGAAAAAAAATCCTACAGTGCCGATTCCAATATTTTTGGCGAGGTCTATACATGAATTCTAATAGATTTTTTCATAAATCCAATGAAGAAGTCAGATCTTAAGTTGGATTCCATTCTCATGGTGATGTAATAGCGTATGACTGCCGTCCTAAACTATACCGCATCCTCAAAAGAGCAACTCTGATGATCTGCACTATTCTGGAACGAAGTCCGACACAAATTATGCATGAACTTTCATATTTTCGACTTTATACATTCTGTATACCCTCAAAATCATAAATTCCAAGTAGGTGTATGCAAGAGTATGGAGATAATTATTGTAGGGATCTATTCGAGGATAGCAACAGTGCATCATAAAATTGCAACCAGCAGGTGATTTTGAGGGTGTAATAATGTTAAAAATCCAAGTATGCAGGGTTATACAGATAGTTCTTGTATAGGGATCTGCTCAAGGTTAATTAAGAACCATAACAAAATTGATGCACATTGAGGTTGCAGTAGGTTATGATGGCAGCCAAACGCTATCTATTACTAGGAGGATGATATCAAAATTTAAATTTTGCTTCAGAATTGGATTCAGCGGTGAAACATTTATTAAAATAGATTTACGAACTACGCCAAAAATATTGTAATTCTATCAAGTCCCAGCATGCCTTTATGAACGAACTTTTGAAGAAACCGAATTTGGTTTATGATTTTCAATACCTATTGTACCTTTGGGATGTATCTATTAAGCAAGGAAAAACCTCTGAATTATTACACAACGTTTTATTATTTTCACAACCCATTGACACAACAATGAACTACCTACAACAACAACTAACACAACCAACCAACAACAACAACAACAACAACAACAACAACAACAACTAACAATGAACTAGTACACAATTTTAAATAGTTTTTTCCTTTATTATGGCACGTTCAACCTTGAGTAATAATAATATATTAATATAATTTTATGGATGTATAGGATAGGGTCCCACCTCCTACATCAATGAGTGTTAGAATGTAAAATACACAAATAAATAATGATTATAAGCCTGAAGGGCATATCATAATATGGGTGCCTAAAAATAATTAGGTACCTACTAACTTCAATAAAAGGTTATTTAAGATTACTTACATCCATAAGTGACTTCTCCAAATAAGTACAGTGATGTTGAGTGGTGCACGGTTATGAAGTTCTAACTGCATTAACGTTGTTGAGATGGCAATTTGCTCATTAAGTTTGGGAAAAGTTGTTAGGTACCAACTCCTAATAATGCCGAGGCCTGGATGGTTGATGAAAGCTTTCTCCACTTTTCTGGCTTTCTAGACCGTTTCCCTTTGCAATTACACCTCCTTTTAGGGCGAAATGTTATCGACCCGTCGAAATGTCGGCCATAACGATAAATTCTCTCCTCAACTCCTATTAGACTCATCCCCCCCCCCCCCCCCCCCCCCCCCCCCCCCCCCCCCCCCCCCCCCCCCCCCTCTCTCTTAAAAAAGAACCGGATCCCCCAATTTCCACGCTATTATTTGTTTGGCATCTCATCGGGTGATTTAAGATTATCGTCTGATTAAATGTTCTATTCTGAAAATGTTCTAGCCATGAATCCATCGGTATCCGGAGAACCACATTGGCTGGCAATCACTCCTGAATTCTGCTCAAACATGCTTGAAGTTTATAACACTTGTATGCTTTTTAATTATAATATGCCTAAAAGGTAGGTTGGTCCATTATGATGCAAACACGCCATTTTTTCTATTTTATTCTGCATTAATATCGTAATTCAGTTCGGCTGTAGATATTAGATTGTTAAAAATCATAAGATTTGACATTCATTCTCTGTTCAAGCTGATTATGTTGAAGAGAATAATGGCTCCATCTCCATATCTCAAATATTGTCTTCGTTTGTTTGTCCGTAATTGTTTCCGTTTCACGGCCACTGGATTCATCCGATTTTGATGCCCTTGTTCAACTCATAATACAGGCTACTCGGATTTAAAATCTGAGCTACAAGAGGAGTATACTAGGAGTGTACAAGAAAACATGTGGTGCGAGGCTTCACACTACATTCCTCACCCGTAGAAAACCCAATAAGGGATTTTTTTCTGTTTTAACGCTAATTTCAGCACTCGGGATAGGTACGAGTACATATTTTACTGATGAGGAGATACAAACATTGTTTTTGCTTGAAAAGAGAAAGAAAAGAATACATACCTAGGTACATCCTGAGAGTTTGATCAAAATCCTTTAAGAGACTTTAGGGGAAAAGTTAAAAAATGTGCTAAAAACGGCTTTTCTTACTTATTTCGCTCAGTTTTTAGGACGTCCCTGACTAGTGATTGGCGTCCTATTGTTTTCAATCTAGGTCCGAGGAGGACAACACTCAACTGAGAAAAAACAGAACCACGTATTAATCCGTTTCAGACCACCTTGAGTCCAAATCCGTGAAAAAGCCGTAGGTGAATGTCTGTGTGTGTGTGTGTGTGTGTGTGTGTGTGACACAATCTTGTGTGCGCTCCCCAGGGCTTAAATTCTCAAGTGATTAGCGTGCTCTTTTTTCTTCGTTCGACTCAAAAAACTGTCTTAGTTGTGCACTACTTCGTCGGATTTTCGGAATTTGATTTTGAGGGGGAAGGGGGGGATTGATGCCGTGAAAACGCGTTTATTCGCAAAATTTTGTGCGCGCTCGCCCTAGGGCCTAATTCCTAACCGATTCGCTTGCCCTTTTCTTTGTTCAGCTTAGTTCAGTAACTTAGTTTCAGTCACTAGCTTTCTTCAGTTAGTGATGAGACTAGTTGTGCGCTGTGAAGCTAGAATTTTGAAAATTACAATTAGGTGGAAGGAGTAGAAAGGGGGATAGCGGGGTTTTAATTGACTTTTTGCGTTCCCCAGCGCCTTAATTCTCAACCGATTCGCTTGTTATTTTTCTGTTGAAACCATGTATTGAATTAATTTTTTTTTTCATCATGTCCCCTAAAGGGCCTCAACCGTGACTGGGTGTACAGGGTGTTACATTTCGTGACGGTCACAGGCCAGGAATCGAGTATTCAGGTCATTTCCAACAAAAAGTGTCTCATAGAGTTTTTTCGTAACCCCTTATTTTTCGAGTTATTTCAATTTTAAGATTTTGTGTTTTCTTTCGACTTTTTGTCACTAAAACAGCCATAACACCCTAAATTTATAGTAAAAAGGTGAAAACAAATACACCATTGGAAAGAGCGTTAAATTTCCTATCTCCTTGATGGAAAACCAAAGTTTTTCAAATGGGCGAGATGGGTGAAAAATGATCTTGAAGAGAAAAAATTGTCAAGCCTTGAAAATCACCACTTTTTTCAATCGCTCATAGGTCCTAGTCATCTAGCATGTTGCCTGTAAGTCTAGTTGGGCCAAAATCTCAGGTATCTGGCGGTGTAGTATTTTTCAATGTTGGTGCACCCATTGAGGGATGAAATTGTGTTTGAATGCAAAACGACGCAGGTTTTTCAAGGAAATCAAGTGTTTTAAGGTGTTGACGACCTGAATATGACTTGAGGAGTTAAATATCGTTTTCTAGGTAATTTTTCACGGTGAATCGAATAGTGACACTCCCAAATCATCTTCACTCATAAAAAATGATTTTTCAATAAAAAATAGTGCATTTTTGGACATACTAGCATATCAAAACCTTATTTTGTTGAGCTAGTGAACAATTGAGGTAAATCGGACCAATAATTATTCGGGAAAACTCAATTAACACACAAGCATTACGAAAATTAATATGAGTTGGATGTGCTAGTATGTCCAAAAATTCACTATTTTGATTAAAAAAAAAAAAAAAAATCAATTTTTTATCACTAAAAACGAATCGGGAGTGTCACCATTCAATGCAGCGTGAAAAATTACCTAGAAAACGGTACTTAACTTTTCAAGTCATAGTCAGGTCGTCAACACCTTAGAAAAATCCACGTTTTTTGCATTCAAAACAATTATCTCCCTTAATTGGTGCACCAACATTAAAAAAATACTAAATAACTGCACCGTTAGAAAGCTGAGATTTTGGCCAAACTTTAAGGCTTACAGGCAAAATGCTAGATGACTAGGACCTATCAGCGATTGAAAAAAGTGCGGTGATGTTCAAGATTTGACAATTTTACCTCTTCAAGTTCATCCGTTCGAAAAACTTTGGTTTTCCATTAAGGAGACAAGAAATTTAACGCTCTTTCAAATGGTGTATTTATTTTTAACTTTACACTGTAAATTAAGGGTGTTATGGTTGTTTTAGTGATGAATTTTCAAAGAATAATTTTAACCGATTTTGTGAGTGATTCTTAGAGGAAATTTTACACTGATTCCGAATTTACCATATTATGTTCCTATGTTTAGAATGGTATTTCACA
>JAEMON010000005.1:15139723-15151912 GCA_030264115.1 Lygus lineolaris
CAGACACGGAACCAAAATTGTTCAGAAAGCTCTGAAACATACAAAGCAAGTGGAAATTTCGATTTCGGAGGACACAATTTTTTTCTTGCACGAATACATAGCTTCCTACCTTCGGTAGTGGGGAAGCAAAATTATTAGTAAATGAATACAAATTTTATTAGTAAATAATTTTCAAACTCTATCCGTCATAATATATTCGAAGATCCCTTACGCCCACGGGTTGTCGTGGGTTTTTTTGTTCATAAAAGAATCAATTATTCTTCTACTGACGCAAACGCCACAGGAGTTTGAGGCCGGTCCCATAAAATCAAAGGATGGGCATATTATTAGCGCCTAGTATGAAATTGGTGACCACTAATTCAGTCATCCCATTAAGGTAAAGTAGGTACGTTTTAGGAGACTCTCCTCCTGGTTACACGTCATTTACGACTCTCTCGAAAATATCAAAACGGTCTTTCAAAATATTTTACAACCTTTTCTCGTGTTAAATAAATTAGATGTAGTGTGTTTCGTGGACCCTTCTTTTTGCCGCTTCCATATTTCAAGTAGATTTCCAGCTTTATTGTGCGTTCAAGAGGTTTATATTGCTGCTTGAAGAGGGAGATTTTGTTCTTTCCGGAAGATGTAACGGATGAGGTTTTATCCTCCTGGCTGGGTACACGATCAGAAACCTACCGCTGAATTGATCAGGATTTGTCACATTTAGTTCATTAGTATAGGAGACACTCCCAGGAAAGGCTATTGATCGGACAGTGATCAAAATTCGTGGTCCATCTAGTGCCTAACTTGCACAATCGCTGAATATTTCATCAGATAAAAATTATGGAGCGTTGATTTCCTGCTCTTACCATTTCGTGAGAAGGATATGAGTGGTTTTTTTAATCTGCGAATTGCCTTAGCAACCCACACAAAATGGTGAAGGGTACGAGTGTTGGACAATTGACCAACACATAGACAGATAAACAGATTCGGAACTAAATTGGTTGAAGAAGGTCTAAAGTGGTGAGTGCGGAAATTTGGATTTTTGGGGGAAAAAAATTGTTCAGCTCCCAAAAGAAATCACTAGGCTTCCGCTTCCTCAATTGACTCGGTAGCAAAAGTAAAGGTTTGAAGCAAACATCCATAAATATTGATGTGCCTTCCACAATTTTGTGGGCCATTGAAATTCTCCACTTAGATGATTACCTACCAACTGTTTTCGAAAATTGGCTAAATTGCGAGGAGTGCTGTTAAAGAAGTAGACATCGTCACAGCGCCAATGCTGGAAATAGACGTTCCGTGAAATTGATCCCTTCATATCCTCTTCTTTATATAGATCGCGAGTACTTCCCCCAAAAAATGTTCTCTTATGACTCAAACCTCCAGCTCCACAATCAACTTAGTGACTCAACGCGCATTTCCCTTCTTCCATAATCTTAAACGCCAGAGCCTCTTAGCGGTCACTCCATCAACCCTGTTTACTTAAAAGCTTGATTTACGCTCTCAGGGACCCCGAAAACACGTCTTCTATATTTGTACTTTTAAGGCCCTTTGGTGTGTGTGGGGGTAAAAATGGCCGTTTTTCCACTCAGAACAAAAATAGACGCCCCCTCCCCATTTCGTCTTCACTGCAATAACTCAACTGTCTTTGGGGGTAATGGGCTTAACCAATTTGCCTTCGCCACTTTCCTGGGGCGATCTTTCACATTTTTACTGTTTGAGTAGAACCCAAACAATCCGCGAGATTTATAAGCCAGGCGGTTATGTATTGGGATGTCTGATTAGTATGAAGCCCCCTCAGCGGGCATTAGAAAACAGATCTGAAAATTTTATTTTTAGAATTATAGCTCCAACGGCTTGAGAGCTACTGCGTATCCAAATAATTGTGTAGACTTTTGTGTAGGTACGATCATCGTTTGCTGTTGGTGACAAGACTTTTTATGGGTCATGAGTCATGATTAAAACTTCAGGGATTTATGGCGAAACGTGAATTGTTCAAGCGCCCTACGATTTAATGGTGGAATTTGGCTCACATTTGGAGGGTATAGTTGGGGTAGTTGGGAACGGGAAATCTCTCTAAACACTAATTTCTCACTGTTTAATGGTCCGATCTCTTCAGTAAACTCGTACCTAGTTGTTGAAGACCCACAATATTATTATCTACATTTTTGTACATTTGTACACGATAGAAGAAAAAAAAAATTCAGGCAAAACGTAAAATATACCAACAAGACCGGATGAGTTCAAGGGCTAGTACATAATTTCGGTGAATTTTCAGACGTCCAATTTTAATTTCGGTGATTAAAAAATGGCTAAAAATCTCTTCAAATAACCGAAAAAGTTCTATAATAATTCGCACTCAATTTGATATGTTCTCATTTCAATGTTCATTTTCTTCAATACAATATTAAAGATTCGATTAAAAACTTCAATCGGATCACACCTAACTTTGAATGTTTTTCTAGAAAATACATGTTTTATATCATCAAAATATGAATTTTTATTAATTTTCTTGGAGCCCTTTTTTCCATGTCTCTAAACAATGTGGATTTGGAAGACCTACCCACCGAGTAATATAAACTGAGGACCTACCAATTCATTCCATACCTTCCCTTCCCTTTTCTAGCGATTCGCCTTACAAATCACGCAATATAGATTTATGTCGTCACGTTTAATTTAAACTCACGATTGAGATGAGACATTGTATCAGAAATGAACAGATATTCATGTCAAAACTGTTCACTCGATTGGTAGCTCATGATTCAATGACAATTATCACTCCGGATAAACGAATAAAAGAAATTTATAAGTGGAAATAGATTAGCGTTTCAGGGGGATAAAGGCGGGGAGCACAGCGGCGTATATACAATGTCTACGGAGGTTATCGGGGTTATCTCGAAAAATATTATAACCTAACTGGCATGGTAGAGGAGTCGGGAAGGGGACCATAAAATCACGAGTTATTGATATTAGCCTCTCGTTCCGGGAAGAGGGGAAACAGATAAGACAGAGTTTATGTGGAACATTAAAACAATCGAATAACCTTAATAGGTCCTTATCGATCACAACTGCTCCCGCTTTACTAAAAAGTCGTTTGACGTTGTTCCACAAAAAAGTAATCGTTTAGAAATTGGGTTATTAGTCTATAAGAGTCCATAAACCTTTTCTTTATGGGAAGTCATCTTCAACCAATATCCCAATACCTGCCAAACAGTCAACTATTAATGATCTATTGTAGTGAAGAACGGTGATTTTTGCAGATGGGTGATGTATTACTGAGTAATTTGCACTTCGCAGCGTAATCTGTTTGTGATTATGATAGTGGGGTGACGCAAGAATTTTTGAAGTTGTGGTACCGACTTTCTGTAGTATATCTCTGACGGACACCTATGCCTCAAAATCAATAGATTTGGAGTAATGATTAGCAAAAATGGCGGTTACAGGCGCTATCTGCTCTATACCTATGTGTAGGTATTGGTACTCTTGATTTTATCAAAAATCCAAAATTTTAATCTTACCTACTCATTCAGAACCACGTGAGATTCACGCTTTGTATGATGATTCGCAATCATTAGCCCAAGAAAGTAATAATTAGGTACTTACCTTAGTTTAATGGCAACTCGTAACAAATTATTACGATCTGCCGTAAAAATTTGAGTTCGTTCAAATCGAGGACATCAAACATTATGAAGCGATCAATCAACGACGAATCAGATGCAACTTATTAATATTTCAAAAGAGCCTTCATCTCATGAAGTCTTGAAGATGATGAAACGAAGTGAATTCGATAATAAAAGCAGATATTTTTCCCCTTTTCATGCCGTATTCATTAATAATGGGTGGGTAAGACGGGTTCATCTTCTATCGAGGAACAAGGCCCCCAGAAGAAGACCTGACAGCTGTTCTTGGGGTGATGTTTGGGCTCTCATATCTTTTAGTTCATAACGGGTTTTGTTTTGGTCTTTGGTGCGAGATGCCGGCCGGGCAGTTTGTATACAAATATAGCGATTAACTTATCCGCGGATGAACGGATGAACAAAAGTAAACTATCCAACTGTTTTAAACCGATATCAACAAGATTGGAAAACGTTTCCCATTATCATGAATGTTGACGTTTTTTACTTTTTCAAAATGGCTGTCGCAGGGGACCTCCTCTAACGGTCAGCCCTTACTTGGAAACCGGATCATAATTTCATATAGTTTTGCCAGGTACAAAGAATCAACCACTACAGATAGACAGAAACGACAAAACCGTACCCAAATTGTTCAAAAAGCTCTGAAAAGCATAATGTGAGTCGAAATTTTGATTTTGGAGGACACTCCTTTGTCTTCTTACCCGAATAAGAGGATTTCTTCCGTAACTTCGGCAGTGAGGAAGCACAGACAACCTCTTCCTCAAGGGGGAAGACATAACCATCGTTATGTGTTTTTACTTTCGGTACTCATCCTAGTCAAACCAAGGTCGAGGCTGCAATTGGGAGTTCCTCAAACCAAATTATAACCTGCATTTTGAACCTTGTGAGACCAAAGTCGAGGCTGCAGTTGGAACGTTGTCAAACCTCCCTAAATAACAAGTAGAACATCTCCAAAAAACGTGAAACAGTCATTTTCCAACAAATAAAAAATGAATAACTAACTGGAGTTCGAAATGTTTTTCTTTTCATTTTGTTATTAGGTATGTTTTTCTTAGTATAATAAGGTAGTAGGTTGACAGGCCTTTTACATAGATCTTGCCTCGATTCAATGTCCCTGAGTTCACCACGCGTTTTTGTCTGGGGCGTTTCCGAGAAAGGTCACCCTCACCGAGATATCTCACTTCATTCAGACAGAAGGGCTCATCCCCAGAGAACAGTAAGGGGCCAGGGCCCCCTGTGGGGCCGGATTTTTCAAACAAAGAGGACACACTGGAGTCCTGTCTTCAAATAACAGGGGTCATCGTTTGACTTCCACGTCGTCATTGACACCGGGTCCCGTGCCAAACCAGGGTCAAAACCTGGTAATGGGACAAGGTAGGACCTCCCTGTACTTATACCTGTTATGTTGTGATAGTAACCCGTCACCTATAATTGTGTACTTAACAAAAGAGGTGAACTTTTTTATTGCAGATAGATTAACTTCACCAAATTTAGTCAATACCTTCATAATATATATAAGATTTTAAAAACATTTAAAATTTGGATTTTTGGACCACCCAGTCCCTCATATTATCCAAAGCATGAGAGACTTGGTAGGTAAATACAACTGAATCATTCAAACCTGCAGAGTTGAAATGAGTACCTAGCAAGTGAAACTGCAAGAACTAGGGGTGAGTGTATTAGAGTGGGAAGGCTGAAAAAAGGTTGTGAATCCGAATTGACCGCGAAAACGAGCGGAGAGCAAGGAGCGTTTAGCCAGTGCGCCGGAGGTGTAAAGTGGCCGCTGGCCCAGGCTCATAACAAACATAATAACCCCGTAAATGATGACTCAAGGGATGGGCAGTAAACTCCCTCCGGAGATCCTTTGAAACTTCAACAAGAAAAAGTCGTTTTCTAAAGTGTCGAAAACAATGGTGGCGGCTTGCAAACAATGCCCTGGCAGCCCTTATCCACAGGCCATCGTCTTTTAGCTGATTGAAGCCAGGTGATTTAGGGCCGGCTCCGACTTAAGACCCCCGAGTGTCATCACCTTTTTCTCAACAACCAGTAAAATGCAAAAGGGTGAGACCTAGTTTGAGATGCAACTCGTAAAAATTTCAATGTCTTGCCCTGGAAAACTATTTTCTGAACGTCTCATCCTCCATGCGTTATGCATGTGGCGTTTTTGAAAAGTTGCTTAGCACCTCCTTTGACTGTTCAAGTGCGAACTTCTTAGCTCTTATCTCCCCCTGTTCTCACCTTGGTCGTAAACGTTGATTCATACCATTTTGTGAGCTGCAGTTAGCAAATCATTCCAACTTGAGTAATACGCAAAGGTTTGTTTTGTGTCTAGCACCTGCCGTTGTTCTGGGACCTTGCAACTGAAACAGACTCACATTTTCACTTTTCAAGATGGATAATGATTGGTAAGGAAGAGTCCATCACTGTATACCTTTCAATGCTGATGAATTACAGAAGAGATATCTGGGGCTGACCACTGCAATAGCGGAACTGGTGCAACAATCGAACTGGAATTCCGATGGTGGGTTCGAACTCCACCAAGGACATTTTCCGCTTTTCACGTTCATTGTAAGAAGAACAAAAAAATCGCCACGTTACTGCTAATTGATGGTTGAAACCTACTAGGACCATTCCTTTCAGAAGAATGCACATGTCCTACTTCTGCACCTATTTGATAATCAAGTACTAACACCCAGTTAGAAACTTCTCCATAAAATTTCTCATGACACCCTGGAAAAAAACTAAGTATTTTCCTTTAGTGGTTCATGCAGTTAGCGCTTCATGCGTTATGCATGTGGGGTTTTATGGGGCTGCTCACTTTATCTTTTAAAGCGGATTTCGCGGGTCTTATTTAGTTCAATTCTTTCTCGCCTTAATTGGTCGTAAAGATGTTGATATCCCATCGTTTCGTCAATCCGAATGCTCATAAAGCTTCCATTAGCATTGAATCACTCGTATTTTAACTCCAAGTATAGGTACACAAGTAGCTTCGTCAGGTTTGTTTGATTTTTGCCTGACGTTTCTTCTGGATTTTGTAAGTTGTTTGAAACGGGGCTATACTTACTCATACATCCCCACCGCAGATACGATATGACTTGATTGATGTTCATTGGGGGTTACGCGAGATGTTGACTATGAGTCAGTGAGCACCAGCAAATTCACTATCGGGAGAGCCAGTTCTGTAGCTATAAAACGCCAAAAGCTCAGCCCGGCTAAATCGATCGGATCGGGAAAATTGCATACTAGGAAGAAACCTGCCTCTTCAGTCCATCGGTACAAGTAGCAAACATTCAGGATTAGCAATCACTGCACAGAATGTATGTATGATAAAGGTTATACGTCCGCACATATTATAATACCGAATATAGGTGTAGTATGGGAAGGTTAGCTGAACACGGCTGGACTTAGTAACACATACTCGTACATCTAAAGGGTTAGTTCCGCAAGCCATAATGTGTAAGGAAACGACATATTGTTCGTATTCACGTATACATATCCTCGTACACATATAGGGATACCTTATGCGAGAATCTGTCGAAATTAACAATTCGAGTAGAGGTGGTGATCGATCGAAGTTAAGACACAAAGCAACATCTCAATCAGAAACATCGCTCATAGCAACATCTCAACTTATCTATCAGAAAACCTTGTCTAGAAATATTATGGGTAAGGGTGGATGCTGTACCGTGGACTTTTTTTTTACTTTTTAAGTTGTTTAGAGGTCATAAGTACGATTAGTAATTTTGGAAGTTCATAATTTATTTTCCCACATACTACATCTCCCGAATGTACTGCATCTTTTGCTTCCGAGTCTACTGAAGGTAGCAGAAGCTTTGTTTTCACTTTGAAAATCGAAAAAAATAAATTCCTTCCTGCAAAATTGAAATTTCCACTCGCCTTTTACGTTTCCAGTCGCATTTTACCTGTCTTGTCTGTCGGTTTTTCCGTCTGTCTGTCCGCATTTCCTAGTTCCAGCCGTATCATTAAGGGTTTTGATCCGATTTTATTCAAATTTTCAGTGATCGTGCGGGTAGAGGATGTTGAGTGCCCATATGAATTTCATAATGATTGTATCAACGGTACATACAACGCATGTGCCAACGTAAATTTTGTTCACGATTATGTTGGCATTTCTAAACTGAAAAACATCAACACGATCAAGAGTTTTGAACTCTCAATTTTTTTATTTAAAAATTATGTTGTTATTTTGTCAAAACCGACAAACATCAACACGATCAAGAGTTTTGATATTTTGTCTAAATATTTTGTTTGAATATAATTTTGTCCAAATATTAAATAATAATAATTTTGTCTTAAATGTTTTGTCTAAATAATAATTCTAACTATTTTGTCTAAACCGACAAACATCAACACGATCAAGAGTTTTGAACTTCCAATTTTTTATTTTAAAATTATGTTGATATTTTGTCTAAACAGACAAACATCAACACAATCAAGAGTTTTGAAATTACACAATTTCTTCTCGGACGTGAGGAAGCTATGTGCCATTTCCATTCGGCAAAGTATTTTAGTTTCAGATTACAGAGCTGAAATTGTAATTCACTTTCTGTTGAAAAGCTTAAGTATACCCACAGAAATGTGCGAAACCCCGTAAATTTTCCATTGGAAAACGATTATTATACGTAAATTATACGTGAAGACCACAATTATCACCAGAAAATCTGATAGTTCCACCAACGGATACCCGCTGAACCAACGGACACGTACGGAAACTGTGAGTGAAATGGGTCCTTGGGTACAGCGAGTATGATGTCCGGAAGTACATCAGACAGCCATTTTTTAATCATTGCCTGTTGGAGACAAACGCAACGTGATTTCACCAAACTTAAAATTCGGGAAATAGTCACTTACATCTCAACGAAAACCTATGATTGTGATTTGTCTTTTGGACAACAGCGATGACAGAAAGGTACCTAAGTCATAGTTTCAGACATAATTGAGTTGCTCAGACTTGAGAAGCTGGGATCACGAATGGAACTGCAGGACTCCAACTTCTTCCACTGGCTCCCCCCTCCCGAATTATTCCTGATTATTACTTACAAGTTTTACGATCAATTAATGTCCTTAGTTACGAGTACAACTGTCCGCAGGTACAGCATCTTCCTCTATACCTACTCTTCATGCTTTGGGAATCACCTGCGATGAATCCTATTCAGCCAAGGCTCAGCTTGACTTAATAAGAATAACTCATTAAAATTGGAAATGCCATGAAATATTTCTATATTATACTCACCCAAACAACAATACGAATAGGCAAGACCAACGAAAATAGTTTGTTCTATGGATAACAATAATTGTTAACATAGTAACTGTTGCGTGACAAGCCACCTTATTCGGCTAGTCACTAATATTAATTATGGAATTAGTAGAAAAAGAACCACTTCGGTTGAAATCATGAACTGTAATAAATATTTCAGGAAAATTGGTTTCTAGTCAAAACAAAGCAACATAAGAAATCATAATAATAAACAAGTTGGAGTGATCGCCAACATGCTCTAACCCCACGAATCTAACTAGGGGTGTGGTATTTTCTCTTCTTCCAAATTTATTTTTCCGTTCTGTACCGCAGCATTGAAAGCCCGTCTCCTTGTATTTGTTCGTCTTTTCGTTCCCAAAACAATCTTTCATCTTCAAATCCTTCTTTTCTCTTCCACATCCTGCGACTTTCTTCTTGGAAGAGCAAGCTCTTCCAGAAACGCTTTGTTCTTGTTATCTAATTCTCCACTTTCTTCCTTTCGTTTTCTGGTCTT
This sequence comes from Lygus lineolaris, assembly GCA_030264115.1. Classification (NCBI taxonomy): domain Eukaryota; kingdom Metazoa; phylum Arthropoda; class Insecta; order Hemiptera; family Miridae; genus Lygus; species Lygus lineolaris. Next base: position 15,149,109 of record JAEMON010000005.1, read on the forward strand.
GTCATTGGCTTTCTTTTGAACATTGTTGAGCTTCTTAATGGCATCCAAATTGCTCCTCAATTTACCATTCTTCACTATCACGACCCACTTAAACCTGCTACGTTTCCAAAGCGCCTGCAGACTCTTCTTCTTTATCTTCCAATACGACTCATTTTTTCGCCTCCAATCGTACCTCCAACTCATCTTGCTGTGAACTGTACTCGATAAGTACAGTTTACCATAACTCCAAGTGGTCCTTAAAGCTAAAAGTACCTACCTAGCTAAGGGGGAAAAAGGGGGGGAATTATGGAAGGAATGATGCTGAGAAATACGAAAGTTCTGCTGACCCAGAAGGAGAGAGACGATGATAGCATCAAGACCGTGGCTGAGCGACTGAGAGACCTCGATAAAAAAGAACAGAAAATTCAAGCAGAGAAGGAACAGTTGCTGATTGACATCGAAAGAGGAAGTAGAAGAAGATCACACCGCTCATCCAAACATTTATCTGACACTTATAAGCTCGAAGGACCACTTGTACTGTAATAAATATTTCAGGAAAATTGGTTTCTAGTCAAAACAAAGCAACATACGAAATCATAATAATAAACAAGTTGGAGTGATCTCCAACAGTAACATAAAATAATAAAACATAAGAATAACATAAATTTGCTATATTCCTGTTTACCTCAAGTTTTTGTGCTGCAGGAAGGAAGAAAAGGTGGAACGGGGTCGTGCATGTAGCTCCATCCCCTTCATTCAAGCAAATAGTCGATGGGTTCTGGAGGGATCAAGCAGGAGCTGGCTTTTTGGCAATGTACAACGAGGTATTCCACGAAGAAATATAATAGGCTCCCTATTTGGAGAAAAAAAATCACACATAGGTAGTGAAAAGATATTAGGTCTGTTTCATGTTCGGTGGATTTGGATTTTCCTGCACGAAACGTGTTGGTCAAGAAACTGTGTTCCAAGCGTAGGTATATGAGTTTGGGTTGGGTTTCTATTCAATCAGGCCTGCGCGTTACAAGCTCCTCAATTCCCGAACCTGGTATGACTCAAACTAGTAGTTTTTCAACAGGAATTGTCCCATATGGAATCCTGATTAAACCGCACCCAACGATTTCGCGGTGACACGTTATTGGTGTATTGGTACTGGGTGTACCTATTGATACTTATGGGATTAGTTATATATGCGTGATCAAAATATACACTTTTTCATCCAGAAAAGGGTGCTTCGAACACGCCTATTTCTGGTTCTAGGACTCGTCTTTACCAGTCTCGTGCTTGAAAAAAAGAAAAACATAGCTACCATACATCGACATCTTATAGGTACGTTTATGAACAATACAGTTGGTTAAAATAGAGTTCAACCGAACGGTAAATTCCAAGTAGGATCTTTCCAAGTACTTGCACCTATTTTGGTTGTGTGTTGATTTTCAAGGTGAAGACGTCATATGAAAATAAACTCGAAAAGCGAGAGGTTTGCGGCAAAATGGAAGCTGAAACGCAAGTGTACTCCAAATGGGACAGTTTGAAAGACAAAGTAAGACTATTATAAGTTCGTTTGTAATTTTTGTTGAACGTATCGAAAGATCCATGATACATGGTATCCCAGGATTGAGTGCAATAACTTCAGGAACCAATTCTACGACTAATTTACAACAACACGTTACTCATAGATATTTGTTTTACCACGTGTTTTCGGGATTATTTTCACTTCTAAATTTTTTCTCGTGTCGACTTTCCACCACTAATATGGCAACAACGCCCTTCACTTACAGCGTAAAAATAAAACTAAGGGCACTGTTGGAAAGATAAATAAATTTCCCATAAGAACCAGATTATTCATTAGTTCATCGAAGAATATGCGAACTAATGACAAATATAATATTAATTACATTTATTACAAACCCCTAATCAGCGTCCCCTAATGTCCATATTAAAATTAACAATAATACGCCGCTGAAAAGCTGATGAAACGGAGATGTTTTACCCGTTCTTGCACGTATCCTAACCACTTTATTATTCATCACTATTGTGTATCCTAGTGGTTCTCAACCTTTCCTCGGTCATGCCCCTCCAGCACCATGAGCATTTTTCGAGCCCCCCTCTCCGGCCTAGACGATCCTCTGTGAATGTCACCGCCCTACAGTACCTGGGTACCTACCGTGTGCAAATGTTGAAGTTGAATCTTTAATGAATCAAAGGGTCAGAGAAATACAGCGGTTCTGATTCATGTTGTAATTACACTTTAAACGGAAGTCAGTAACACGGAAGTGAAAACAATCAATTTTGATAACATGATTAAAGACTTGTAAAATCGATTGGAAAAAAATGTTAACCTTCGTGCTATATGCTACTACAGGTAAATTCGTTACTGCACATGCAACTGAACAGCTGGGTTGTTTGCGCTTCAAATCGAGCGGCAAAAGCTCATTAATTTCCCTGCGTGAGCGCTAGTCTCGCTTCCCACCAGAGCAGTCTTCTTTTGCCTCTTGCCATCAGTGCATCCCCTCGTTCGTGAAACCGCCTTTATTAAAGTTCATTTTCCCCTCATCTATGAGTATGCCAGAGGAAAGCTTTCCGACCATTTTGATGTATGCATTAACTTTTAAAAAAATCTAGTGAAACTCTTCTTAAATCCGATGCCTGAGGTTATTAAAACTATGTTAACTATTTGTCAGAGGCGCCGAAAATGCGTGCTTTCGTAATGAATGAATAATCAGGCCAACAATTATGCCAAACAGTACCTACCTATACAGGGTGTCAGGGTTAAGGTCGTACCCCTGGCCAGGTATCGATTCTACAGGTCATTTCCAACAAAAAAT
>JAEMON010000005.1:15163654-15181566 GCA_030264115.1 Lygus lineolaris
AACCAAAATCAATTCATAACATAGTCAGCGAAAAAATGACTTTGTCAATAATGTAGTACCTGAATAATATTGCTGGTTTCAAATTTCATTTCAACGTAATATACTTACTAGAATAATGTGTGGTTATGTTGTAGGCATGTTGTATAGATCAACCAGTAGCTAATCCAGGCTGTTCTGGTGTAGGGAATTTAGTTTCGCCTACTATTTTACTTTCCCCCTTTTGCTAGGGGTATTTGCCTACGCGCTAATATTTAAAATTCCTATTGAGAAGATTATCAAGTTTCTTACATACGTATGTTTCATACGACGGTCCGGCCTTAGGCCTAGTCAGATGTCCAACAGAGGGGTGGGCAAAAATTTTGATGTGTTTAAAACCTTGATTGGTTCAAAGCACGTATTTCGACAGCCTGAGCAAATATTTGCTTAGTCAGAAATATTGGATTTCCTCCCCAATGTGTCTTTTCTCTCGAGGTAAGGCTAACCATACAATTCTAGGCGTTCTATGGGCGACGGCCCGGTGATATACACCTAGTCAGTCCAGCAGAGAGTAGAAGTGTAGAATTTACTTTTAGTTCCCTTGTTTCCCTTTACCAAACATTATAGGACGGCCCAGTGGAATAAACTTAGTCACTTAAATATTTGGTTCAGAAGACAGAATTTACTGGCTAGAATTTGTGAGATTGTTTCAGCGTATCTATTTCCTTATTTATAGGAGAGAGGTATATCAATGGACAACACAGGTTTCACAGGTACTTCTAGGTTTAGGAATTGACAAAGGAATGAATCCCTAGGCTGGGAATTAGTCCTTTTTATACTACCTCTACCTCCCCCTCCCCTCTTTGGCTATGGAAGGTAGAGTATAGAGTATAGAGATGGTGTAGGGTTGCTGACCCGCGGCTCTGGGGTTTCCCCGGGCAATGACCTGGCCCCTGCACGTTTATCATAGACGAGTATTCTGATGAGTTACATCGGTTGGATATTATGTAGTTGTACAAAATTTCATTATATCTGGAACTCAAGGCTACCTTCGAAGATTAAATCAAAACCTTCTGCTCAATGGGCGAATGGACATTTGCGTAAGTTCTGCATTCTGGAAAATATCCAAACAGAGTCGAACGGTTTCAGACTGTTTCTGAACTAGGTTCCAGATGATGGTGAATAGGTAATTTTTTTTTGAACTGGCGAAGCAGCTTTTACTTATAGTCTCCTGACCATTTGGAAGTTCGATGGCAGTTTTGCGGAAAGGAGCATTAGCAGTCGGTTACACACAATAAAAATGAGTTCTCGAAATTCAACAATAGATGATAACTAACTTGCCTAAAAGTTAATGGATGTTAGCAAAGCTTGAGTCACTCCTCACTGGTTTACAAAGTAGGGCTGTCATTGTGGTCCATTTCGTACAAATATCTCCATTGGGAACGAATGACTTCATGGTGGCGATCCTTCCCAATCAACTTCTATTCATGTCATCGCCGAGGGGCACAACTGTTCGATGAATCTCCGTTTGGTGTAAAGAGGGCGCCTTTTCGAATTATTTATGTCACCGATTAGGGACAACATTCATGGGGTAAGATGAGGTGAAGTTCCAAATGCATGCGGAGAAGGTCTGTCGATACCAAAAGCACAACGAAAACTAGATGTTAAATCTTAAATGGATGAATCGGTAGGTATAAAAACAATTTTATATTCAAGTATGTTTCTTAAAAATAAGTACTTCCTTTTGGAACTGATAGGTTGAAAAAAGGGTAATCCACCCCCCCCCCCCCCCCCCCCCCCCCCCCCCCCCTTCCCCTATTCATCTCCGTTCATCAATTTCAAATCCGTTATCGGCATTCTTCCTATTATTCAATTCTTGAGAGCAGTAAGCTATTGAAATGTCAAATTCCAAAATTTAAATTTATTTCATAATTTAAAATTTCAGAAATTTGAAATTGGGATAGCGCATTAGCCTCGAGAGGAAAAATTACGAAAACAGAAATAAAAGTGGTAAATTATTTTCTGAGAAAAGTTTGAAAAACTGTTCAACACCTTTCCGGTACCACCTTTACATTAAAAACTAACACAGTTATAAACAATCACAGAGCAGAGCAGTACTGGGACGTGAATACGAGATAACCAAATTTCTAGCAGTTACCCAAAATGGAATTCAGAAGATACCGTGGAGAGATAACCCAATAGATCTTTGTGCCTTTCGGTAGAAGTCAGTCACGAGCTTAGGCCAATCAAAAATTTGCAAGACGGAATTTAGTTACGTTAATTGAAACATGCCAGTTGGTGTAATATGCCGCTTGATTCGACAAGGTTCCAACTGCATGTTAAGCTTTGCATTGACATGGTTCCAACTGTATGTTCAACCTTAGTTTGACAAGGTTTCAACTACAGGCTGAACCCGATTTAGTAAAGTTATATTATTTGTATACTCGAATTAACTTGGTTTGACAATGTTCTAACTACAGGCTGGACTCTAATTTGACTAGGGTATAGGTGTATAGGTACCAATGTCAGTCGAAGATAATCCTGTGACTTTTCCTATTGGGGAGTGATTTGTTTTCACTATATCAATACCTTACTAATGGTTTTCTTCAGACTAAAAACTGAAATCAATTTTGGAATAATATGTAGTTCCACCCTGCATTTTGACTCTCTTGAATTTGATGTGTTTCATATTATGTGATCACCAACTGTCCCCTTATAGATCTGTTTTCTCCCCCATTTGAAGGTTAATTCCCGCAAAAATATCGAAAGAAGGGGGATTTAGAGGTGTCACCCTCCCTTTGGAATAGGGTGGGGGGAAAGATCTCATGGGATGCGGATTGTTATTGCTTCGTTACATAGAAGAGAGATAGAGCGAGGTGTTTTTGGAAAGAGAAAGAGGGACTGTTTTTAGAGAGATGGAGGGCGGTGAGGATGTTTTTAGAGAGACTCCGATTATCGTCAGGTCCCCTCAGACACAATCCAATCGTCCGTTTAACTCGACGATCGGGAACACACGTCGGAGGGTGTGAAAACGATGCAGCTAAAGAGGGGTAGCTGCTGTTATATTGTATTATTATTGTTACCGCCTTTTGTGAGTATCACATGCCTCTCCCACTACAATGGTCACCATGCACAATTTAAACCTTGATATACGAGTATAAGTACGAGTATATAATAATTTCTTGTGTGGTTCTCAGGGCATGGGATCCAGGCCGTAACCTCGTTATTTGTACCGTGGGGTCTCAAGTATTGGTTAGAACAGAGAATGAATTTCAAAATTGTGCTAGAACAGCATTTTGCTTTTCTAAATATTCAGGTATTCATGAAAAAAGTGAAACAAAAAAAATCTTGTCATCCAAAATCAAAATTTTCTCTAGCTCTTCGTGTTTCAAAGCATTCTGAATCATTTTGGTTCCAAGTGTGTCTGCCGGTGTGTGGTCAACTATAATAAGTTACGGCCCCATTTTGATGATATTTTCAGGGACTGTCCATAAGAGCAGCTAGAGGGTCCCCTATCATGACCTTCACCAATATTTGAGTGTGCGCATGCTCAAACGTGAATTTCCCGAAACATCGATTTCTCAAGATCTAATGGCCTGATTTTTGCTCAAATTTTGAGGGTAGTTGAGAGCTGGCTATTCTCAGGGATGTTTGGGTTAGTCCCTAGACGGCCCCCTATGAATTTCAATGCTATTGTAACAACACATGTGCAAACGTGAATTTCCCTTAACATCGACTTTTCATGATTTACTTGCTGGATTTCGCTAGAGAGTACTTGAGGGCTGGCCTTAGCATGATTGTCTTAGAATTTCATCGCAATTGGATCAGTGATAGCCACTACGGATGCGCAAACTTGAGAATCGTTGTCAGAACTCCGAAATGATTCGACCAATTTTGATGAAATCTTCAGGAATGAGCGCGTTAGCTTTCTAGACTGTCCTCTAGGAATTTTTATTGTCATCTGAATGATTGCAACCACTGCGCGTGTGCAAACGTGAATTGGTACGTCCATGTTAAGCCATGTGAGGATGCTATACTGCCCAACCGAATCAGTGGATGTTTCTTCCTCTACCTAAGTTATATCGGACTCCGACTGCCCGATAAGGGTACGACATTTTCTCCATTTTTCTTTTTTTTTCTTTTAGTGTTGCTTTTATAATGGGATTCCTCAATACCTCGTGAATATCATCTTGGATTGAGTGGCTCTGACGGTCTCTACCCTTCAGAGCCAATCTGCTCTAACGGTCAAATTACTTCGAAGCAATTTATCATTTCAATTTAAAGTCAGGTGGATTTGTCATCAGAGGGGTTGGAAAGAAAACTCTACGTTCAATATGGCCGAAAAAAAGAAGGGAAAAATCCGTTCTCCTCACGAGGCTTGTAATGGGAGGCGATTTGAACGGTTGAACGGTCCAAGAGCGCCCCAGGGAGCTGTTCTTACGGCGCTAACCACGGGTGTGTATCAGTGTGGGTGTTGGTTTGGAACAGGGTGGGGTAAGTACGGCGTTAGAACAGCCTGTTAGAACAGCCTGGTGGAAACGGAAAATCCTTCCCCTCGACCGAAACAACCCTCAAGGGCGCAGCTCCGCTAATGCCCTCCCATCAGCCGGACATCTGATCTGTCAGTCAGCAGTACACTGCCCCCCTCCCCTGGACCTCATGAATACAGTGAGATGGTGATTGTCCCCAGACTCCGTTGGATTTCCCTTCCTCTCGTTCTTCAGGATTGTTATTATCACATCGCTGAGTGGCCAAAATGGTCTCTTCCAACAGTGGAAATGGGCTCCAACGAGGGCGGAATAGGAACTCCTCATTTGCTTCTTATTACTCACAACTCCACACCCTACTGCTGTAGCATGTAATTTCCAACATCTCTTGTTCACAGTAACTCTGCAAAAGCGTATATATTCAACTTGTAATTGGCTTAGCATACAAATGAATTTTTCATGAAGCAATTCCCCCTCCACGTGTCTTGGTTAATTTTATTCAAAGTACATATAGTTACTTACTCAATTTTTCTTGCAGAACTATTGAGTTCTTTGGAGCCTCGATCAACCACAATTTTTTAGTATGTATGCCTACTAGGTAGTACATACATTACCAGACGACGTCTCTATAGATGAATCCTTCTTCCAACATTGTTGGTCGACCTGGTTGAACTTTGTTTGTCGAATATGGAGGTAGATAAGGATAACGTATGAAATTCATTATCAGCGTTCGTTCCAAATTATATCATATACTTATTCATGAAGTTCGAAGGACTCAACGTAGATCGATACTGCATACCCACGTTTCTAATTTCGTATCGCTGGGTGTGGGTTAGACTAATTCTAACATTGTAGCACTTTTTGTTGTTCCTGCATAATTGCTACGAACCCAGCTGAGCAAGAGAGATCGGGGCTGATAGTACAAAATTTATCACGTGCTGTTTGTTGATGGCTTAAGTTTCATCCTGCTGTGGCTGGCTTAACGTCTGCAACTATAATAATGTTTCAACACTACATATCTCACTTTCATACTTGGAGTATTGACACTCCGGTGGACACAACATATTATTCTCAATTATTTCACACTGCCAAGTTTGGTGTAATGAGAGCGCCTTTCCAAGCACTCACACACCATCATAGGATCTCAAGACAAGTCCCTGGCAAATTACTGTAAGTACCAGGATCCCTGAAAGAATGAAACCTATCTGGTATGAACGAGCTGCCATGTGGTGCACTCTCGCTCTTGAATACTACGTCTAGAACTGTATCTGCTACACAATGAAGTACGTGTTCTTTGGGACTACCAGACTATGCTGACACATAGTCTCACGGGTTAAGGTAAACGATTCCTGTCCTCTCAAGCATGCAACATTTCCTAATACCTCACTGGTACCCGTGAAAATAATGGAATCCCGGGAAGGAGAGTCCTGTGGTGTACGGATTCCCGCTGATGTTCGGTGGGGAGAGAACTTCTGCCGACCCCCCCCCCAAAAAGTTGCGATTTCACCTCATCACTCAAAGCTCCAAGATCTCTGAACAGATGACACCTCTTTGGTACCATCAAGATGACAACATCTAGTGACACTCTCAGTCTAGGAGACAACCAGAAATTAGAAGCTATGTTCACCGTAAGTCTGAGGGGCATCAGTGGATTCCTCTCATTTATATATTATGCAAGCCAGGTTTCATAATGGGGAACTTTTTTGGTTATTTTTTGTTATAGCGTTTGAAAGATCCTAGGGAGGGCTTTCCAAAAAGGTGCTATATGATGGTTATCCGATGATTGAAACTCACCGAAAATGGGTCTTGAAATTTGGACTTAACTTGACGTCACCGAACCCCCGCCTGCCTCGGCGCGGCGGGTCCTTCAGCGCCATAACCTAAATTATGTCAAGCACTAACTTTCAACCTGTTTCCAGGATAAACCAGACTTAATTTCAAGCTGAAAATTGGCACCAAGAGGGTTTTCAAGGACAGTGAATCAGATTTTGAGGTTCAAAATGCAAAATTCATATACCCATGCAAGTTGCGAATAATTATCTGGTCAAATCAGAGAACCCAAGAATAAGGCGAGGCCTGTGGTGTACTCATTTTCGCTTGTTCATGTGATGAGAATAGGGTGAAAGAAATAATGTCTAGGTACTTTCACGAGGTGTATCAACTCCACCATACCTCTCAAGGTTCCAGGGTCTCTAAATATGGTACACCTCGCGACGATATAGTTACCGTCTGCTGTAAAAAAAAGAACATGAGCTAAAGGCTGAGCAACCATCACTTGGATACCCATTTATACTATGGAAAGATCAACTTCCTCAAATATTGGAATGACATGTTGCACGATCGTATCTGCGAGAACAAACAGTTTCCACGCCCGGTTCGGACTCTGGTGATGTTGGGATTTCTCTGGAACGAGGATCGTGAAGCCTGGGGCACCCTCCGAGTTCCCAGTGGCTGACCCCCACATTGTGTATACTTATGCTAATACGCACGGCCAATCCTAACCTGGTTGATTGCAGGGGCCCCAGTTCTTTGGCCATCTTATCTCCTGGGGAAATGTACTCCCGATCGCCGAAGAACCCCAAATCGGTATCGTTTGGGTGGATTGTCATTAGAGGGATGGGCGAGGGCACGACTTCTTTATTTAGTTTCATCTTCTTCATCGATACCTTTCTTTTTATCTGGCTGCCCGTTTACGTCATAACAGGCGTTCAATCCGGAGGCTTCTTTGGCGAGTTCTTCCTCATGTCCATCCACCACCATCTGACTCATCCCTTCACGATTGATATACCTACATATTACTCTTTTGCATACTGATCTTCAGCCTAGAGTCACATGGCTCCTCCCGTGGAACAATAGGTACTCTTAATAAAATTATCTTTTTTGGATAAAAAACAAGTAAGAATAATTAAATCACGAATTATAAAACGAAAACATGATTTTAAAGTTTATGCAAACATAACAAAATTAATACTCTGCATACCTACGAAATTTGTGTAGGTACTACAACAATGAAACCAAATATATAAAGTCTGTAATTGGTAACATGTTTCAAATACCACCCTTCCTTATTATAGACCTGACAAATTACAATTTTTCTGGTCTTATATTGTCACTTTGCTAAAAACCATTCAAATGCTTTTTTTTTGTTCTATTGGGACGGGGCAGGCCCTTAGTCACTTAGACCATGGTTGATCTATTGTGATACATTCAAATGCTTGAAGAAACTTATAAAATTCAAAAAAACCATGCGGCAAGCGAGAAGCTTGCAGTCAGAGCATTCACTAAATGATTTATGTATCACCACAACTAACTTTACTGTTAAAAATAAAATAAAATTTAAAAAAAAACTCGGCGCTCCGCGCCTCGCCAGCGGGCAAGCCCCCTGGACCCCCGGTTACCTCTATTTACAAACTTCGGACGAAATTATTGAAACACAGAATGTGTTTTAGTTCACGCGTTTCAAATAAACCCCTCTTCAATCTTCAATTTTCGATTCAGCTGATCTGGGAGCTCCATCTAACTTCCCTGGTAATGAAGCAGGCTAGCGACACATAAGATTGTTTACTAACCATTTATAATATCGCATTATTGGATCAACATATCACAGATTAATATAAAACTCTGATTTAAAAATGCAAGATAAATCAGGAGCTTTCCAACGAATGGTGAACGATTTCTGTGCGATTAAAATTGCGGAAGTTCCATTTCCCTACCAACGGCTCGGTTGTACGTGAAAATCATAAGAAAATTTCGTCATCCATCCGCGTAACGTTTTTCGGTTAGTTATTACAAGGCTAAAACACATTCTGTGTTAAAATACAGGACTTATTACTTCAACAATAAATAATTTGCACAGTAGGTATGTGGTTGACGTCTACATAACATCAACGTCCCGCCACGTCATTCAATAACATGTGATTAAAACTGACGTCATTAACTGAAGGCGGTTATTAAAGAACATGCGATTATAAGTAGGGGTGCATTCGAACCCACGAACTCGAACTCGAACTCGAGCTATGGAAAGTTCGGATTCGAGTTCGAGTTCGAATTTTTCGGACATCTCGGTTCGAGTTCGAGTTTGAGTTCGTCACGAACTGTTTGAGTTCGAGTTCGAATACAGGGTATGATTGAAGACAGGTTGCTCCCTATAACGTGAAGATTCCATTTTTCAAGAAATAATTCATTTATCAAAATGAAAAAAGAAGAAAAGAAAGTCGGCCAAGCTGGGTGGGCAGTATAGCTTCCTCATTTTCGTAACATCCACGTATAGAACGTAAAACCTCAAATTTTGAGGGGGGGGTTAAATTTTTTTTTCCGTGTTCGATTCCAAAGGTTCACTATTGAAAATAATAAACCAAAATCCGTCCGTCCGCCGTACGCGGCACTTTCGTTAGTTACCACGGTCCAAAATTAATGAAATTCGGTATACAGGCCCCATTTGAGGTCTAGTTGTGCCGCGAAGCTTGGCGTTACCGTCATTCTTCTCTAAGGGGTAGAAAATAGGGGATGAAATTTTCAAAACGCCCTAGCTCGAATATTTCAAATAGGAAAGTATATTTTTTCCATCGATTTAAAATAGAACACAATTTTTAGCGTCGAATGAGACCTTGCGGAGCGTTTTAGGACCAACCGTTCGCTCCCTGTAAGGACTTAGGGGTTGAACGGGAAAAAGAGCAGAAACACGAGTGTGAACCGCAGATCTTCCCGAGTAGGCCAAATCCCCATACAAAGATCAGCTGTAAATATTATAACATATATACAGAAAATAATAAATCGTTGTGTAATAATTTGCAGCGTTTTTGTAATCGGAATTGATCGTAACGTTTCTTGGAATAACGTCGAAACCTTACTCAAACATCTAATGAACTTTATGGAAAGTTCGGGTTCGAGTTCGAGAAGAAGAGTTCGGGTTCGAGTTTGAATATATTGGAATACGCAGTTCAAGTTCGAGTTCGGTTTGAGTTCGGTTCGAAAATTTGTGAGTTCGAGAGTTCGAATGCACCCCTAATTATAAGTGACGACATTAAAACCATGTCGTGTCGCTCGGAAAATTTGGCGAAACGTCTTGTCAATAATTAATGAATGATAAAAATTAAAAAAAACTTTTAAAAAAACTCGGCGCTCCGCGCCTCGCCAGGGGGCAAGCCCCCTGGACCCCCGGTTACCTCTATTTACATACTTCGGATGAAATTATTGAAACACAGAATGTGTCTTAGCGCATGCGTTTCACATAAACCCCTCTAACTTCCCTCATAATGAAGCAGGCTAGCGACACATAAGATTGTTTACTAACCATTTATAATATCGCATTATTGGATAAACATCTCGCAGATTAATATAAAACTCTGATATAAATAAACATCTCACAGATTAATATAAAACTCTGATATAAAAATGCGAGATAAATCAGGAGCTTTCCAACGAATGGTGAACGATTTCTGTGCGATTAAAATTGCGGAAGTTCCATTTCCCTACCAACGGCTCGGTTGTACGTGAAAATCATAAGAAAATTTCGTCACCCATCCGCGTCACCCATTCTACGTCACGTTTTTCGGTTAGTTAGTCCAAGGCTAAAACACATTCTGTGTTAAAATTACGGAAGAACTAGAGCACGTTGATTCTTTTCTTAGCTGTTGTAGAGAGACCCATCAAGATGAGCTGGATCAACAGGGGTGTCTGCGAAGTGCGGCTTCACGGCGACAAGTTTATCGGTAGTTAGGTGCCTCATCTTCATCCAATCATTCAGAACAGAAGAATTTCTCAGCTCCCTCAGTGGTGCAGTGGTAGCGAGTGACTCGTGACGTGTGAGAGGTTTAGGATTTGAGTCCTCTTTTTCAAACTTTTTTATTGCACTTGTACGGGGTTGGGTAGACCAAAGTGACAGCAGAGTTCTTTTGTTGTTGTAGCACGAAGCCTGTGCTACAACTTTTCAATCAAGTTTCCAAGTCATTAATAATTTTTTCAAAATTGAGTGTTTTCATTTTCGTATTACTGACTTCTGTTGGAAGCGCAATTGCAACCTGAATCAGAATAGCTATACTTCTCTGACCTTTTGATTCATATTATGGTAAAGGTCCAAGTTTTCTTAAAATTTGCACACGGGTGATGACATTCACAGGGGATCTAGGCCCAAGAGGGGGGCTCAAAAAATTCTCATGGTGCTATGGGGGCATGACCTAGACTGTGTTAGGCATTACAAAGATATGGTTAGCGATGTCTTGGTCTGGAGATGGCTGCCTCTTCTGACCATCTCCGGACATCGCTAATCATACCTTCCCGATGGCTAAACAAATGAAATAAAACTATGTAAGAGGACAGGGTCTCAAAAATAATAACGTTGAAACAGTAGATCTCAGCTCCCAACTGCACACTAGTAGGTTGTCCTAGTAGTTACCGTAACTTGTAATCTAACAGACATTCCTAGGTTCAACGAAGTTTGTGTCACTAAGCATGGAAGGAGGAAATCCTTCTTCCATGTACTGAGGCTACAAACACCAAACCTACAGGATGCCTACCTGAGGAACCAAAACTACAGGATTGAAAGATACACCGCGACCTTTATGATATAGTTATCAACCACCACACGGAAATTCCCATCCTGGTTCACCAGTGACCCTAGCCTTGTGATTCCATGGTCGATACAAGGGAGACATAAATTAACTCTCTAATCATCTGTCTAATGAGCTTGGTACTTTTCGAAATTTATGTCCTGAAGAGTGAATGGGGGGTCATTAGAACGAGAAATAGGGGGTGACTTGTGATATACAGAGAGTATACCTACCAGAATCACGAAAAAGAATCGCCTCATACATGTTTTGAGCCGCTTGTAGTTCTTTCTTGAGAGAATATTATTTCAAGTCTGAGAGGGCCTCACTGACATTACAACAAAATAATTTTAATATTTTAATACAACAAAAACCAAGACATTTCCCATTGAAATCGGTCAAAATAGGTACGCACGGGTGTTCAAACTTAGCTTGTTTAGCTAAAATGATGTGCTGGTAAAATTATAGTGCTATAAAATTATATTATTATCCTTGCTCGAAAGATCAAGGAATCATGAGTTGATTTGAATCAGGAGCGTCACCAAACGATTCAGCGAGAAAAATTTTAAGTGGAAATCGACACCTCGTCAAGACGACAACTCAAACATACTAAAACCATTAATTTCCCTAAAACCCACAATTTTTTGCATTCAAACCCATTATTTTTAAGATGAGAGATATTTAAAACTGGTGATTTATTGGCAATTTTGATGAAATGTATGTACCTATTCTAAGTCCGAGTTGTCACCCATTGAGTCTGGAGGAAAAAATTCATGTTGTCAAAGAGATAGGATATTTATTTGATCTGCCTTTCAATGGTGTAGGTAGTAACTTTTAATTCAATTTCTCAAAAATAAGATTTCTGGTCATTAAGAAGTATTGTGGTATAATTTCCAAAACACGAAATAAATGTTAAAATATAAATAATTCGGAAAGGAAGCAGCGTACCATTTTAAATAAATACAGGATTTCAATTCCCGTTTTACCTACTATATGGCTTGCAGAAAAGGAGTGTCTTTTCCGATACGAAGAAAGTGAGGTTCTGATGGGAGGTCGACTTTAGGTTATCAGCCTCTTGGGAGGTGGTTCCCACCAACCCCGGCTAAATCTCATTCGTTTGGGGACAATTCAATAAAGAGGATCCGAACATAGAAAAAAACCGAAACCGAATATAAAAAAAACCGCAGTCAAGATCGGAAATGTCGGGTAGTTTAGTACCTCAGCCCCTTTTCTCGGCCACATAAACAAAACAAGAAGCCATCCCAGCAAATAGATTCCACCACCGCCCTAACCTTCTTCTTTATATACGCTTGGGGAGGTTACGCTGTTACACACCTGGTTATATCTGGAATTGGTTGGAGTCCTTTCCCTACCCTCTGCAGGCCGGGAAAGTAGGGGAAAACCACAAACTATGATGCCAGGGTATCAACTTACAGGATTCTAGCTCTCCCAATGCGATAGTTAGGTGGGAAACCCTGTTCTTTTTTGCGGCATCAAATCAATGCTGTTCCCGGGGAATTGTCCCCTTTATTCTTCTTTATGGACCTTCTGGGTGGGCTGGGAGGCGCGCAGATAGATTACAGGGATCTATATCGATGGATAGAGGAAATAACGAGGTGAATCCGCTCTCTTTTACTGGGTTTATCAAACAGAGCAAGCGCCTCCGAATAAATAACCGAAAAAGTGGTGGTCCTCGCTTGATGTGATGAGAAGAGTGATCAAACTGAACTTTCGTTGGCTACGGCAGCGCAGTGGATAGCTCCTCGACTCCTAGTGGCCAGATTGTTGTGATAAATAAGAGAGTTATGCTCAAAATATATTAAAGAGTGATAAATAAGAGAGTAATGCTCAAAATCACTCGAAGATGCCAAAACAGATCTCTCGACGCCGTGGACTAGATTGATGCTGAATGGTATTTTCCGAAGATCCGTACTCTGCTCATCTACAGAAACTGTTCATCTATTTACACTCAGATGGTATTCAGTACTGTCATGGTAGAACGAAAAATTCAGAAGGTCGTACGTTCGAATCCGCCCCTGGGCTTTATTTTTTCTTTTCACTCTTTCTTTGGGAGCACTGATGTATACACCTACCTATACAGGGTGTATCAAGCATGACTGTCACAACTTCAGGAATCGATTCTACAGGTAATTTCCAACAAAAAGTGTCTACTGACGTTTTTTCAAACCCTTTGTTTCGTGAGTTTTCTCGGTTTTAAGATTTCATCTCCTTTTCCGACGTAACGTCCTTAAAACGGTCATAACGCCCTTAATTTGCAGTGTAAAATTAACACTAACTACACCGCTCAAAAGAGCGTTGGATAGGAAATCTCTTTGATGTCTATAATCCGATGACCCATTTCTTGCTAACCTTCGTGTTCATAATACTTATTCCCAAGTACTTATGGACCAGAATATTAATTAATTCATCAAAACATGAATCGGAGGCGTTTTTATGCCCAAAAGTGCACTATTTCCTTCGATCCGATTCTCTATCAGTCAAAATGATTCCGCAGTGTCACCATTTGATTAAGCGTCAAAGTTACGTAGAAAACGATGCCTAACTCCTCGTGTAACACTCAAACACCGGATTTCCTTTTAAAAAAAAAACACGTTTTTTGTGTGCAATCAAACGTAATTTTCTCCACTTATTTGTTCAATAAAATAAAAAAACAACCACACCGTGGTGATGCTTTCGCACAGTTTTCAGCTAACGGGCGACTGTGAACAAGCAGAATTATCATGGTTAATGAGTGTATGAAAAAAAAGAAAAAAACAGGAGATTTCCTGTTATTGACATAAATTAACGTTTCAGGCACAATTTTCACCCTCCGATTCCTCCCAACAAATTTTTATCAGACATAGAAGATATAGGAAATTTGACGCTCTATCCAACGGGGTAGACATTATTAATTCCACTTTTCTAGCCTGAGGACATTAGGTACGTAAAAAAAAGTCTGCCAAGTTTGGTGGGCAGTAGGTATAGCTTCCTCAATTTGGTAACATGGACGTATTGAATTAGTTCGGGAGAATTTCAACGAAATTGGTCGAGTAATTCTGTAATTATCCCTATGACAACAAATTTCAAGTTTGCGCATGCGCAGTCTTAGCACTTGTGATGAAATTCATGGGTGACTGTCTTGGAATCAACCACCAACTACCCGTAGAATCTGAGCGAAATCTGTCCATTAGGAACTGAGAAATAGTAGTTTCAGGAAATTCACGTTAGCGCATGCGCACAAGCTTCTGGTAATCCGGTGGCTTTGAAATCATAGGGGAACCATGAGAAGCTCCCACTGAAAATTTCACTGAAATTAGTGGAGTAGTTCCGGAGTTATGGCTATGAATTACATTTCAAAATTGCGCATGCGCATTAGTATTACTCATATATCCATGTCAAAATTAGGAGGTTAACCTCCAACTACTCTCCAAATTTGAACGAAATTGGTCAATTAGGTACTGAGAAATCGTAGCTTCAGGAAATTCACGTTTGCGCACGCGCACACGCTATTTGTGGTCCGGTGTCGATGAAATTCATAGGGGACCTTCTAGGGTCTAACTCGCGTAATCCCTGGTAATTACACCCAAATTGGTCCAGTGTTTCCGGAGCTACGCCTATGACAATCACACTCACTAATGACATTCACGGGGCTAATCCGCACAATCCCTGAAAATAACTTCATATCGTTTTGCCTGAGACAAGGAATTCACCACAGACAGACAGGCTGACACCAGAACCAGACGAGGAACCAAAATTGTTCAGAAAGCTCTGAAACGTAAAAAGCAAGTGGAAATTTTGATTTTGGAGGAGAACAATTTTTTTTATTTCTTGAACGAATACAAAGCTTCCGACCTTCGGTATTGAGGAAGCAAAACAGAATCCTAAAATTAAGAAAAACTCACGAAACAAGTGGTTTAAGAAAAACTCCAAGAAATTGTTGTTGGAAATTACCTGTAGAATCGATTCCTGAAGTTTTGATAGTCATGCTTGATACACACTGTTTAGTAGAACATCTACCCCCTACAATACAGTTGGTCTCCTGCACTATGTAATGCACTAAAACTTTTTTCACTCTTTGTAATAGGCCTACAGTAGGTCACCTGGCTCTTGTAAAACATTAACTAGCCTGCATCTTGTAATACAGTAGAACATAATGCCGGAACACCGTGTGATGCAGTAGAACACCTACTTTATGTAATGCAGTAGTACGCCTCCTACTTCTTTTAATACAGTAGGAAATCTACCCTCTGTAACGCTGTAAAACACCTGCTCTGTATTACAGTTGGTCTCCTGCAATGTGTGATGCAGTACAACTTCACCCAACGATCGTCTAGCCTTTGTATAACAGAAGCACGCCTGCCTCTTGTAATACAGTAGAATAGGTACTACCCTCTGTAATACAGTAGAACATCCCTGCAGGTTTCCCACACTGTCTGATGCAGTAGAACACCAGCTATATGTCGTACAGTAGGTCACCTGGCCCTTGTAGAACAGCAGTAGTCCGACTCCCTCTTGTAATACAGTAGGATGCCTACCTTCTGTAATACAGTAGAATATCTCTGTAAGTTTCCTGCACTATGTAGTACAGTCGACCACCTACTCTCTGTAATATAACGCAGGTAGGTCACCTGGCTCTTGTATAACAGCAGCACGCTTGCCACTAGTAATACAGTAGAACTCCTAACTTCTGTAGTACAGAACTTACAGTTGAGGATCGATCCCTCCTTCATATCGTCCCCCTAGTTACATCCTGTTGGTGGAATACCCCCCTCCCCCTCCAACTCACTAGTCATCATCCATCCCAGTCATCAGTTCCCCCAACCGCCTACCGTATCACCCCCACCCCGTCATCCCCTCATCAACCCTTTCCTCACCCCTAATGGCAATCTGCCTCCCAGCAGCAGAGCGACGGGTTCTCTCGATCCCCGAGGCGATTACCAGGATAATTTTCCCTCGCACCTCCTGTTTGCTTCGATTTGAACCCGATAATTACTCCGGGCTCCGCGGGAGGGCGGAGGGAAGCGCCGGATATGAATTAATGGAACCCGCCCCCGAAATCACTGGATGGGGGTTCGAATATCACGGTTTCGGGAGGGCGATATCACGGTTCCGACTGATCCCCGAATCCTCCCGAACCGATACCCTTCATCCCTGTCGCATAACACGTGGGCCACTCACACGCGACGCCCTTCTACATACACGAAGTCCTCCCCCACATACACGACGTCCTCCTCCACACACACCTACCTGTATTGACAAGAGAAACACGATGCCTCCTAATTTTCATTTTAATTGGGTCGTAAACTCCGTCACCCAGTCGTTATCGCAATCGTCAGACAAAAGTAAACAATTTTTCGTTTTCATCAAACGTTATTTCGATCAAAATTATGTTAATTAAAACGGATGTTTTCAACGTGGAAGCTTTTCAACGCCATTTCCTAAGTAGCCAAACAATCAACTCAGTCCTCTTTCCTCACGGAAAAGTATGTCGATTGTCATCATCCACGATCTCATTTCCATTCCATTACACTGCTCTACAAAAAAAAAAGACCGAAAGTTGCCAGCCACATTTTATAGCATTTCCAAACCTAATTGGACATTTCCCAAACCAAATTGAACATTTTCTAAACCAAATTGGACATTTCTGAACCAAATTGGACATTTTCCAAATTAAATTGCGCACTAAAAAATGGAGTTGTATGCCAACCAACTTTGAGACCTACTAGGTCATCCATAAAAATTGGGGCATTGGGGAAATTGGTCCAGAAGTGGACCAATCTTGGACTTTTTATTCATACTAAAGGTGATTCCAGGGCTGATATGCAACAATATATTTCAAAAGATCAGCCGAAACCACTTTTGCCATAGTTCGAAAAAGTTGAATTTAACCACCTCCAAATTGGACCAATTAGAAAATTTTGAACCATTGAACCAATTTCGGACTTTTTTCTCTTAATCGATGCAACATTTAATGCTATTCAATTTACTTCTCGGCAAATTTTTATGCAGGATGAAACAATTTTGAAAATTCCGGGGTTTTTTCGGCAGCCAAAAATTTTTCTGCTTCCAGCTGTGGGGAGCTGGAAGAGACACGTGGAGCTACACGTGTCTCCCCTCTCCCCACGAGGTAGCCCGGTAGGGAGAGCTACCCCTTCCCTACCGGGTATGCATCAAGGGGTGTATAAACCGGGCAACAGTCCTAATAAATCATTCCATCAAGCTTATTACTTGACTTCTTATCGATCTACACATACACTCATCACAATCTCCATTATAGGTAATATTATGAAAAATGTTACACTTCAGATCCGATTCTGAATGCTCTAAAACGGATTTCCATCGAAAAAGTCTAAAACTTTTTGAGTTCATGGGAGCCATTACAATAGCTCAATTCCCAACAAATATTGTGGGAAATTTTGGAAATTTTTTAAAATGATTTTTTGTTCCAGCTCTACGGTGTATTTCCCTGTCATCACGAGCATTGCACACAAATATTCTGATGGGGCTTTTGTAGGAAATTTCATGCTTTTTCCACATATAATACTTCCTAACCATCCAAATTAATTGCCAAAACTTACAGAAAACCGTGAAAATCTAGTTGACTTTCCACTTGTATTTTCTTTTTTGACTCCAATGATGCCTAACCAAAAAATATCGACGACAATCAATCGAAAGTTTGGACTTTCCTGCTTAGAATTGATGTAATTTTACACCTGTTACTAATAAATATACACCAATTATAGTACCGAGTATTTTTTTTCTATCGCAAATTGGCCTAATTTGATGATGTCAATAATGTATGGAAGATATACTTGCAATTCTCATAAATCGATAAAGGAAGGGAAATTTCATGATTCCGAACAATACATACGACAGCATTTATATCGATTAAGGTAAGGTAGGG
>JAEMON010000005.1:15187290-15209899 GCA_030264115.1 Lygus lineolaris
TCTGTGTAATTCATGAAATAGGTAGCGTAGGTTGTAGGTACAGAAATATTTGTTTTTCTTCATTTTATTGTGCTGTAGGTATGCATCACTTTAGAGATACGTATCTTTTACTTGCCATTTAAGTACCTACCGACAGTAACATAATTGTGGTGTGTATTCGGAATCAGAGCAAAATGTACATAAAAATTTGATGGATGTTTTGCGCTAATTCCGAATACATTTTTAATATTTAATGTTAAAAATGCTATTGTTTTCAGTTAAATATCTCAGAAAATTGGTAAAAATTACCAGGAATGCTTCTTTAAAAATTCGCACGTACTGATGCTGCATAACTGGAACATTGCATTACATTACATACCATTACAGGTGACAATGATAGAATAAGAGGAAGCAATGAAACTTTCAACGAGAATAAAGCTTGCACTTTTGAGCCCGGATTTTTACTGAAACCTGTGGAGTTTTCTCTTGATGACAAAATTGTCAAATTTAATTCCACAAGGGATAACATAATTTTATCGTGCGTTTCTCTTGCAAGTCTTCAGATTCGATGGTTAAGGGGATAATACATTTCATATCAGAACATGCCGTGAGGCAGAGTAAGCCAAAGTGTCTCTAATTAGGCGCGTTGACCATCGGTGATACATATTAATATTCTGCTCGTTCGAAAATCATGGTGACATCGTCAGGCTTCCACTTCAGTGCCTTGTTTAGACGGTCTTGTCTGAACCCCCTGGCGAGACTCTTCGTCCCATCGGGTTCGAAAAGGTCCGAGAGGTTTAGTGCCCATCAGTTTATTGGTGCTGCCAATTGAGGCCATAGGATATAAATACCTTCCGAGATATGTTATGTACAGCCTCGCGCGAGGTACCCTTCCTCTCCCTTCTTCCACGATCTCTCATAAACTTGTCTTCCCTAATAACATCAGCAGGGGATACTCCTAGAGGTGCCCATTCATGGATTCTCGCCATTCTGCAACGTCGTATTCAAGATCGTTGGCCTTTTGGGATGGGGGAAATAGAACAACTTAACCACTGAAATGGTGGTCAGTTTTTGTGGTATGGTCACAGAATGATTGTTTGGATAAGTAAAAAGTTGAAGTTGTAAGGTACGATGTATGAGGATAATCAGCAAGAAAAACTAACACAACAGGGGACAAAAATATATCAACATGAGCACACAAATAACTTCGTTAGTTATTTGGCCTTGTGTACCTACCTACTTCTAATACCTAAAAAATGTTGATCTTTTAATTTTTATTGGATTTATTATTTTTGAAGGTATAGAGACATCCAATATCCTACCTACCCAGGTAAATACACTACCGCTCCAGACCGCATTAGCGTTGAAGCCGACGAAAATATATTCTTATCAATGCCGTATTTTTTTGGATTATGGTTAGTTTTAACCTTTTCAATTGATCTAATAGAACTCATAAGAGCTTTCCAAGTGCAACAAGAACCTAAATAATTCTGACGTCATGCGCCTCTTTCCAGCTGTTCTGGCGGAGTTTGGGGGGAAAATTGGCAAATGAGGTTTTTCAAGGGCGCTGAACCCGATTTTGAGGTTAAAAAAACGCCGCAAATTATCACACAACGGCTTACTTATTTCCTGTATTTAGTAAGTACCTACCTTTCGTAATATTTGATTACGAGGTTCACAATCATTATTTCTTGTGTACATTATGTACCTACCTACCTGTAATTATTATTATCCGAGAGCTATTAGGTAGGTACTTCATTACGTTATTCAGTAACTAAAGAAGCGTATATAAGTTAACAGGGAACTCGATTCGGCGAAGGAAAAAAAAAAAGATTTTTTCGAGAGCGATTCCGAAGGTTTATTACTGAAAATAATAAACCAAAATGGGGACTTCGGTCCATATTTGCTACCTAACTACCGAAGGTCGAATCCTTATAGTAGGGATCGCTAGTGTCCTTGTATAGTTAGGGATCCTTATACAATCGTGCAAGAAGAAAAAACGTCTGCCAAGTGGGGTGGGCAGTATAGCTTCCTCACATAGCACATCATTGAAGTAACAATTCGTCAACAATAATTAACGATCCTGTTTGAATAGAGAATCAATAATAAAGCGTGGCGGTATAAGAACAAAATGCTCGGTCGAAAAAAGGGATTTCTGACAAACAACGTCTGCAGTTTGATTTTCCAATCACGTGAGAGATAAATAAATGTTAATGAATTACAAAGAAAAAAATAAATGCAGCAAAATAATAAAAAAGTTACGAATACAATGAATTATAGTTCAAGTACAAGGAAGAACCCATCAAAAATGAAGCGGCGAGTCTTGGTTACTCATTTCATCTTTCTCTCTCCATTTTATCTTTCTCACTCTTCTAATAACAGGAAGATACCAAGTAAAGTAGTTAAAAGTAGCCAAACGTCACTATATGTTTATGACGAGGCTCTCAAGATGATTATAGTTCTCCAACAACCATCAGCGTAAAAATTAATTTCGTTAGGGACGAGCCCGCCCGTATCGCCAAAAACGGAAAAAGCCGGATGCCAGAGAGGTTTTGAGTTGAAGGTGGAAACCAAAAATTACGTCGACTGTAAGCTTGATAGCTCTAGGATGAACTGTATCATCAAATGATAATTCGATCCGATTAATTAACCCGATTACAGGTGGAAAACGGGATTAATGGCTGGTCAGAGGAAGCCCTCGTGAAGACGTTTGTAATACGTGAAGAGCTGTAATTGTATTTAATAATTATTACCGTGTGGTTGAGAGTGATGGGGCGTTATGAATGTAATTTCGGAGTTGAGAGGAGGAATAAAAAAATTAAAATGGTAAACAAGGTTTGTTATGGGGCGAATGGGAATGAAGAAGGGCAACTCCGAAGCAGGACTATGCTAATGGGGCTGGGCGCTATCACCAAGTCATGATCAGTGTTAACACAAAACCAATTCCGAGTGTGCGGGGGTCTGCACACACAGAGAAACACCTACACAAGACTATAGTTCCACACACTCACCTACGGAGGTGGAGGTATCTCATTTAGAGGATCGCGTTGCCTCCTTCAAGGTTTGTTTTTATATTCTTTATCTTATTATTTCATTTTATTCTTTAGGAAAATAAGAGGGAACAAAAACCAACGGCTAATTGTGACAAACCCATCTTGACTCATTGAGACAGACAAAAAACGACTGCCAGGTTGGTTGGACAGTATGGCTTTCTCACATAGCATAACTCGTGCAATGTGCATGAGCAGTGTGACTGCGAACGGTCAGATGGTAATGAAATTCAAAAGGGACCATCAAAGGGATTAACTGATCAACCAATCCCTGAAAATACGTGTGGAGAAATTGTGGAAATAGGCGAAAAAAGAAGTGGGGGAAATACGCATGTACCAACCAATACCTATATTTTTATATAATACCTACCTACGCAAGTTGGGTGGACACTTGGACAGTATAGCTTGTAACATGGTTTATGGAATCAGTTGGTGAAAGTAGCTCCGGTAGAATAGTGCCGAAGTATGCGTATGTAAACAAATTTCAAATTTGAGCACACGCTGCAGATATTACAGATCCCATTGTGACGAATGTCATAGGCAATAGTCTTGGAGTCAGCCCCCAACTACCCTACAAACTTGAGTTAATTTGGGTCATTAGAAACTGAGAAACCGTAGTGTCTGGAATTTCACGTTTGCGCGTATTATACAGGTATGGTCAACTCCAGAAGATCACTAACCATAGAAACGGTTGAAAAATCCTAAATGGTCCAAAAATGTCAATAATAACTGAATAAAACATGAGTTGGTTGGCCAGCATTTTTGTACATTCTTAGAGGTTAATTTTTGATCATTTAGGGCCATAAATGACGATCTTATTGGATGTTCTCTCCGCGTTTAAGGCTTCCATTGTCCTTGTGCATGGTGGAGAGGGTGCTGGGAGTAGAACATATATGACCTTTGCCTGTAAACCAATTGCAGAAACACTGGAATGCCAACTTAGTTTTCGGCCACTCGCTATTCCTGGACAAGGTGGCCGATAGCATCTGCTCGGCCAAGGGAATGCAAATATCCCATAATCAGTATTTGAAACTTGTGCTATACTTACTTTCAGTACCTACTTGAGTACGTTTCGGATTTCCTCCCAGCAAGAACTAGGATTATGTAGGTAATGGCACTATTGACATGAGAGCCACTGTTAAATTATGATTTATAACGACTTTTACTCCATTGATGAGTTTAATATTATGCTTTTAGGATTTCCGAATTGTTCAATATTTAGATGGATTCCTATTGGTGCCCTTATTGGTTTCTTCTTTTCTAGTTATTTCTTTCTTGAATAAAATATATAGGTATATACTGTACCTTGATGCTGATTTATGGTGGTACGCAGAAACACACGATTTGATTTCACCACAATGGTAGATAGGTAGAATACATACGGTGATCAATTAAAGCATAAGGAAACAGCAGTTTGCAAAAACACTATAGAATTGGTCATGGCAATATATTCAATTACACCACGCCTTATGGAATTTGTGGATGCCTGGTAGAGAGTTTGTTTTTATAGAGAGTTTTCAAAAATTATATTGTCAATAAGTGCCTAATACATTAATTCAATACAGTTGGTTGGCTGAATTATAAGTGCAGTTATTTTGGCCAGTAACTAAATGAATTAATAACTTATAAATGTAATAAGAAATCCCCAGGCCTGGTGATAAAAACAGCGGAGTTATCGAAGCGCAAAATTAACTTTTACAAAGAAACTGTCCCTTTACAAAGCACCTAGTAATTTTCTTCGGTTGGTTTGGAGATAATATTGAGTCTCAACTCAAATACCAAGTACCTATTGGAATTATGATTTGTGGCGTTTGCCTAACCAACTTATTATTACTTCTGAGAGGCGCTAAGAAACGCTTCTCGACGATTAAGACGACTCCGTAGCCTCCTGAAGAATAAAAAAGAAATCACCTCCCTAACGACCTCTCACAACCGCAATTACGTAATTGTCAACATAATGGGAGAAAAATTATGTCCATTACCAGCGGGGTAGCTCTGAGGGGGCTAATGTGCTGCAGCGCCTATCTGCCATCCTGCGACCCGGCGTGATTTAGTAAATCGACTTTGAAGCCAAGTCAAATAAAAACCTTTAAGGGAAAACCTTGTGAGCAGGTATAATTTAAAGAAGGCACGGCTATTAATTTTCGAGGGTGACCCTCTTAAGGAGTTGCTCTCCCTCAACCATTCTTTAGGAGGAGCTACAAGAATCTTTTTCCACGGACGTGTGAAGGTGCCACGGTCGTAAAACCCGTTCAAATAGGCAGTAAATTTATATAAAAATGAGATAAGGGGATTTATTTATCATTTCTCGGGTGTTTTTCGGTGTGTTTTAGTTTTTTTCTTTTAATAATTCTTTATTTGATTTTTTTGGTGACTTTTTTTCAGCCTTTCACTTCGTTTTTTGTATGGTGTAGAAGCGGGGGGGTTTAATTGAGTGGTCAGAAGGAGGGCTGGGGGACTCCCTGCTGGTCTGGGAGACCGGTCCGGATGGGGTTTCACACCTGTGGCTGCTCCCAGGGGAAGGCGAATGCCTTGTAACAAGGCCTATCCTGCTACATCAACGGCATATCATTCCTACTTGATGTGGTTATTAGCTGCGTCTCTATGGAATGGGATTCCAACGGGTTCGAGAGGCCAACTGGCTTACCCACTTACTTAGACATACATAATGCGCCTCAGTATCCACACATGGAGTATGAGTGTGCGTGTAGCTAGGAGATGGATAAGAGAACGAAGATATCCTCACAATTAAAAAGTCAACTCGAGGAAATCAACAGTTCACTCTTATTAGTTTCATATTCTTATGATTCACTTTTTTTGGTGGATAAGAGAACATGCAACTCTTCATTTCTCACAAAGGACGAAGGTACTGCACTATCTATGCCGTGATGCTTTCCCAAAACCTACAGATTTAGCTGATAAACCGAGGATAGCAACAGTTCCCATTTAATGATTGTGGCCTCGAAAAGTGTTACATTCAGAAGAGATCTTGATGATGATCTCAAAACCAACTGTAAGCAAGTTCAACGTGCTGACCGTCGCCAGTAGCGGAATTACAGGTAAATGAGATTTGAAGAAGTTATCGTATCTTGAGAAAAATTGTGAAACCATAAAAAGGGTAGGTAGGTGCCATTCGATATGGATTTTTATATATAAAGGAACGAAAGATATAACAACGAAACATGCCAACTTGAACACAATTTCCGACTTTTATGACCCACGTTTATTGTTTCTCGTCTAGCAGACATTGAACACAGTAGATACTTATATATAATTTAACTATGCTATAATACCAGAAATGGAGTTATATGGCTGAAGTTGATGATGTTGTTCATTTTGAAATGCCGTTCCCAACCACGCTACCTTAAAACTACGATGAATATTAATTTATGAAGATTACAGAGAAGCAGCGAAAAAAGAGGTAAAACGATAAATTAAAGAGTAGGGGAAAGGCATTTAATAGGCAAGTTCTTCTTTAGTAACCAGAAAGTACCGTATTTTAAGATGTTCTAAAGCCTTCAATCGTTAAAAAAGTAAGTAATAATTCAATAATTCAGCGGATACCTGTACCCATCAAAAACAAATTTGATTGTACTCTTACTGGATTTTAATTTGATTCCTGTGTTCATCATGAGCCTCTAATCGAACGTTTAACACCTGATGAAATGTCCTTAGAGAAGGTGAACTATAATATGCTATAAGTGATTCCTACCTTGGTGTTAACCTACCTCCCTACCTTCCCGCCTTTTTCGATATAATGGAATTCCACATAATTGAAGCCTGAACCATCCTCAGTATTAGAAGCTTCAACATTTTCTCTATCAAGGGGTTTTACTTCAAGTCGAAGAATTAGATTTGGTACATATTATTCAGAAGGTCGGAAATTCGGAATTTTCCCTGTGCTGGTCAATCTATGTAAAAAAAAAAATCACACAACATATCCTAGTTTTTTTTTTAAATTTATATTGGAGGTATTAAATTTAGCTTTAAATTTCCCAAACCGTAGTAGGTCTCGCGGGAGAACGAGATTTCGTCGCACAACTAGGCTACTCGGTGTGACCGGCTGAACTAAGCTTTAAGACCAGCCAAGATTTCCACTTTCGGTACAGATTTCTGTAGCGCATCACTGAAAACGGAGTGACGTTGACGTTCATTGAACTTTTCAAACCAATAATCCCCTACCTGCTTATACCTACTTACCAATTATACCTACTTACCTACGAGGTACCGTTAGGATTTTTTTTTTTTAGCTTGCCATCACGACCCGATGAAAATGCGATCCCGAGCCTAAAGTAGCGCTTGTTATTCTGATGCTTTTGACGTACAACCAATCGTTGCTTGGGAAATAGAAATACCTCATTTAGGATCCACACAGTATAGGCCGTTCGGGAACCCCGAAGTACCAATATCCTTCCACAAAGGTGACAAAGGGCGTCATAGTAGCAAGACGCAGCTTGTAACACAAACCAATAATAATAAAAGTCGTCATATAACTTTCGAAGAGGGTCAAAAGTTGATTATTCCAACAACTGAAACGTGATGGTCCAAGCAAACAGGAGTGCCCGAGATAGAAGTGTTGGGAGATAGGCATACAATATTTAACATCCTTGTTTGGGGTTTCGTAGTTGAGTCTAGTTCAAACATAAAGACATAGATGATGAGGTTATTAAAGGAGGTGGACGGCTCCATGAGGCGTAGTTTGCATATTTATATTGGAATCAAGGAGCTACCTGAGGGGCTCCCCGGGTAATTAATTCATTCGACCTTTCTTGAATTTGGTTCTTATACCTTGCTTGAAGAATCAAATATTAGAATCCACAACAATTTTCCCCGGGGTTTAGTTAGGTTTTTTTTCAGGTGGGCGTGGGCCACGTACATTGTAGGCAGGCATGGGTCCTGTATGGGTTGAACAATTACTTATCACGCCGGAGTCATTTGTCGCCTACAATTAGCCAATAGCAGCAAACTAGTTCAAATGGGGAATTACAGTATGTGTCGGGATTTTGCATTTTCGACTTCAAATTCGAATTCAGCGCCCTTGAAAACCCCCTGGTTCTAATTTTCATCTCAGAATATTCTTTAGGTTGGCTGTGAAACGGGTGAGAAGATCACGCGTGACTTCATCTGTTCTGAAGTCGGACGCGGGGTCGGTGACGTAATAAATGTATCGATTTCCGGGCAGTCGTTTTTGCTCACTTCCAATCATCGGATACCCAACATACAGCACCTGTATGGAAAGCTCTTACTGAAATCTTTCAATTTAACGAATATAATCGAATAACCGCCCTTTGGAAGGTTAAAAAATTAGAACTAAAGGTAGGTGGTAGGCACCTGTTAAAAAACTTGAATAAAATTTGGGGAAAAAGTCAACTGGGTTGTTTTTTCAAGACTAAACAGTAACTCCTTCTGGCTCTGTAATTTATTAGGTAGTTGTGTAATTTATTAGTGTCTTTGTTCCTATAAATTCCATTTTTATTTTCTCGGACCCAAACAAGTTGATTTGTTAGAAAATATTAGAACAGAAATTATATGCGTAATTGTTTAATTTTATGGTATTCGGGAGAATTACAACGTATAATTAGTAAGATCGCTTGAGAGAGAATTATGACTGTGTGGTGAGGGGGGGGGGGGCATGAAAGATAATAAATTGTGGTCGAAATGGAGGGAAATCCGACGGGAATGAAAGGTGCCCAAAGATAGACCTTCACTGGAAAATATCTTCTTGCCTCTTGTAGATACACTTTTATGTTATTGTATTTTTAAGGGAGTTACTAGAAATTTAAATTTAAGGAAAACTATAGTTGTAGGTCATACGATTTTAGTTATAACCATACTTATAACTATACTTATAATACTTGGGGCCTTTTCGATTGGTTTTGAAAAATTTGTACCTAAGTATTAAGAGAAAGGGGGGTTCATAGCATTGTCATGCAAATTTGTTTAGAATGGATGATTGCCACTATTCCATTTCATTCGAAAAACTGAAACGTTTCAATGAGAGCTTTCCAAAAAGGTGCTATATCTGGGGTATTCGATGGTTGGAAGGAAGAGAAAACGAGTGCCGTAAAAAAGATACAGATGAGGTACCCATCCTCCGCTCCTCAGAACAGATGACGTCACGCGTGATCTTCTTACCCGTTTTACAGCCAACCTAATGAACATTCTGAGCTGAAAATCATGACCAAAGGGGTTTCAAGGGTGCTGAATCCGAATTCGAAGTCGAAAATGAAAAATTCCGACACACCGTAATTCCCCATTGGTTTTAATGCGCCATGAGTCCTTGAAAAGTTCCATTCATGCAGCATGAGTTGGTGAGCGAATTTTCAAAGAATAATTATAGGAAATACTATATAAATTATAGGAAATTTCACGCCTATTCCGAATATACCATTATATGTTCCTATGTTTACGATGGTATTTCACACCAAAAACATCAAAAAACACGTTTTTTAGCGATTTTTGGAACTAAATTTTCAAAATTTGACCCCTAGGAGTCCTCAAAAAATTGTGGCCTACGAACTCATTCTTACTTTTGATATTATTGACATTTTAAAATTTTTTCTGATTTTTTTCCCGATCCCTCGGGCAGATATCGTCTGGAGTGACACACATAGATATATAGTTAATATATATAAATAAATATATAAATATACATATGAAAAAGTGTTAAATTTCAGGAATCGTTTTAGAATGGTCTGAAATGGATTTCAATGAAGAAAATTGTCAAAAATTTGCGTTGCAAAAATTTTGAAGCCATTGCAATTGCTTCATTTTCTTCGAAAATTCGCTTACAAAAATTAAAATGCCAGAAATGAAGGGCACGGGGGCCTCTCTTCCCGGCATAGATCAGCTGCTTGTACTGTAGATATAGCTCAACCCTTCTCGTCCATTTATTATTTTCTTCGAATGGACGTTGTTTCTACTCTATTGACTAAATATCAGGAACTTATTAATATTGTAGGTCTCTAAAATTCTTTTAGGTATATAGGTACGTTGATCTATATTCTTAACATGGAGTCCTGAAGTTCTGAAGTTTGGAGTTGAAAGATCGACTCAACCAAAAAAATTATAACTACATAACATAGTCATGCGTACTTTTCGTTTGCTTAACCCCAAATAAACACACAAAAGTATAGTTATTTCGGGTAATGTACTGGAGGATGTTTGTAATACAATATTATAGTACAGGATGTTATATACGTAACAAAACAACTATTTTTTTATTTACCGAGCTGGGTAGGGAATTTTATGGTTGATTGGTGGGTAATCTCATGGGTAATCTCAATGACTAGAATGAATTTTGTTAACTATTAGTGGAAACTTGGATTTCACACCTCCAAAAAAGTGACAAGAAGATGTTTCCCAGTGAAGGCCTGTCTTTGGGCACCTTCCATTCCCATTGGATTTCCCTCCATTTCGTCTACAATTATCCTTCATGTTCACCCCTTCCCCACCTCATCCCAGTCATAATTCTCTCCCAAGCGATCCTACTAATTACACGTTGTAATTCTAAACTGAGATATCCATCTCCACAGAGCCACATTGTTGGCCAATATAATCTCTCATCATTGGTGCCCAAGGTAATTATCAGTTGTCCGTAATGATTACCTTTTCTTTCCCCTGGGTTGATCTATGGCCGAGGCCTTGAGTTATGTACTACTAGGGCCATGATAGAAGGCGTAACTATTGCAGGTGATTAATTGTCGTGGAAAACCGGTGATCTCATTTCCTTAGAATTACCATTAAAAAGGAATCGCGCTCTCAATTATACCGGAGAAACGCCTCAAAGACGGATTGGCCTCTCATACACATTCTCCGCGGCTTGTTGAATATTTTGATAATTGTTATCACAACAAGGATCAGTTCTCGTCTCGACTTACATTCGTTTACACAAACAGCAGTAAACACAAACACTAAAAAAATTGGAAGAAGTACGTACACCTATTCGTTAAAAGATGTAGTCAGGTACCTTCAATCATGTAAATTTCTGTAAGTATAGTTAATATCCCTACTAGTTGGTTCTAATTTTCATCTATGCGGGAAATAACGATTCCGCTGTTTTCACGAAATATTCAGCGGTATCTTGGGTAATCGTTACGAATTTAATTGCAATTAGTCCGATGGAATTGTGTATTGATATAATTGTGCAAACTTAGAACCTTGTAAACAGGCGTTAGAACTCAGCCAGAAAGTGGATTTGGTCTCTAACTGAAATCACTGTACGTTTGTATGTAGAGGGGCTAATGGGGGCTTAATGGAATCTGAACGACTCATAACCCACAGAAATGGTTCTGAAATCATTGTATTTGTCACAAGTTCTTTTCAGCGGCTTGCATATCGTCCCTATTTGATATGAAAAGTTGAAACATTGCAAGCACATCCCCAATTTACAAACGTGTTTATTCAATCAACGTCCTCGAAGGATGAAGGATGGCCGATTTCACGATGAAGGAAGAGGTGGTGCGACGTCTACTATAGCCTGAAACTTTGTCAGGAACTTTCCTATCATATTTTGCAAAAAAAAAAAAAAAAAAATCTACACCGTAGTTGCCGTTCGAACGAAGTTAAGTCACAAACATAAAAACAAATAGACACACACCTGAAAATTATATAGTAAAGAATATGTGGTACAGAACTTGACAGTCACTATCTATTCTGATTCCTGAGTATGTGAATACAAAGCATCCGAATGGTCGTCGTGACTTGTACAGAATAAAACAGGTACTCACACCATTTGAAGTTCGTTTCAAAGAGTGTACAGTGATAAAATCCCTGTACATTATTCGGTCCACGTTGGGTTTTGGCTGCCAAGTACTTGCTTTATCGTTTGACACAAACATTACTGAGTCAGACCATGAGGCATATTATTTAAGCGCCGTTCACATACCCGATGGCTTAGTTGAGATTCGCGAGGAGTTCAGCTCTTTATGTCACATCCTCCGGATATCTGACGAATGTGCGGAAAACGTCGTCCCTTCGCCGTCCCATACACACACACTCATTCATCCACACACATCCACTCGTACACTACTCATTGTTATGCTTCGCCAACTCACGGATTCCGACTTTTCAGAAGAACTGCGGGCCTCAAGGTCCTGATTGTGGTGATGGCGCTAACGTTTGGTTTTTTTAGTGGTTCTTTTCCGTTCAAGGCAGCAGTATCTCACTGAACTGGTGATGGCGCACTCCAGGCAGGCTTCCTTGAGATTTCTAAGGTGCCTAAGAAACTATATATTCAGTCTTTCATACATACCTACTGGAGTGTTGACGGAACGAATAAGCAAAATACGTCTCAGTTGGGGCTGGAAAAAAGGAGGATCGTTTCTAATATTTGCCAAAAAGAAACAGACAACATACAATAATCGAAATGGAATTAACATGCAAACAATGCGCAGCACAATATAGAGCGTAAAATACCTGCAAAACCTGATATCGCTGTTATTATCATAAGTAGGTACCTGTAATCATACTTATGAAAATCCTCTTCAAGAAAAAAAACGGCGCGCCGTTAGGTTTTTAACGTCCAAAAAGAGTAAAATTCAAATTTGTTTGTGGTGAGAAACTGTTTGAAACTGTTCTGATTTTCGTAATCAAACACTGTGTGTTTTTAAATGTTACTTAAATATGTTTTTCTATTTCAGACAACTGCTACTTCGGTATTAATTTATTAGAGGTTTTTGCTAAACACCTACCAATACAGCTATTATTTTTATTCTTGGATTTTGTTGCCGAATTCGAGTCCGCTTTTTGGATTTGTGAGGAGCTTTTCTGTGTGTTGAAATTTTGGTGGCGGCTCTCCTGTTATGCTTTTTTTACTGTTTAAATATAATAAATACATCCGTATTATTTTGTGGATACTGCAGTACCTAAAATATTAAGAAGAGAAGTACTGAATCGTTTCTTCCAACAAACTTTCGTTTATTTCCTGATTATGGTGTTTTAGGACAACAAATAATTTGGGCCCAAATTAGGTCCTCATGGTACTTCTTTTATAGTTAGGTAAAGTTTATTAATATATGTTGGTTCACTTAAGCAAGTATGTATGTTTGAATAAAATTATATGGTCAAGTGCTCTAATGCGTGTTGGTCTAAGAGTGAAGACATGCCATGAAGCTAAAGCCATTAGAACTAAATATAATTATTCCAATCCAACAGAGGTATCGACCCACAAACAACACTAACCATCATTACAAAACTTACAATACCATCACAACAAAAGATTTCGTCATAATGTATACCTATTTATAATAATGGTAAAACCCTCTCTAGACACGGACACCAAGTTTTCCAAAGAACTTTTTTCACCGACCCCATTGATTCATAATAATTTAAAATGGTAATTAGAGGTGCAGATGGGCTAATAACGACCACATCAGGATAGAGGAATATTTGATCAGGTGTGACCGACCGGTCTGGTTTAGTGGCGGGGTATGACTGGATGTTCAGTTCCTCAACAGACCTCAAAATACCTCATTAAAAAATGTACGTAGTTTTGATCATTGCATTCATCATTATTGGAATGGCAGTTATCACAAGTGAGTACATATTACTCGAACTTATATACCTTTTCATTATCTCCAAAAAACTCTCTTGTTTAGGACATCCTTAACTTGGCTCC
Source organism: Lygus lineolaris (assembly GCA_030264115.1). Lineage (NCBI taxonomy): Eukaryota > Metazoa > Arthropoda > Insecta > Hemiptera > Miridae > Lygus > Lygus lineolaris. Next base: position 15,200,938 of record JAEMON010000005.1, read on the forward strand.
GTCCATTGATGGGTGAAGTGGGGCGCCTAGAATTATTGATTGAAGTTGAAAAGAGACAAACAAAGCTGTCAGAGAAAATAAACAATATTTGTTTGTTTGTTTGGCATTGAAATAATTTATACTTATTCACTAACTTGTTTATTGTATATGTAGGGGACTACTTGGGGATCAGACTACCTAACAATAACATAAAATGTTTTGTATAGTATATTTATCTCGTGTATTATGAAACGTGAGTCTATCGTGTACCAGCTGAAACTATTCCTACGTGAAAATGGAAGGTGACAGAGGCAGATTGATGAAAATGCCGAAACATATTCAATACAAATGATGACGCCAACCACCCCATGGGGTATGATACACTATTTTTGAATATAAACTGTGGTAGTGAGAGTGCTATCCCTACGTATAAACCCCCTTACCTACCGGCATTAAGGCTTGAGCGTCGCACACAACATTGTGTCACATACCCGATACCCTTATGCATTCAGGTATTATACTTATGGTTTTCACTCATTTACTTAAATAAGCAAATAGAAGGATATAAATTAGAATTCGTGTGTACATATGGGTGTGACAAATTGTTGCGTGCGATGCTTAAGCCAATTCTTGTGCTCCTTTTTCAGTATGCAATTTAAAGAGTGCCAAATTCTCTACCAAATCTGAATGTTATGGGATTTTAGGAGGTGCTTGGCCAACCGTGTACTTAGTGCCCGGAAACGGCTTACTTCCTCGCATTTCTCTCACTGATGTCTTCAGAATATTCTACAGCGGAAACACACCAAAAAGTTCCACACCAGCGAAACCGAATTGAATAAATTTACCCATATTTCACACGAAATAATCATATAGCGTTATTCGGCTCATCTTGGGATTCGGTGTGTGTAAGGTTGAATTTGCGCAACATTTTGCTTCTTCGTTGTTCAATAAATTTATATGAGAATATATTTTGTTGATTTATTCTCTTCCTCATTTTCCAGGGACGAGAATACACGAACAGGGTGGTTAAAAATATGGTACCAAAAGCCATACACACATCATATTATGTTATAACCGTAAACTTAGGGAAACTTGTAACTTACTCATTTGTTTTGATGTGGTGTAACCTGGTGGAAGCGCGCAACATACGTATAAATAAAGGGGATTGTAAATCGTGGAAGGGAATAGTGAACGATTACTGAACATGTTATTGCTATTTTTATTATTCTCAAAGGCAAAATGATGGCAAGTTCTAATAAATTCCATCTGAACTCCTATGTATTTGAAGCAAGATGAAATCCTTAAAATGTCAAGAATTGAGAAATTCCGTTATTTAATCAGTTCAATGGTTAATCAACGACTCTACAAAAGAAGGGAATCGGATATCTGCAGCAAGAAGCTTTGTAAAAGCAAACTAAAATGATTTTACTCAAGGTCGAACTCCTTTCTTGATATGCCTTTCAGTACAGATCAAAACATTCAAATGTCAGTGACTCGCCTCTCCGTTAGATTGCTATACATCAGAATAATATATTTAATCAAGTAAGTAGTAGGTATATATGAGGTAGCCCAGGATACTCCTCAATTAAACAGTTATTACATAAAAATATTACTATACGATGGTGGGAACTGACGTTGTTTGGTCTGCCCTCAGTTCCGGTAAGCAGTGATTTATTTGGGGGTTTTGTGGGTTATTTATTTACTGAGCTGAGCTGATAGGTAGAACAACCACGCGATATCCACATACTCGCCCGGACTTGTGACACGGCTCCTTCTTCATTAACCTAATTTAACCTATAGTCAAGAAGGCCAAGGGTTACAACGTTGCACTCTCCTCAAAGGAGACCGATATGGCTGTTCCCCCTACCACACCAGCTCTTCAGTAGCTCAAAACCACATCGTCCCTACCTCACACACAACCAAACGGTTATACGGCAGTATTCATCACTATAGGATAGTGGAACTGACGTTGTTTTGTCTGCCCTCAGTTCCATTTAACAGTGATTTATTTAGAAGGAGCCGTGTCACAAGTCCGAAAAAGTGTAGATATCGCGTGGTTGTTCTGCCTATCGGATCAGCTCAGTAAATAAATAATGCACAAATCCCCTAATAAAAATATTAGTATCAAGTGAATGAGGTTTTTATTAACTAGGATGCCTCCCAGTTAAATTTGTATCACAAAAATACTAGTTCTGGAGGTGTTTCTTTTTTTTTTAATACTTACCTACTCAATTAGGCTGTTTGAAGAACCTAGATTTTAATCGTGACTGAGCTCTCACGGCGAGTTTATCGTAAATTATAGTACTGATAAATCAATGTAGGTTGAACTTTAATAATGTCATCTTTGTGATAGTTATTAGATTAGACTTCAGACAGTCATGAAAACCAAATACTAATCATAGTAGTGTGAGCTCGATCGCTCTCCTTATTCATTATTGGATAAGAGGTCATAAATAATTATTTTCACATTTTAGTTTTCCATAACTGATTGGAGCGAATGCGAAGAAACGAAAATCAACCATATAAATTATTTTGCCAGTGACTAATAATTTACGTAACCTTATAGGTATGGAATGTTATTGAAGATAGGGATGCGGGCATGGAAGAAAACAAAATGTGATTCGTAGTAAATGTCTACAAATTGTAATCCGTTCAAACCGTATAAATTTACATTTTTTACGCTTTCCATGATGAACATGATTAATCATTGTATATTCAATAGGTACATCGCTCATTACTAACAATTTGAATTAATGGATTTCACATTATGGTTATATACAAGTTTGATAATAAGCTAATATATTTAAGTTTTCATCGAATTATTGTAATTATTATATTACTGATATGATAACCCAGAATGGGCTTATTTTGTCAATAAATTGTTAGTTCCGTACCTTCAATATCAAGCATCTCCAAGGCCAAGTTTCCCATCAGGCGGGAGAAGGCAAAGCGGAGGATGTGAGTAGCCATGAAACGTTTAACAAGTTTACACCTCGGCGCGAAGCGGCTCTTCATTATATAGACATTATCTGGAGAGGGTTATTGGGCGTGGTAACTGGTAACCCCCCTTATCGCATCTTAACCGCGTTTTATACTCAATCTGTTTTAGTTAATCCGTGATCAGAGATAAGAACCGTTTAAGGCTCTTTAGCGAGTTTTTAAAAGGTGGAAGCGCTTCTCGGGGAGAGCTCACAAAAAAGATGGGTAACTTCTAAAAAGACTTCAAGAAGAAAAAAAACCGTTCAACGCACGGGAAAAGAGTTGGAACAGGCAGGTTTAAAGAGAGGTTCGGTGAAGCCTCAGTCTTTTTTTTTTATCAGGAATCTTTTTACGCGGTTAAGAGCCGCAATTACGGCGCCTTGAGGCTGCAAGTATCGGAGGTGTCCCATCTCGGTGGATGTTGTTCCCTTCAGCTCACAAACTGATTGGAAGTTGAGGAGCTCCGCACCTTGAAAATCTTCGAAAATGCGTTCTAGGTCAGTCGAGAAGAGAATAATTTCTTGGAAGGGGGAAGGGGCACAGCGAGAGAGTGTTGTTGTGACGTGACACCTATCGCTTGGAGTTGGTAGCCTTAGTTTGGATCTAGGTCTGATGTTTATTAGATGCATTACGTTTTACCATTTTTAGGCTTTACCTGTGCTTAGCGTTTACTCGACAACAATAAACTCGAATTACAAATGATGCCTGGGGCACTGTACTATAGATCAGCAAAGTGAGATTTCTGTGTAGGGGGGGTTAAGACTACAGCTCCCAAGATACCCGGTGGGGGAGGGTAACACAGATTTCCCAGAAGAGTGATCTAGTATCTCCCACGGAACATATTATGATACCTACAAAGTATATTCGGAGTCGGAGGAATTTCCGAAGAGGATAGCCGACAAAATAATCAATCTGACAAAATTTCTCGAGTTGTTGTGTTGTTGAAATACTCCAAATTTCTAGAAACGGGAAATAATGACTGGAACTGCTTATTTTCACGAGAGTAGTAGTGTGTACCTACCCCGGTCCCAGGAACAAGTTTGTTTGTAATCATACCAATGCATCTTGTAGTCTAATCATCTGGTAGTCTTGAAAGATGTATGTTTCGTCATCAGGTGATAGGGAACGTGAATAAAAACGAACAGAGTTTGAAACTTTCATTGAATTATTAATTGAGCTCCTCCAAACGAAGCTGATCCTGTGATGAGAATGGTCTCGTCATAATATTTCTACGACGTTGATTGCTGTACCCTGAATTGAACCGTCCCAATTTATGGATGTTGATCCTCTTGAAGGTGTTTGAAGGAATTTAGGGGCTGAAGGTTCCCCAACTGCATCCAAGTGAGCTCCAGAACAGTCGTGTTGGTCGTACAGCAGCATGGTGAAGGTGATATATTAGTAACTGTCAGAACTGAAGCAAAGTCTGAAGATGGCGAGAATGGTGAGCTGGACGCATTTCACCAGAATATTCACGGATTTCACCACCGAATGAAACTTTCGAATATTGAAAAATCATACACCAGAACTTTCACTATGTTTTTGGGCTTATATCAATCATATACTTGACTGGCCGGTAAGAGAACTTGGACGAAACTGAAGTGGCGGGTGTTGGCTAATTGAACATCAAGAGATGTTGGAGGTATCTGATTCCTGAGGTTGACGTTCACATCAGACAGTACATCATTACCCAACACAAACGAACTGAACAATCGGAAACAATAGTGTCCAGTTAATGTAAATAGAAGATTCAATGATCAGATTATCATGATACTTTTGATAAGATCTTTTGATAAGATTCAACTGAGATCTTCTGCACATAGAAAATAGCAGCCTCAACAATGACAAACGTTTTTGAATTCTTCACTAGATTCTATTTGACCCATGGTTTATATGTCAAAATATCGTGTTCCGAATTTCTGTACATAGCTGAGGAATTGAGAGTGTATACAATGCGATTTGTAGTATTTCAATATTGATTTTTCTCTAAAACAAAAAAAGTCAATATTACCGACCAGAATGACTTTGATATCCCCAATAACGGAGAAACTTGAAGAGGACATTAAAACAAGACATAATTATTCAACAGTGCTGAACGTAATGTAATGAACACGAGTATAATGTTGTGCCCTCCAAGGGGTTCTTGTAGCTATATTCACAGCCATAAAAGCTATTTGATTCGTCCCCTCCTAGTTTTTATATCGTCTGTCTCTAAATTTATCAGTAGGTAAACATCCCACAACCACTGCAGATGGGTAGTGCTCAAAGACTGTAGATATTTATGTTGCAGATGTTTCCGCTGGATTATGTTCTGTGTTAAGTTCGCAGAGGGCCAGACAGGGTGTAAATTACATTATTGAATCGTGCTTTATTTTCGAGATCCTGCGTGTAGGTTCAACCTACTGAATACTTTAAATAATAATAATCCATCCAAAACAGGTTGTGAACACCTAAGAGGTTTTATGAGACAGTCATGCCGATTCTACGATGAAGGAGGGGGTTTACGATATCAATTAGGTACCTACGAGTACCTACTATAGCTTGGAAACTTGTCAGAGACATTGCCATAATTTTGCATAAAACATCATCGAAATTGGTGACTGCGTTTGAGCGTGATTGGAGGATAGACAACAGATTGACAAAGCTTAATATTAATAATAAATTATGTTCCTGGGCGTTTAATATCCGTATCAGTGGCTAATTTTTAGTTTTTCGAACCAAAATCAAGAATTATACAAATAATATTTCCTTAGAGTAAATATGTAACGGGAAATGATTATTATTATGTTTCGTAAGAAAATTATTGGACAAAAAATAGCGTTAAATAAATTCCATAATTATTTCTATATGAACTTACTGATCTGAATATACCTCCCTGATTGACGTTTGGTTCAGAAAAGCGTCTTGTACATTTTAATTACATATATATGTGCCAATAGAAGTTTGTTTTTACCAGTATAGGCATATATTAGATACCAGGTGAGGTATTTCCAAACCGAGTTCTTAAGGATTAGTAGGTATTATAATATATCTACTCGTACTGGCCGATATTCCGTGCTACTACGGATAGTTTCAGAAGCTCCTCGATGTTCTTGGAACCTCACCTCAAAAAGATACAAAGATATTGGAATACAACATGATCCCTATTGTAACCGAAGGATAGTCGATTCTATTAATGAAATAGGAAGGTGAGGGTACACCAAAGCCTCATAACCTGGCCAGGAACTTTGCCATAATTTTGCAAAAAGCCTCAAGGAAATCGGTCCAGCGCAGTAGTTTGAATCACATACCGACCCAAACAGACATACAGAACGACAGACTCACATGACAGTTACATGAGAAGAATTGTTAGGGGTGATTAACAAGTAATGAGTATTATAGGTACTGCGTAATATCGCCTTTAACTGTCAACGTGATTTGCCAGTATGGCTCCTGGTGACGCCTCCAAATCGCAACTCCTTCCGCTACTCATTCATAATTTGGCTTCTTCCATCCCTGATATGACCATCAGTATAGAGTTTCGGGTAATTCCCTGGTTCTCCTTGAATTTCCACGAATCCGAAAACCTTTTCTCATTCTTCACATGTAACGCCCGCTTGATCGCTCACTTCCGTGGCCGATTCATTCGTTAAACAAGTAATTTATATTCAATTAAAAAGCAATTCATTCTTTCTCTTCCCCCCTCGAAAACGTTTCGTGTAGAGCTGCAACATACAAATGAGGGTATTTCTGACCAGCCTCACACCAGATGGGGATCTCCTTAAAAATAGAAGTTTTTCTCCGTACGTGCTCAAAGGGGTTTATGGGACTCGCCTACTAAATAATCGAAATACTAAACTCCTGGCTGGAACTTTCTGGTGAGTAACACGGTTTTCTAGTAGATTTATTACAACCATCAGGGTGAGAAGTTGAAATAGTCTGATTTGCGTCTTTTTGGAGTACGTGAATTGAAGAATTTATAAGTGCCAAATAATGACTTGATCTCTTCTTTGCGTTTTACCCCTTATGAAAACTAGGTTTTTCGCTCTAGGGAAAGTATGATTTGAAAGAAGTACGATTTAGTACGATTGATCAAAACAGTGTACTTTGAATGGTACCAACATGTACCTACTCGTTCTTTATGTAGCACACAGCACATTGAATTGCACAGAACATAATCTAAATATCCAAATGTTCTTGAAGGAAAACACTATTTTTTAAGGATAGGGGAAACATTAAAAGGTCCATAATACTTTTAATCTTCACTATTGAATGTTCAGGATATTTTCAATGACCATTATGAAAATGTAAAATATACAAAATAAAGTTCAGCATAATTAGGGGAAGCGTCACACTACTTTCTTAAACCATGCAATCCAGAAATAATTATTTTCGTGAGTTGTAACGCTCAATTTGGTTCTCAGGATATACTTAATGGTTATGAGAGGCATAGAAAGCTAATGTTTGAGGCTACTTGAGGGTTACCTACATATTTGGTCCCTAAGCACAATGGAGGTTTGAGCGTGTGTATTGATTAGAGGAATACATGATGGGTGGCCGATTGATAGCTATCAACTTCAGGGAACAAATTTTCCACACATCATGAATTTTTGTGTGTTGTTGTATAATATACATATATATATATATATATGTGTGTGTGTCACAGTAACTCATCATTATTAGGGTCATTGAAGAGGGCTCGGTATCGCTGGTGGCGATAATCCATGTTAAGTGGAAGATAACCCCCAGCGGTTCAGGGTTTTGCGTTTTCACCCAGCCTGTAAAAAGCAGGGCATAATATGTTGATAATATATGTACATCAACTGCCACCACGTAATTCCAACTTTAGTTCTTCATAATTCCTGAAACATTTCAATTTTGTGACAATTTGTTTTGATTTGTAATTTCTCGTAAGTATACCATGGAAGAGTATTTTTTCACCATGCCCAGAAGGTTTGCTCTTGTGGACAGCTGATGGATTTTGGCAGGCTCCCCTTTATTTGCTACCTACTTTTACTGAAGGACTGATGGAGTACCTATGTTTTTCTTTTTTTGAAGGTACAATCGAAATCAGTATTCAGGTCATCTCTGATTCTCCGATCTATGTGCTATGTTAGGTGGTGCCTAATTTTCGCTTTCCACAAGGGCAACTGTACCTTATCACGTTTGTTGGAACAAGTCGAGGATGGCCAAGCTAGGTTTAGGGTTTAATGATGATGAAGTCAGGCTAAGGTGACGTTTCACTCGCTACCCTCGATGATTATGACGGGACAACGTAAATATTGATGCTAGACCGAGACCCAAAGCTGATTGGACAGGTGGTTAGAAGGCGAGTTAATCACTTTCCATTAGCTCTGTCTCAGTAGATGCACCGGTTCGACCATATTAACATCCTAGAAAGAGCGATGGGGTGGCGGAGGAGACGAGGGCACTGGAGTATTAGATAATGATCCTTCCCATACCTTTATCCGACGATCCGTCTTCATCAGGACGGACCCTGGCCTGGCAGACAGCCCTTGTTCTCTGTCACTATCGGCCTATTCTCTCACACTTACATCGCCTCTCTCTCTCTTCCTCACTTTCGGCCGATATCGGCCCTTCCAGGCGAAGAATATACATGAGTAAACATATTCGATCCGGCAGTTCAATTAATTACAAGGCCCGATATCGGGACTAACAAGACGCGGGACACCCCTCGCTCCTTGTCACTCCTCGTTTGTTCAGCCCACGAGGTATTTGACCACACGAGATTTTTAGTGAATCTCATTCGTCATGCTTGTTAGAGCACCTTATTCATCACAACAAAAATACTTGAAAACGGTACTTATTGACTCTAATACAAAAACGCTGCAGATAGTTACACGACGGTTCATCATTTTCATGTATCAACGACCTCGATCACTGTTCATTCACAGTCAATATGTACTTGTGTATGCTGTTTTTTTATGGGTACTGTTATGCTTTCCGGGCGTGACCATGATCAAGTATCATTTTGGTTTATTATTTTCAATAATGAACCTTTGGGATC
>JAEMON010000005.1:15210899-15247378 GCA_030264115.1 Lygus lineolaris
GTAGATGGGCGATCTATAGAGAAAATAATAAACCGTTGTGTTCTCATTTGTAGCGTTTTACACTGAGTACCTACCTATTCAGTTGGTATACTTATCTAAGTAGGACTCGAAATTTCTTCAGATAGTTCAGTCTCAGCGTTTTCTTCACAATACGACGGGTTACTTAAAATTGGTACAAAGTAAAGGCTTTTTGATTTACGACGTGCACGGTTAAATTTTGTGAAAGAGCAAATGACCCGTTTTTCGCCCTGGAGACTAAACAAATTAAATTTGGTGTTTGTGTTCGTTCAACCCAAGTTTTGGATACGTAGATTGAAAGATTCCACCCCAATTTTATTGTATGAGTGGATCATTATTTTTATCATCAATCCGGTCGATGTGTACCTACTACTCTAACTTCAGATACGGTCAAAAGTACTCTAATTGTCCCAACATGTGAATGATATCAAAACAAAGCATGAGTGCATAACTCATGCAGCATGAGTTGATGGGTGAATTTACGAAAAATGATTTTAATCAATTTGGTGGGTGATTCTTATAGAAACTTTCACGCTGATTCCGAATAAACCATATGTTCTTACGTTTAAGATGGTAATTCACACCAAAAACTTCAAAAAACCCTTTTTTTGCGATTTTTGACTCTAAATTTTTTAAATTTGAACCCTTGGAGTAGGTACTCAAAAAATTCTGGCCAACGAACTCATCCTTTCTTTTGATATTATTGACATTTTGAAAATTGTTCGGATTTTTAGCTCGATCCCTCTGTCAGATATCGTCTGGAGTGACATTATATATATATATGAAAAAGTGTCAAATTTCAGGAATCGTTTAAGAATGGTCTGAAACGGATTTCCATGGAGGATATTTTTAAAAATTTGCATTATTTAAATTTTGAAGTCATTGCAATAGCTCCATTCTCTTCGAAAATTCGCTAAAAGAATGAGTAGGTACCTATACTTACATACAGTATTGCGATAGGCACACTAAAGGTACACCTACTATTAATTCATTTATAAATATCAGTGGTTGGGAAGCGTATTGGCTTTGGGAGTGAATTCTGTATCTGGCAACATTGGATCACCCTCTTTAATTCGAATATCCCATAATTCAAGGAAAAGTCGGGGGTGTCTCTAGGGGCCTCTGGGTATCGTGGGGGCGTGCGGGGCCCCTGGCGTACCTTCGAACCTTAACGAGCGATTCATCACGATCGGTTATCCACACTCAACGAGGGCACTCAACGAGGAGGCACTCAACTGGAGTCTCCCGACACTCGACGAGGCACCAAAGTAAACAACCAATCACGACCGCGCACCGTCTTCATCAGGGTAATCACTCACGACCCCGCGGGTGCCTTCGGGGGTGAACTCTCGTTACAGCAAGGAAAAAATGTCAGAAGAACTCATCATTGGTCGGTGGTTTGGGCTACTCGCTCTTCCTGAATCTCAATGATTGCGAGAAATCCCAATAACGGCATGATTGTGATAATCAGAGAGAAAATTGAATAAATAACATAAGCATACCTGAAATATAAAATACTATACAAATGATTACAAAACGTCTTATTAGTTCTCAATTAGCCCAATGCACTTCCCGGTAATTGACATCTATGTTTTTATAGTAAGTAAATTACGTTCAGTAATGAATTATAATCACGAGGTTCACAATAATTATTTCTTATGATTACCTACCGCATTATTCTTACGCGAGAGTTGTAGGCTTATAAGAGTATAAACTTACTAGAAACTCGATTCGGTGGAAACGAAAAAAATATTGCATTTGATCAGCCGACCTTTGAACGGAATTTCGCCTACTTTGGAAGATTTGCGATTCACACTCGTGTTTCTGCTCGTGTATTGTCCTTGTTGGGAACGGACGGTCGGTACTACAGTGCTCCGCGAGGTCTCGTTCGACGCTAACAGTAATTGTGATCCAAAAGCGATGGAAAAACTAGGTATACCTTCCTACTTCAAGTTTTCGAGCTAGGGCGTTTTAAAATTGTATCCCCTATTTATTTTTCTAACCCTTAGAAAAGACTGACCGCAACGCCAAGCTTCGGCGCACAACTAGACCCCAAATGGGGCCGGTATACGGTATACCCCCCAAAAAATGTGTATACCCACTCGAAAGAAAACGGAACATTTTGAATTTGATTGTCAATTACTGTTTTGGCTTTTTGTCTAACTGTCGAACATAAAGCTTCCTACCGTTGCGGGAGAAAAAACAGATACATAACTTAGGTATTGATATTATAGGGGAATAGTGCCCTTATGAATTCATCATAATATATGTTACAAGTTATTTGTTAAATTATGTAATGTGGTGAATAAGTACATTGCTGAAGAATTCGTCGCCAGCTGCTGTGTCGGATGTACCATGTATTGTCTGTGGCTCAACAAGCACGCAATGCTTCGACCACTAAAATAACTGCATTCAACACCCGATCAGACTAAACAACTAGGTAGGTACTAGATTGTCAATCCTAACTCTAAAGAATTTGGTATTAATTTATCAATCCATTCGTTTGAAATGAAAGAACATTTATTTGGAAAAATTCCTATTCGTGATCGGGAAATTTACGTTGACTTCGAAACTAATGTGATACTGAAATACACCTGAAAGGTTTCTCAACAGATTCAGTACCTTTTTTGTCATTATCTCTAGGTTGAAGGTCAATCAAAAATTCATCCAATCCGTTACGTTAGTTGGGGAATACGAGTATGCTAGTTGGGATAATAATTTAACATGGTTTGACGAAGCTCCAACTTCAGGCTTGTTTGTAGTTTGACAAGGTTCCATTTGCAACCACGACCTTGGTTTGACAAGTATCCAACTGTAGCCTCAACTCCATCGCCAAAAGAGTAGATTAGAGCTTTACCTGAATTGTTGGTTTCTATTAGGACTCAGGCCAGATTAACTACTATCTAACGACCAGACCAGATAAGTTAGTATCCTGCTATGTATATCTCCTCATATATGGCCAAAGCTACTTAATTCGTCCGACTTAGCTGGTTATAACAAAAAGATCCATGGATGATGAGAGTTCAACTAAAATTTTTTTCTTGCAGTTGTAATACAGCAGAATAAACAAGGATGGTCGCAGAGGCACGCCTGGCCTTTGGGCTGTACCAAGTGACTCATTGCATCTCACGTACCACCGATTGCTTCAAGACTCGCTAATCAACCCCAACTCACTTGAACCAATCATAATTAACATTCCGAATGATCGCCCTGATAAAAAGAACCGACTCCTGCCCTTCGTCGTCGTTCGTCCACCACGGCCAACTCAGTATGGGCGTCTCACCAACCAGGCGCCTGCGTCTTTGCGTCTGTCCGTTCGTTCGTCCACCCCCGGGAATACCAAGTCACTCGGTTTTCCATCGTTGCCAGAATACATTTAATTAGGAATATTGATGAGCGATGCTATCGGAGGTCTCGTGTGAGGCTTCCCAATACCGAAATCTCGCCTCTAAAAATTTGAAATGTGAGACTGTTCCATCCCGGCGCGGCGACACATTGCCGATAGATTTGACGCTAGGATTCGTTGACTTCCAAAGATTCATGAAATCTGTTGGAAAAAATATTCTTAAACGTTTACAATCATTCTGCATGAGTTAATGAGTCAAACAACATTTTCTAGCACAATGTTCCTGGGCAATTTTAGCCAAATTGTTTGAACGATGGATATTTTCAATATTTTCTGGGTTAATCTTATTTATAGAAAATCTTGCGCTGTATCCCAATAAATATACCATAATTTTCCTGTACGTACAATTCTAACTGTCGACATTTTTGATAGTCAAGAAATCAAAATGTCCACCCACAAGCAATTTTTGTAAATTTTTTATAATAGTTTCCAATCTATGTAATCAATAGATTGATACCACCTTGAACATTGTACGTCCCACAAGCATGGCATGGAAAACAAGTATTTTTGAAGGGATTTGAAAAGCAGTTCTAGGACATCTTCCAGTTCTTTTACCTTTGATAATATTGAGAACAACGTTTAAAAATAGCATGTGGTGGGGTTGTGAAGAGCAAACAAATCGTTCCTCACCTTGATTACAAATTAAATACCGATAAATTATCGTGAATTGTATATTACAAGCACAATCAGTTATATCATCTTCCTCAATAGATAGATATTTGTACCTAGCAATTTATTCTTTTATAGGTAGCTTTTTGGCACACTTAAAAAGTACTCATTCTGAATAGTTTTAGGCGCCCCTTCAAAAATAGTATCTTTCTCCTAGCGAGATCTCAGAATGTCATCAGTTTTGGCTGGTTTTGGATGATTATGTCATCAAACCCAAGAAAAAAAACATTAAATCATGTTTAATGTTTTTCAGGAGAGAAAATGGCCTTGGAGCTCACTCAGCTGATCAGTGACAATAACCAAAAGCATCTTGGTACAACTAGACCCCAAATGGAGCCGATATAACGTGGTAACTAAGAAATCGGTCCGTGGTAACTAAGAAAAAAAAACGTTGCACATTTGCGTGTCGGAATTCACAGAAAGACCCCCAGCCCTAAAACATTAAACATGTTAAAAAATGTCTCTGTTCAAAGAACTTTCTCTCTCATCGTGTCCTATCAAACCTATCTGTTACAGAACACAGAACTTGATGCAGTCTTTGATTTCTGAGAGGGTATAGCGGTGTCTATCAACTTGTTCATTGTGTTTTCTTTCTAAGGCGGTGAGCAGAATCCAACTGTACATACAGCTATGTTTGAACGACCTAACAAAGCCAATTCTGTAGTTTTATGGAGGTTTAAAAAAAATTAGATTCGTAAGGTTTGATCCTTTCTTTCAAGTGCTTTAAATCAACCATCCCCCTGATCACCACCCAACAATAAACACGGAAAACAAAACGAGGCGTTCATTTTTGGACAACCTGTCATCCATTTATGTTGTTTATAAACGATCTCGTTGAATCTACGAGTCCATCGATTTTCAACTTGTGTTATGGTTATTAGTGGAATATCCCGCCCCAAATGTTCAATGAAAACCTTCACAAGAACGAGCTGTAGCAAGCTTGGATTGCAGGGCTACAATAGTTTTTGAGGATGGACAGGAGAAAACATGATGGGAATGGACAAAATAATGTTAGGACTAACATAGCTTGAGTATTGTACCCAGAAAGTCGGACGATGAATGCCAAAAAAACCCCAAACTTCAAATCCAAAACTTGCAAACATCCAAAAACCTACTTGGTCATATTAAAATGAAATTAGATGAAATTCCAAGGGAATAGTAGGAACTTGAATGAAATATGCAGGTTTTTAGGTTAAATGCGCACACAATACATGACAAACAAGATAAAAAAAGAGTGAACCATGGAGCGTCAAGTTACCAAGCATGGACCTTCCTTCTCGTTCTTCAATGCAACCAACATTCTTGCCACTTGCCATCTCCAACTGAGGAGGTAGATGTTGTAAAAATGGGAGGTAGCGTCTCTATAGCGTTTCCCACCGGAACTTGTGAGCTGAGCCATGGAAGCCTTTCCCATCACAGAACAGGATACTATACTATGTTTTCCTTGGCTGAGCTCACTGAGGGGCTGTGCCCTAGTCGGCCCCCCATCCTCAGCCTATCGGTATGGTAGAATAGCCTAGTCAGCTCCAAAACAGCCTGAAATCCAGAAAGCAGGCTGGCAATGCCCTAATTTCTCTGCAAATTGCCATACTGCCTCAAAAAAATCCCTCAGTGAAGTCGGTTCTCAAATCTGCCAACTTGATTGCAGAGAGGAGAGTCCTGCTTCCATGGAGAAGCGTGGCATGATATTACTTCCACGCCATGATCCATGGCCACGCCTTCGAGTATATTCATATCATATACTTCTAAAAGTCCAATTCACGACGATACACGAATGCTATAAACGACATTGTTTAATGATCCCGCAAGAATTCAAATTACTTCCAGATTGAGAAGTTTCTCCTCTTTTCTCCCTGGGCACGGACAGGGGCTCATGCCCTAGTGCCCCTGAGGAGCCGCCCCTGGTCGGCGTCATCTTGTCCCTTCAATTTGCTCAAACTGTGAAGTAGATACCTATGTGCGAATGGTAAACTATAAGTTCGCTCAGCACCTATATGATCCCTATCTATATCAGGCGTTCTTTCATATTTGTATCACCATGAGTTGAAGTTTCAAAAGTAAGGAATAGCCTCATCTTGAAAACTATAATTAGGTAGGTATGTGCGCTATGAACCGGAAATTGGTATGCCTATATAATTAGTGCTGAATAACCTTGTTTTTCGTAGGTAAATATACTGTTTATTAGGCTGGAAACGATAGGTGAAGAAGATAATGATTGATCGATTTACTTATCACGCACTGTAATTAATACAATTTGATTAAATTGAAGCGGAAATCTAGTCAGTTACTTCCTGTGGAGAACTTCACCTCTTCCTTAGGATGTGATACGACGCTTCTGTTGATCGGAGCTTCCTGATATTGAATAATATAATATGGCTTGTGATCAAATTACCGGATAACAGGTGGATCGAGGCGTGGGATGAAGGGGGAATTAAGAGATTTCTTCATCAACTCACCTTAAATGTAAATATAGGAGATGGACCGTCAAAGAGGAACCCAAAGGTTCACCTGGGGGTGTAGCGAGAAAATTAATTTTTTTTCTCACTCCTACACTCACACATTTGCCTGAGTGTATTTGTGTACGAGTGTGAATACGAGTATGGGTGCACCAACACACTGTACCTTTCCGCCCACGGGATTTTTACAGCCACCCACCGATTGGAGCGCTCTCCTCCTTCATTGAAGCCTCTTGGACCATAAAACTTCGGCTATTATTAAAAACCATGTTGAATATCCAATGAAGACCTCGTAAATATCATACGCTTATGTTTTAATTATGAAGGCCGTGGCTTTTGGAGGGGATGGTTGGTGGGGGAAATGCCTCCGACGCCTTCACCTTTCCAGGGTTGTAAAACTACCCTCGTAAAAACCACGTGGAAGAGCCGACTAATTGGTCGCGGTGCCGTTTGTGACGCGACGACCAATATCATGAATGCCGAGGGTTCCTATAACTGAATATCCTCGACGAACATGTTTCATGATACAAATCACTGGTTCATAGGAATCCTAGCACGCATATTAGCAAATCTAATCACTGATATCTATCGTACTGAGGTTGGTTAATGGTGGAAGTAGATGGTGTATGAAATGGTTTTGGAATTTCGCCCGTGACAAGAAAATACAATAAGACTGACAAATTGAGTAGAACTAACTGTGTTCAAAGAGCTCTAAAACGTGAAATGCTGTAGTACTTAAGCATTTTGGTCGATGAGGTTGGTAGTGGGGAAGTCCCTAAGGAAGGATGTTGCAGACGATTAATTTTATTGATCCAAATCTTTCAACCCTTTATAAATTACTTGTTCCATCTCTGTGATCTGACAATGATAATTAGTCAAGCTGATTGTAAACAGGCCTCTTCAAAGGCTTTGAGTGACCATGTCAGTGGATTTATTACCTAGTTACCTTCCAGTGGACCAAGAAATAATGTCTAGAAGAGTGATAAGGTAATGGTCAAAATATAATACAATGATACAATTTAATAGGACGACAACTACCTGTTTCTTGATATGACAACCTTAGAAACCATGGTTAGACGGTCCATCAGTTAGGCCATCATGCAAATCCACAGGATAAAGAGACACAGAGGCTACAATCATTCGGAGTTTAACTTATTATGAAAATGGGCGGCCACGACAAGCCACGACCAATTTTGGGAGTTCTATATTTTGAAATTCGAGTAGAAAAGTTTAATTTTGGAAGACAAACATTTATTTGTTAATCTCCCAAAAGTTAACAAAAGGCTTTTGGCAATTCAAAGAAGGCATAAAAAGGCACCTACCTACTTGTTTGTTTCTAATATGTGCCAATATAACGATCAAAAACGGAGTTACGCATCAACTCTTGCAAACGCAATACTACAAAACCCAGGAGCGAGAGGTGGGTGAGGCGAACAAGTATGAATGAGAGGTCAAAACAGCAAAAAGGTCGTCTCACACTTTACGAAATCGTTGAAATATGAGGTAGGACACAGTTATACTTTTGAATCAAGACAGCTCTAGAGCACGATAATGTATCTGGTGACCCACAGACATGGGACGAACACGGCTGAACCTAAGTTCGAGCTAACCCCCCGTTTAAACCATTGATGGTGGGGTTAACGCCTTAACTCGGAACGGGAACTCCAAGAATGAATGGCGTTCTCTCATTTACACGGAGATTATAACCCCCTGTCACCTCAACCCCAACGGGAATGGATGCTATAAGCGCCCATTAATTTATTGTATCCATACAAACGGGGGTTACAACACAAAACACGACGTCTGCCGTTCTTCTTTCTCCCGGAAAAATGATGTAGAGCCCTAAATTTCAATTCATGTTGCCGGATTTATGTTCCATTCGAGGACATTATAGTAGTGTGATTCATGGTCATTGCGTTTGTCCTGGGAGAGGTTTTTTTTTTGAGGCGAGGCAGCGTTTTTGTGAAATATAGACGTCCTGTGACTATCTGACTGTGCCTCGGTGATGCAACTAAGGAGGCTTAAGCCCCTCTCGAAGGTCTAAACTGATTTACGGTCGCTGATTATAAACAGGCTGACTCCTATTCAATTAATTGCTGCCGCGTTATCACGATGAGCTCTTCTCCTGGAGGAGACTTTTTAAAAAGGAACAATTAGAGAACTCTGTTGGTAAGAACCGCGTTTTGTTTGTTTGTTGTTGGAGGAGCGAATGACAAGATAATCATAGATTACTTACCAGCGGGTTAAAAGATGAATGGCGGCGCAGGGAGGTGGATATCGACGATATTTACTCTCCTAATTGCCGGGTACGGGCTTCGCCATGCCTTCCCAATGTCTGATCAGGCATAACTGATTGTGTTTAGGCCCTTTCGCCTTTAACGGTTTCGAAAAAATGGGGTTTAATGGCCGTCGACCCGACCTTAAATCGAAGCGAATTAATGGATCAATCCCTCGCCTTGAAGTTTAAAAGTGTGGATAAATCTTGTTCTTGAGAGTGGAAGTCGCTGTTTTTCTTTTGCCTTCGTGAAATCGGATTTGTTTTCTGGGACGTGGAGGCGGGACTTGGTGAAGTATGGATGCTATAAAGATGGACCTGGTGGTGATGCATGGGGTAATGAAGTATCCACAGGTCATCAGACCACCGGTCGGTGGCGCCCATATCGTGAGGTGAAGAGAGCCATTACCTACACTCCCCCCATTACCTACCCCCCTTTCAAATTATTTGAAAATTCCTTTCGATAACTCTTCCATCTCCTCAACAACCGACTTCTCAAACCGAGACGCCACGAATTATTGAAAGGGGCTCATTTCGTGGAATAGATTACACCAGAAGATTCCCGTTTTGGCCAATTAAAGATCATCAAACCGAGTTTAATCGCCTCTTGATCGAACGCGATCGTATCGAATTCTAACTTCACGAACAAACTGGTATTAAATCTTTTTTATTGTGATTTTACTGATATGAAACAATTTTAGGCCCACCAATTTAGCTTCTTTTTTCAATGATGGAGCAAAGCATTAGTCATAAAGTCAGCATTATGAATGTAGGTAACGTAGGTACCAAGTCAGTCCATGCCAATTGAACCTGAATTGCTCAACATAATATTTGCAGTCTCAGTAGATTTTGGGAGCAGCCCAAGAAACTCCAATCCCATCTTCCCATAATGAATAATTTTCTACTTAGTCGCAGTAGGTATGTGCGAAATATATTTGTTTATACAGGATTTGAAAGTTGAACGAAATTGGCTGACTATAGATAAATTTTAGCGAATTTTCGAAGAAAATGAAGCTATTGCAATGGCTTCAAAATTTTTGTAATGCAAATTTTTGATCATTTTCTTCATGGAAATCCGTTTCAGACCATTCTAAAACGATTCCTGAAATTTAAAACTTTTTCATATATATTATATGTGTGTGTGTGTGTGTGTGTGTGTGTGTGTGTGTGTGTCACTCCAGACGATATCTGCCGGAGGGATCGAGATAAAAAATCCAAAAAATTTTTAAAATGTCAATGATGTCAAAAGTAAGGATGAGTTCGTTGGCCAGAATTTTTGGAGTACTCCAAGGGGTCAAATTTTGAACATTTAGTTTCAAACATCGCTAAAAAACGTGTTTTTTGAGGTTTTTGGTGTGAAATACCATCCTAAACATAGGAACATATTCGGTATATTCGGAATCAGCGTGAAATTTCCTATAAGAATCACCCACAAAATCGGTTAAACTTATTCTTTGAAAATTCGCTCACCAACTCATGCTGCATGAATGGAACTTTTTAGAAGTTAGGCAGACTACTGATAGATGACTACTGGCACATCAAGAGACATTTATAGAGAAACCCAGAGGATATAACTACAGCAGAATTCCAACGTTATGACTTGAGTGGACAGAAGAACCGTACATTATCGGGTTTAGCCAACGGCATTTCCAAGACAAACCTTTTCCGAGACAATGACCTTCCTAGGTATGAAATCTCAACTTTTCAGGTTAAATACAAAAGAAAACAGCTCCGATGCTCGCTGAGTCTGTAGTTCATCTTCAGCAGACCCATGGATCATTTCAAATATCCTTCTTCAGTCATCCGTTTGACTATCCTGTTTCTCTGAATGAGCTAGTTTTCTGAATGGGGTGTTGTAAACGTGAGGTACCTACTAGTACCTGCTAGACAGCATGTGATGTCAAGAGAAATTGAGAGCTTTCCGTCGAATGGTGAACGAGTGACATAGCATCGCGGGTGGTGGTAAGTGGATATCATTAGAAAATTTCGTGACCTAATTACATGTCGTTCTCTGGCAATTAGGTCATGGCTAAAGCGTGTTATATGCTAAATGAAGTTCCATTTGCCTTGGAAAATTTGTCATTCAACTTGGAAATGCTATGCATTTCATCTCATAACGCGATTATGAGATTGGCTTCCAACGGGGTAACACAACCTTACTTGAGCCAGAGTCACCCACCCAGAAATATCCCTAAGAATATCAGCGACCGTGTCCGCTCCACCCAATAGGATTTCACCCTCTGCCACCGTATAAAACCATTAAGGACCTCCATTGACGTAACTTCCCCTATTCGTCCTCCCCTCGTGGTATAGCAGTACACCTCCCCTCTCCATCCCGGATATCCTCCGATATTCAGCACCCCTGAACCACTTTGTCAGTCTATTGAGTCCTGATTTACGAGGCGGAGATTACCATCCAGTTCATAACGAGCCATTAGCCGGGAAACATGGCGGCCCTCGATAATTGTCATTATCGTCCCATGAGGCCAATGAGCCCGTTTATATGCAGTACCGGACCAGGTGCGTGAGCTTTGATTTGATTCCACCCTTCACTCGACCCTATAGCCTCTCTTACACCTCATAACCCTTCTCAACCTTTTTGTACCGTTCA
Source organism: Lygus lineolaris (assembly GCA_030264115.1). Lineage (NCBI taxonomy): Eukaryota > Metazoa > Arthropoda > Insecta > Hemiptera > Miridae > Lygus > Lygus lineolaris. The sequence goes on from JAEMON010000005.1 coordinate 15,222,335, forward strand.
ATATAATCGTAGTTGTAGGAACGTCTGAAATAAGGAGCACCTATACATTGAGCACAACGAGGTGATGGAAAAAACTGCAGGGTATGTATAAATATTCTCACAGAGATTCTTACAATACCCCCAGTTTATTAAATTCTGACAGAAACGATATTTTTACGGCAGTAGTTCCCTAACTGTGCGGTTTTCGGCAATGCAGACGTCCCTAATAAAGTTGTTAAATTAACTTTCCAAGTTGTTGAGTTCCAATTTTTTTTTTAGCCAGATTAAAATATTAGAGTAAACAGTTTGTTGAAGTTTCAAATCAACGAAAATTGCACATTTCTCCGCTTTGACGGCTTTTTTTCATCTATATGTAGGTGACAGTGAATCAATTTCAATATAGGTATAGAAATTATTTAGAAATAACATTTAAACGTACCTTATTTTACGATTCCAATATTTAATTATATTAATTAAATAGTATTAATTACAAACGTAATTCTTAGCCCGTCCCCCACTCATTTTTTTTGTAACTTAATCTTGTCCCAGATTGTGACATGAATGTATATTATGTTGGACACTACAGTAATAGGGTTGGGCTTGATGGTAGTCATGGTTTCATTGAGCTGGTGTTTCGATGATTTGATTCATAGCAGGTGATCCGAATTATTGCGAGAACGGTTTGATTTGTGAAGCGGTGGTTAAATCATTTTAGTAGGTAAAGAATAGAGAAAGTATAAATAGGAATTACGTTTGTACATTGCTCCTCGTTCTTTACGAAGTGTATAGAAGAGATAGATCCCGGAGGGTCCAGGGGGGGTTGCCCCTTTGGCGAGGCGCGCAGCGCCGAGTTTATATTATATAAATAGGTATATTCAATGTTAATTTAAAATATTCGAATATTTCAAAAGTAGATTTACCTTGACGATTTCAGTTTTTTCTTGATAGTTCGTAAACCTACTCACACTACCCTAAAACTCAAAGTAGGTACTCCTTAAAAAGGGGACGCTAATAATTTTGTGAAGCCCTTTCATGAAGTCATAAAATCGGTATGTGTAGGTATTATCGAACGATTGGGGTAAATACTATAGATCATACGTAATGGATTAGTAATTTAAATTGATAAATGAGATCGGACGATATCTCCTCGAAATAAAATATATTCAATATTGGATGGCAAGATTTTCAAAAGAGCACGGACGTTGGTTGGGGACGGGGAAGCGTCGACAAAGAAGTGGGACAGGGGTGAATCCTCCAAAACGCTCGACCGCCTTTTCGGTTCCCAGGGTGGCCAACAGAATGGCACGAATATACAATCAGAAGGGATATTCGTACTGTGTTTCTTCTCACTCCCTCCCGAATATTATCCACTGATATATCCACTGAATTCGGGACATTCGCTGCCAATTCCAGGTTGTATCTCACACGCATGGGAAGAATTGGGGCAGGACACAAGTCTTGACCTTAACTCTTCCTCATATACGTCATACACACTGACGTATTAAGTATTAATTCTCTTCTGAATTCATTTAATGTCAGCCAACACAACATATTATACTTAATAGAGAATTAAAGATATATATATATAGGTAGGTAGGCCCGGATTCGACCTGTGGCTGAGAAACGCGACTTTTCTCAAAGAGAGGGAGCCATATTGTAAAAGTAACTTTATTTTATTCTAAAAACTCTTACTGCTCCAACGGTAGGTACCTACTTACGGTTGAGAGCAGTTAGCACTACTAACACAATGATTCGTAGAGCCTTTTGTGGGTTGTTCGAATAAACAACATGAATTTTTTCCAAACTGCGTTTGCTCAATAGTGCTTCCAGGGATGCCTACCTTGAAACAAAACGCATGATAAAGGAAACTGCCTTCGATATGGAGATCAACCCAGATGAATTAGCCTGTCAAAGTGATCGGGATTGGGGTCCATAGAAAAACACACCTCCTTCGCCGAGCTTTCGTGAAATATATTCACTTCTTATTAAATTGTGCAGGTATAAGCTAGGTAAATCTTTCATGAAACTAACATAATTTGGTCATATTTTTTCTATTGGATCAAATTTGGTTAGTTTTATGAAAGATTTACCTAGCTTATACCTGCACAATTTAATAAGAAAGTACCTATGTATTTGTGATATTGGTTCTATAGATCAATTGATGTTTCAATTGTTTTTACTCATTGAGCAATAGTTTGGAATAATTTCTTCAATTTTACAAGTACATACTAAAAGCGGACGATTTTCTCAAAAAAGAAAAAAAAGCAAGATATACAATGCAAATATACAAATTATTAATTTGAAATTAATCTCCAGAAAAGAACTTGAGGCAGGCACGACGGAAGGTGGAAAGCGTGATGGGAAGGGAGCGCAGGTCATTGGGTAGACGGTTCCAAAGCTTTGACCCTGCCACTGCTAGCGATCCATCCATAACTTTCTATCTATGGAAAGAGATCATGGCGTTGAGACTCCGATTTGAGGTACCGGTGCTGATAACGTCGTCCAGGTAGGGGGGAACAGACGAAGGGAGTTTGATGATTTTATAAAATAAAGCAGGCAACGTTTGTGTGCAAATAACCCAGGAAAGGATCCCAGAGAGCGTGCACAGAGATGAGAGACGTGGTCTCTCTTCCGGACATTATATATATAGCGAAGGCAGCTGTTGTTAGCCACATTGAGGCGTCGGAAAGATGCTGCGTCCATGTCGAAGTATATCGGGAGTCCGTAAAGAAAGTGAGGCATTATAAGACTGGAGACAAGTTGGGATTTGATGTTCTCGCGGAGGTGAAGACCGACATTCTGCGGAGGGTACTCAACGCGCCGTATACCTTCCTGCAAATGCCCGTTGCATAGTTGGACCACGTTAGATGAGAGTTGAAACTCATTCTCAGATTTTCGACAACCGGTGAGTATACGATAGGATCACCCTCCACGACCGCAGGCACGGATGGGATGGGCGGAGACTTTTTATTAGAGACCAACAGGACCTGCATTTTGGCGGGGTTTAACTTCAAGCCGTTCTTCGTTCAATATTGTGAGATAGCTGCCAGGTCCTTATTGAGAAGCTCCATTGCTACATCCACCTCTGCTGAGTCAAAGAAAATTGCAGTTGTGAATCGTCAGCTTACTGGTGCATGGAGGAATGTGTCAGACCTCTTCCCATGTCGTTTACAAAGAGAGTGAATATTAATGGGTTGAGGACAGCCCCTTGCGGGGTTCCTGATCCCAACGGGAGAACGACTGAAGTTTTGCCATCGGCCACCACCACTGCCTGCTGTTTTAGGTACGAGTACATGTAGTTTGCTGCGGATGTAGAAAATCCCACCAGATGGAGCTTTTGGATTAACAGATCAAACTGAATGGTGCCAAAAGCATTCGAAAAATCTAAGAGAGTCATCAAGCAGGACTAAGCAGGACTTTGCTCTTTTTAATCCTGATTAAAAATTAAATCCAGTATAGATATAATTCTGGCGCGATCAATGTTCATTCAACTTGTGTAAGCTGAAGCAAATTTGCAGGATGGGTAGCGCTTGGCGTTTGGGGGCGTTTCGGCATCACCCTTCACTGACAAGCAAACTAAACGCCGGTTGTGCTCTCTCGACTCCAAACCGAACCGAATTGATTTGGGAAGGCGATGATTAAGTTAGGGACGGGTTAGAAAGTGTTGACGCCTCGTTTGTTGAAGGGTATTTTATTTTTCTCTCCTCTCGTGTTCCTCCGAGACCTCGTAATGGGTTGAAAGGGTTATACAGGTTATAGTATTACACAACAACGTCGTGCCAGCCTTCAGTGGAATTGAGGTGATTGCTCGACGGAACTGGGGGAGAAATAATGTTAATTTCTGGTGCCTTCAACGATAAATTACATACGTACATGTATAACGTAAAAGGTAATCACCCTTCAGGTATTTTTAGTAAGTGCATAAAACAGTTATTTCAACCCAAACTCTGGCCCTACTAATTACTTTTTCATAGGTAGATAATTGCTCTTCTACGATACGTAATTTCTACATTGTATGAATCACTGACTTGAACCATGCACAAATTAATGTACAAGGTAGAAATTACGTATCACGGAAGAGCAGTAATCTACGTACAGAAGGGTTATGGCTTGGGCCGGAAGTTTTGGTATCTAAAAAACAGTACCTGACGAAATAATATAAATGTTATTATAAATTATTATTATTATTATATAAATATTACTGTTTTTTAGAAACAAAAACTTCCGACCCAAGCCCCTTCGGTACGTAGATTACTGCTCTTCCGTGATGATTATTATCATTATCTTTACGATTAATCATTCCTCCGAGAGAAGAAGATCTCTTTGGAGCCAAGACAATAACGGTTTTGATATCCGAGGTTTAAACTAATTGGGCTAGACCGCTGATAAAATAACTGGAACTGAACTCCCAGCGTACAGACACTGTAGCTCTAAAAATCTATATTGATTGACTAAAGCCATGGTCAGAAAAACCGAACGTTTAGTACGAGTATATCTTGACACAGCTCTGATAAGAACCAGAGTTTACGATACCCCCAAATCCATTTCATGAGCTGTCGACCTAAATCCTCTACTCACCTTTATCATCGCTCAGTGGTGTGGCGTGGAAGGGGGGTCAATGACTAAGGTGACAGGGTTGGGGGTTTAAAATCGTAGGTAACAAGTAGGAAATGGGGAACAAGCAAGGTTATTTTTTATTTAGTAATTTGAAAGATCTTAATCAGGGCTTTCCAAAAAGGTGCTATATGAGGGGTATGCGACGATTTAACTTACTGGAAATGGGTCTTGTGATTTGAACCTAACTGACGTAACCGACCCCCTGCCTGCCAGGGGGGGGGGGGGGGGCCTTTTGCGGAACCTAAATGACGTCACGCGCTCCGTTTCAAATCCATCTTCTGTTCAAAACAGCCGTAATTTCCAGCCAAAAATTGGCATTAGGAGCTTTTGAAGGGAGCTGAATCAGATTTTGAGGTTCAAAATGCAAAATTTCTACCCATGCAAGTTCCCCATTCGGGAGTATGACAACTCACGACCTAACCCTCTTATTACAAACGATTGATTCATAGAAATTATTCATTGTACTGTAATTGTACAAATTTTACAGACATTACATAATCACATTACAAAATTTCTTTAAAATTACTTTTTCCCTTGCTCGCTGCACATTCTCATTCAACAAATGAAAGAGTAATCAAACGTAATCAACAAGGTATTTTAGATTTTGTAGGTATCTCTAAAATTAGAGGTGATCAAGACGTCGAACGTCAGATTCGGATTCAGCGCCCTCGAAACCTCCAAAAACTGTACGTCTCATAGATCCCTTGAACTATTACCTGTTTTTCTTCTTTTTTTTCTTTTTGGTGGTTTAGGTGACATTCTATATCATGTTGGTACTAGACATTTAGTACAATGCTCAAAACCCGTGTAGCTGGGTAGGCACTCAGATACTATGCAGCAATTACAAGCAATGCATACAACTATACGCACTAACTGAGCAAACACAAGTAATCAGGTTTGCTGTCACTGGCCGGGGGACTCAATCAAAATTGGAGATTAATCCCAGATCCTACCAGATCCGAACGAAATCTCGGACACCAGATAAAGTGCTGCTGTCACGCAAGATGATGTTTGACCACCGCGTAAAGGATCATCCCGATTGAATGCAAAAGTGAAGGTGCAAAAGTGTGCCCAGCGGTCGCGTCCGTGACGAGTCGGGGGATGGCGCTGAGCAGACCCAATGAAAATCTACTGCAATCACCCCTGGTTGGTCTGTTTGTTCAACTACTTTATCGACTCTCAGCTCTGGAGATTCAGCTTACTTTAGGATAGTGTCATCGACGTGTGTTCCCAGAATTGAACTATCCTCTATTCAGCACTGGGTTGTGGGTCTCGAACACGATGCGAGTCTTAATAAAGCGATTAAAACCGTATCCTGTGGAGCGGGGAAACGTAATAGGATGGGATATGGGGTTAACACTAGCAAAATGGATGGCAGCAAATATTTAGGAGGAGATCATTCAGGGGGAAACTATTTTCGATCGATCCCGCTCAGTAATTAACTCTGTCGGTTTGTGTTTTGTCGAAGACAATCATGGATCTCTATCTCCACATCATTTGGCATTGGGACTTCAGACACTATCACTAGCGAACTCGACCACCCAACGGTCAGGTATTGGAAACATAATAGAAACACGGACAGACAGACATACAGTAGAGTTGCATGTAGAGCAAATTAAGACATTCAAATTACTGTATGGCATCATGTTATCTAATATATAAAATTCTCGTCTAATATATAAAATTCTCGTGTCACAGTTTTCGTGCCCTTACTCCTCCGAAACGGCTTGACCGATTTTGATGAAATTTTTGTGCTTATCCGGTATCTATGAGAATCGGCCAACATCTATTTTTCATCCCCCTAAATGTTAGGGGTAGTCCACCCCTAAAATTTTTTTTAATTTTTTAGACAAAATTTTTAGTTTCTATTTTTTTATGATACAACATACAAAAATACATACAATACATACATACATACAATACATACATTCAACCCTTATTTTTTAACAAGGGCTCTGTCCCACTGTCACGCGAGCGAAGCGAGCGTTTGGGATCTGGAGAACCAACCGTCTAGAAATCCGGCCGTCTAGAAGTAACCGGCTAGAGATCATTTATATATATGGCAAAACAACGTTTGCCGGGTCAGCTAGTAATATTATAATTTTGTGAATCAACCAACAATGTGACTTCGTATAATGAAAGTTCATATTAACCGTTGTCAACTGAGAAACCTTGTTGTTAGAAAATTATCAGGTACGACGGACTCGACTAACACATTACCAACTTGATTATTGAAAATCTGAATGACACAATCCACATATGGTTGACCTCGCTGTAGAAAAATCAGCTGGAATGAGCTAAAAACAAATTAAACTTGAGGAAAAACAGAAAGGACATGTGAAAATTCGCTAATGGAAGTTATATAGCTTTTTTATGCGTTGCCAAGTGGCATCGTACTTACGCAACACCTAACCCACCTATACCGACCTAAATAGTGTAGGCATGAAAAGCTAAAGTCATACAGTGTGACTTAAATGAGACAATTTTCAAAAACTAAGTAACAAACTCCTGCACTTTTGGGAAATTTAACAGACTTTTTTAAACTCAATTTTTGACATGAAATTCAATAGGCTATTCTTATCCGATCTAAATTGTTATTTTATTTGTGATATTCCGCAATTGTAGAAAATAACCTATTGGCAGTGGTTTTGACACCTTTATAAGTAAAGCACCAAAATAGTTTTGGTTGCTAGCTTTCAAAATTATGATTTCTGTTAATACGGTCATTTTGGCACTATTTTGGATTTTTAGGCCCGTATTGAAAATCAGAAATATAGGTACCTATTTAAATTTTTAAACATAGGTATGTTTTGTACAAACATTTTATTTCCATACTTTTCCGGTAACGTATATACAAAATATTGACTCAATTTTCTTTATTTATTATACGTTACTCTTCTTATTTAAAAATCCAGGACATTATTGTTACACATCATAATATCTCAATTTTCCTTGAAATCCCTCAATTGTATTTTACGATATTCTAATCTGGCTTCGCAGCTGCAGACATTAAATTCTGTTTGGGGTCAACACCGCCCACCTTTAAGAAGAAATATACCAATTAAACGGCAACTCCCACTAGTAGGTCGCTCTGCTTCTAGATTTGAATTTTAATCGAATACTTAAAACGTTATGAGATTACACTTTCAAATTGGACGTGTTACAATCCAATTAGAACCCCCATTTTATCAATTAATCGTTTTGCTTGTTTTCAGAAATGAATTAAAGGCGCATTATTTGTTTTAAAAAAGTGATCAAAAATAACCGGACGTTTATAGGTGGCATTTAAATTTTAACGAAGTAACGTGGAAGCCACTGTTACACATTCATATTTCATAGAGACGAAACAAAGTGATAACTTATTTAAAATTCAATAGATTATCATTTATTTAAATAACAGAATAACCTATCGTGAAATGATGGGCCCAATAAAAAACTACTATGTATCTCTATTACATTTTTGTGTTGTTAAAAATCTGGAGAAAGTTCAATAGGGGAAGCATTGGAGAAAGGATTAGTAAATTTATTATTCCACACAACTGAATTCTCATTCCTAGAGTTGAAAAATGCCCACCCACTAGAGCTACGTATTATTAATTATATATTAATGGAAAGTTGATTAAATTTCCTACTTAGAAGAAGGATTAGAGAGATCACTTCTAGTGTTAATCGCATATGTCGGATGTTATAAGACGTTTCATAGAATCGGTAATTTGCTCGTATTATGAAAACCTCATTTTTCGTCGTATACACTTGCGACTGTACCACCGGACAAACATAATATTATCCTGAGTGTGGTTTTGTCTTGTCCAATAAGGCAGGAGGTGTGGTGACCAATCTAGAAATTGATAGGTTTCTTTAATTCTTCAATTCGCGACGTTTCTACCCAGGGACTGGGTCCTACTCACGCGATCATCTATAAAACATGAAGAAAAGAAAACATGTTAACAAAGTGACAAGTAGTGTAGATAATTATTATTTGTTAAAGTTAGTCATTAGTTTTACTTACAATGTTCTGGGTTCCAGCAATTTTATGTTGCAGTATCCACATTAATATTTTCGTAGTATCCACATTGGTATTTCATGTTGTAGTTATCCACATGAATAAGGATTAGTTTCATTATGATAACATGAAAACTATCACAAGTAACAATTATTGCCAATCCAACTAGGTTGCAAAACTAACAAACAAACCTGGGTACGTGGCAGATCCAGTTTTGGAGATCTTATCACTACTTATCACAGTTGTTGGGTGGTGATGGTTAACTGAGGTGGCGATACGGCGGGAGAAGTTAGTCCTTTTGAACGGTTATCCACCTATGGTAATATTAGTAGGTCCATCAATTGAGGAGGTACTTAGCAAAAATTTAATGATACCATGATTTATTGATAGGTGATGGGAATAACATATTTGGAACTTAAAAGTGCGAAATGAAAACTGGATAATGGTTAGCTATTAAGCTATGGTTGGCTATTTGAGCGATTTAGGGTAAACATTTGACAAGCACTTAACATCCCTTTTGTAGTTCATTCATTCATCTTCGTTTTGGGTTAGCACAAAAGTGTAGGGTGAAGACTTTTCAGGAACTACTCTGTAGGGTATGTAGAATCGATTAACAAATAAAAACCTTTTGATTTAATTTTCTGCCGAAATCGCCCTTTCAAGTCATTTGTATACCGGACTACGAGTAGGTATATTATGCAAAAGTTACAACTGAAAAAAATTACTGGCACGATTTTCTAAAATGATACTATTTATGTCAGAAAGACCGTATACACTCATAAAAATTCATTCAAGATCTACAGACTAACTGGTCAAAAATAGGGCGAGGCGATTCGTAATTTAGTTAGTGGTTCACCGTTGGTCTCGATGGCTCAGTTGCAATCCGTAGGAACCCAGATCAAGAATCTCTCGTATAATTGGAAGTTTTCCAGGGCAAATCAAGTAGGTACTAGTAATTTATATAGTCGTTACAGTGCATGATTCTTGTATTATTGTATTATATCTAATGAATCCCATTTTCATTGAAGGGAGAGATGTCGATCTTGCGAGTTTTATCTGTATGGTTTTAGTTCCTAGGTTCTAAGTTTGAACTGATAATTAGATGGACAATCTTAGCTTGAGAGACTTAGGCTTGCACGAGGAGTTTTTGATCTCGATCATCTTTAAATGAAGCGGCAAACTTCACTAAATGTTTTGTTAGCCGGGTGAAGCATTATGGCCTCTCAAAAACTAACAAAGGGTGACCAAACTCAAAGCTGGAAAGACGTGAATCTGGTGCAGCAGAGGTTGATGAAGAGCTGAGCACGAAGACTCTCAATAGGGCCGCAAAGAATAGTTTGAAAAGGATACTTCACAATGCTCAGGGACAGAGGTCTGGACCTGAACCTATTAGCGCTTTCAACCCCAAAAATGGAAAGACCGTTCCAGGTGTATCATTTCAAACTGACCTCTTCCTACTCCATTAAACCAACATTTTTCGGAAAGCGAGAAAGAGGGGAAGGTTATTGTGAAGTGGAGCAAAAGTCAGGAGTCAGTTTGAGGCCAGTTGCCATCTGCCAAATCGAACGTGCGGTTTGTGAGACGGATGCACGAGGGTTTGTAGTCGACAAAGTACCCTCCCTGGAGAGAGCCGTGTAAGCGCGGCAGCTTTTGTCGGGGTAACCGTGAAATGGGGGGTTGAATGCATTGAGCCTGTTGCCACTCCAAGTGGTGGAACCTTTCAATTTTCTACGGTAATAATTTCGTCATCAGGAGCCAATTGAGGGGTGTGGATTCACTTTTAAATGCTCCTTTGCAACACCTCGTTCGAAGAATAAATGACAGTGTGATTCCTTTTATGAGAAGAGTAGGATATTACGGGATTCTTGAGAGTTTTTATTTGTACGGTCATTTTTATTAATTTTCTATACGATTACCCAGAGGTTCTGATTACTTTGTTCTTGGTTGGGCCGACGGCCTTATATGGTGCAATAAACCGGTTTCAGCGAGATCACCGATCAGCAGCGTGGTTAATACTAACTTGGATGGGTGGCCGCCTGTGGGCTGGGGTCAATCATCTCAATATTTTCATGACGGGCCGCCGGCGTTCGTCTCTTCACTCAAGGGGGTGAGGCAATGAGTAGCCAAGTGTGAAATCAAGGGAGGATAGCTGATGACGTCAGCGACGCGACGTCACGTCGGGAGCGGGTGACGGTCGGAAGTACAGCCTGAACAGGGAGTTTACGTTACTTTTCCTCGGTTATTAAATTTTTCAAAATTTTAATTGAAATTAAAAAAATCGAAATTTGAATTGAAACTCATCAAGCAGGGAAATATTCGAGAATTGAGATAGATATAATATTATTGAGGTACGGAATCATGTATAGTCACTTGAAGTCATATATTGACGTTCAAAAAAATGGCTAGTGTTAACCACATCCTCATAGATAGGTTCCTCAAGGGTGAAGATTATAGACTGAATAGATCGGGATGGGTTCGTATTCGTGTTACTGGCCGCAGATCAATTGGTAGTCAGCGACACGAACTTGAAAAGCCTAGATAAGTTGGGGATAGAGACTAGAATACTAGTCTCTTTATAAGTGGCGATGGACTGACTAAGATTGGCTTACTCTGCATCCTTGTCAACAACAACCCCAATGGATTGTAAGTACTCTTAAACAGCTTTCCATGCATCAGTTTTGTCTTGTTTCATTAAAACTCCTTAATTATAATACGATTGAGACGGAGATCGTAGCAGGCGTGTAGAAGGTATTTGGTAGGTAGGTACCTAGGTATTTTATGATTATGAACCACATAAATACACCCATTTTTCGTTTAAAAAATAGAGACACAACTGAAAACAGTAAACACAAAAAACAGAAAATGGAACCAAAATTGTTGGATGATTGTGCATGTTTTTGACTGATGGGATGGGAGGGAAACGATTGTATACTGCATGCATGGAAGAATGTCTCTCTTTTAAGTGCAATGAGTACTAATATATACTAATGAATAGCTAGTAATATACTATAACTTGAAGATTTGTGAAATATCTAGTATTACAAGCAAATAGTCAAACAGACCCCAGGTGTTCTATAAATTGGTAGCACAATTTATGCCAAACGAAACGTAAAGTTGTGTTAGAAAAAGTAATTGATCGCTACTACATTTCAAAAGGAGTTTTCAGCTGCTGAGTTGGACCTGATGGATTAGGTATGAGTACGTTGAATAAGCTGTTTTTGGCGTGACGTAGTCTGGGGTTCATATAATTATTGTTAATCATTATTAGGCATTCGAGAGGTCACGAAGACACACGATAAAGTAATGACCTATAGTCACCTAGTGATTTTGCCAGACGAGATTGGTAGATATAGACGTGACAGTCAGCACAACGTTCTTGAGACAATAACAAGTGAAGTTTATACCACGGAGACGGTAAGGAGCTATGAGAGGACGGAGATGAAGAAAATAAAATTTGTAAGAACTGAAGAGCAAAAGAGCAGTAAAGACGAGATGATAGTGGGAGATTAGCTGGGACGTGGGAGAGGATGTCCCGTGTCAGAGGAACTTTACATTAATAACGTATAAATATCACTACCTCGACCGAACGCTATCTGGGTACGGTGGGTACCCCCAGGAAGCCCCTAGGAGCCTTCTAAACAAACATTCCCCTGTGATAGAGCCATTATACCCCGGGCAGAGGTGTTGAATATTAAGTGGTCCTGGGTCCAGGAGGGGAGTGGGGGTAATGAGGAGCTGGCTCGCCTCTAAATCAAAATACCTCCTTCTTCCTCCAACAATCCACTTCTTCGTAGGACCTTACTGCACAAAGCCTGGCCGTACCCACCTTCGGACGTCAACTCTTCATTCGTTCACGAGATATTAACAAGTATAATAGCGCTCGAGGGTCGGGTCTTGTTCGTCGTCCCACGCCCCCGTCCACTATTTAGGGTTTCGGACTCCGCTGTACACACAACCACCTTTCCTGAGCTTTATGACTTTTTAACGATTTTGAGCGAACGCGTTCTTCCAGGTCCGTTCAGTGCATCATTTTCAATGATGCGACAGTGATGGAGCTTACTGGGAGAAGATTGGTTGACCTCTCTCTAAAATCTCTACAAAAGTGAACTATGTAGTCCATATTCGTTTGGTCAGTCTAAACACGAGTTTTGTACAGCTTTTGCAAGTGCTGGTGCTGAAACTCACGCATTACCCTCAAACATGTAAGAATACATTTAGGAGTGTAAAGATGATTGGATGAAATGCATAACGTAACGAAAATAAAGCAGAATGTAATTATGTTTTCTCTATCTTTAGAAAGTAACGCACCGCAGCTCAGGTGTATTGAAGCTGGAAACGGGAGGAAAGAAGTAATAAATGATGGCTTAAAGATATCTGACTGAACTAATCTCTCTCTGTAGGGTACATAAAGACCAGGAGCTGGCGGATATTCCAAGCAGTCTCCCGTTTCTGAATTCAAATGGAACTTCTAAAAAGACTCTTTGGACGAGATCTCAATAGAGCAATCAGCACCTACTCTCTTGAAGGAGTTTTCTTCGACAGTTCGAAACCACCGACTGATTTTTAGCTCCCAAGACGACTGGGAGATAGACATCAGTTTTTTAAAACCAATAGTATACTATCATCCTGCTTCAGTGTTATCTAGTGGGATTCTCCAATTAAGGATTCAATCATAAGGCCTCTGCTTTTTACGTAATCTACAATGAATAATGTACTTCGCGGAAGGTTCTACTCCCGCGATAGTTAAAAAGAGAAGAACAGGCACGTATATTTTTAATCATTAAAGCAGAAAGCTACAGATGTAGAAGACTGATTTGATATGAATGACTGATACATATTCAACTAGTTCAATAAATCCCAGAAACGTGTATACATTTTGCAAAATACGCAAGCGGTCAAATTAGCGGATTTCCATCTCTGATTGAAGCTCTCCAAAGGGAAAAGGAAGGCTTTTGATGTCACAGGTATCCTATCATTTTCATGTCAACCGTGAATTCTGTAAAACTATCTCTCTAGGAGTAATCTCCTGGACCAGAGAAAATCGTTTCTCTGCAGAATAAGACAGTACCTAACGGATCGTCGGCAAAGCGAATAAAGATCAAATCCCATGCTCGATCATGTTCGAACCATATGGATGGAATACTCTTCTGTGTGGCAAATTTCCACAATCCACGTGGTTTGTGAATAACTCCATGATTTAGCAACTTAGGTACAAGGAAATGTGGACACAATGACCCGGTGAATTACATGGCACACCCAACTATGCCTGGTGATTTAGAAATTCCACAATTCGATATCAAAGTCGATATTGCTTACAAGGACCCAGGTGCATTCCAAAATATAACTTGTAAACGCATTTATATATTTATGTTACAGTCTAAACCCGAAATCATTGAAAACCAGAGAGCATCATGATAGGTGAGTGATCTTAGGTTTCCATTTTAGTCTACATAAAGACCTATGTTCAACAGTCCTTTTAGCACCAGTCAAAATCCGATGTTAATATTTAATTTTGAATTCCCAAAAGTGAGATTAATTTTACGAAGCTGTTAAATAATGCGCCTGTATCAGTCATGGTGAGGATATGAAAGATATTACCTTCACTACCATGATTTCAACCAAATTTCAACTCCTTTCTGGTACTTCAGTATACGAGTATGTAAAAGCATTTCTGTGAACCGCCATTGGTGCACGAACCAATCCAAAATCTGAGATTTTGACTGTAGTTAGGGGTAAGGTCCTTCTTGGCCCCAAATGAATTTCGTGCGGATCAGTGATGGAGACTACGCATGCGCAAACTTGAAACACACTGAGCCATGGAATCCAAGGTTTACTCTTGCCCAGATGTTTGGAAAAACATTCTCAGTATTTTTCTACTATTTTTAGAAAAGATCGACTTGTAACTTCTTGTTTTATGTCTATCCTCATAGATTGTACTTTTTGAGAGCCCATTCTCATGAGGATTGTGAAAAAATAAAATGATTATACTGCAAAAGGAAGTTTTCTTTAATTGCCAGCGGATTTTCATCTATCTTGTTTGATTTTTGGCTTTCAACAGTTACCACTGACAAAAACCACAGTCAAAGCCAAAAACCACAGCCACAATCAAAAACCACAATCAAAAACACTTACCACTGACAAAACTCACCACTGACTGTGGTTTTTTCATTTTTGACTGTGGTTTTTGACTGTGGCTTTGGCTGGGTTTTTGGTAACTGTGGGTTTTGGCTTTGGCTGTGGATGTTGGATTTGACTGTGGTTTTTGGCTTTGACTGTGGTTTTCAGATAGGTGTGGTGTGATAGGACTGTTTTCATCTCCCTTGTTTGGCTTTCAACACTAACCGGCCTATCTTATTTGATATGTTCCACGGGTCGATATCAATCATCTGAACAACATGTAATTTTAATTCATTCGTTAATTTGTTTAATTCGTATGTATAGTTTGTGAAGAAATCGCTTACAATGGAGAATATCACGGAAATGAGAAGAGATGAAATCGTGTAGTTAGTTGTGGTGTGATAGGACTGTTAGAGGAGAGTCCGTTGATAGTCCTTCATTAGAAACCCACCGGCGCTAAAGACCTCAAACCACCGATTTTCTTATGGTGGGCCCCGCAATAAAAACGAATTAACTGGTTGGCGGGGCTCTTAAACGTCGTCAAACTAAGAAAACTACCTTCTAATGAACGTTCATCCACGAGACGCCTCTCCTTATAAGAAAGCACTAAAAAGTGGAGAGGGAAACCTTAAAAATGGGGGAAAAAAGAAAAAGAAGGGATCTTCGAGATAACTACACTACAATAAACACAATGGTAAAAGAAGCGGGCACCTGCCTATTATAATCTCAGGAGGAAGATACCTCACCACTATGGAAGGTACTTAGGTAAGAAATTCTAGCCTAATGGAGAGGGGAAAAACTGAAAGGAAAAAAGGGTGTAAAGAAGTAGATAAAAACTATTAGATGCGGTATTTTTATAGCTGTACAGTAAAACCTCAACATAGTTGATAGGCTTCATTACCAGACTGGATGCACAGTACCCACATAACTTAAGGTGTGAGATAGGTAAGTTGGAAATTCACACGATTTCATGGTTCATTTCGGTAATAGAATTATAAGATATTTGTAGTAGGCCTTGATTATTTCTTCAGTCTCTGTAATATTGGTACGACTACCTCGCCTGATTTTGCTTTCTCACTACCAACTGTGGATAAGCCCTTAATTCGTTCATTTAAAAAAATATCTACTCCAAAATTCACTGGGTTTTTGCGTTTTAAATTTTTTCAAGGTTCAGGTTCCACAACTGTCTACCAGTCTGACGATCTGTCTGTAATCTATAAGGAGTGCCCATGGTTCAGAAAAACGTACTTCCATGTTTTTGAATGAAAGTAGAATCCATACTGAGAATTTTGACGGCAATCGCACTCGTACCATCAGATTTTTGTCTATGATTTTCGAATTTTATCTTCAGATTCAATTTAATTCAATGAGTTGAATGTTCAATGAATACGAGTATTTCCATTCACGATATCGGTTTCAAAGACCAACACATGAAAATAATATGTTTTTAGGTATGTGTGAGTATTTTTCAGTTAGCGAAAAAAATGTGGGTGTTACGCATTGCAAGAATATGCAAACACACAAACGAGAATTCATCATTATGGCATTTAGGGCCTGCCAAAGCTGGAACCCTGAAACGCATACACCTAAAACCCTCTCTCTGGAATTCTTATTCCAATACATTCTTATGTCAATATAAATTCAATTGTACTCAAGAGGTCTCAAAGTGAACTCAAAGTGGGCCCTAATGAAATCGACGTTCGACTCTCCCCTCGTCTCATTAAAGATCGCAACAAAAGCCCTATTGTTGGTGGGGGGGAACCGGATCCGTCATGGGAGAACAATCTCCTCGTCAAAGACATAAGTCGGGCCTGTTAGTCACGTTATTATAAATATATTCACCCATATGATTGCGCAAATGCACCACCGTTTCAATCATGTTTGTGAGTCCACATAAATTCAAGTGGGTGTGAACCAAACCCTCCCCCTTCATCTATTTCAAATTTTGTACGGATATAATAGATGTGACCCAAACTCAAAACCTAAGTGCTGTGAATAAGTTGTTCAACTGGTTATCTCAACAATTTTTAGAGCTGGCTCGAGAGGAGTACTCTACGGGTTTATTGTCGAAGTATAGCTACTTTGCTACTAGCTAAACTATTTTTATGAACACAATACGACTGTTCGTGTGAATCAAACGATAGAAAGTGAACTTTTATTAATTTTGAATATTTAATTAAAGTTGTCGAAGAAATTAAATAACTTATTTATGGAAAATAGTAACGACGTTGTTCAAAATTGAGACGCCGTCAAATAATAGGTAGCCAGAACAACTAACAATCATCCCCTCTTTTGATAGCAAAACGTAGATTTGTGATGGCAGAATGTATTGTGTTACAATTCACCAAACAAACAGATTTAGCTTGCCGTAACGATAAAAATGTCTATGATACAAATCAATAGCAGTTTTTAGAAGTACTCCACATATTTCTTTAATTCATGCTGGTCACTTCTATCGCCAGAGGATTTCTCACCGGAAATCACTCCCAACTTTCAAACTTCCCCTTCGCGAGCAACGCATACAATGCAAGGAACAATCCAAGTAATTTTCCCTTCGTTTCAACTTGGAAATGGAGAACGCGTCCAACAACAGGAGACTCAGAAAGAAAACCTCAGACAAAATGGTCGTTATGCGATTTCTTCCCTCTTGATCGAGCTCGAATCGGTGAAGAAGTCTCGACGCCGCTTAATCGCAGCTTAGGATCGCGATGTTAACAATCGGCCAATCACGTTGAGGTATAATACTTGACATTTCCTTAGTTCAAGTACGTAAACCACGTCCGTCTTTGCTGGAGACGGTAAACCAAACTCATTCCTTCCTCGATGGCACTCCGAATCGTAAATTGAGGTTGGTGTAGCCGGTAATTATGAATCGAAAAATACCGGAGGCATTCCCGCTATACGAGACTACGTGCACCATATTAATGTGTTGATGTAAGAGGGGTGTAGGTACACAGTCTGTCAACTTCTAATCTGCAATAAAAAATGGGGGTTCTTATTTGAAGAAACAAAGTTAGTGCGCCTAACGCGACTTTGCGCGCCAGTGTGTTGCGCAAAATTGTCATTTTTGAGATCTATGTGGAAAAAATAACGAAGTAAGAAAAAGTTTGAAACAATGTTCAGCATTTAAATACCAATCGTAGAGGGGGGAGGGATATGCCTGACTCGTATATGATACCTATTCGCGATTTCGGCCCTCACGAAAACGATTAAACATTTCGATTTCGAGACTTGGTTTCTTCGTACAAGGGCGAGCCAGCAAGTATTTCAGCCGTCCAAGTAAATTATTTGGGGGGAGAAAGAAAGGAAATTAGGTGACAAAACGTCGTTTTTAGCAGATTTTGGAGCGTTATCCCCAAAATCTCTAAGGAATTTGTTGAAATTCACAGGACTTACTCGTTCACAAAGTTTCAACTACTTCTAAAAGCCCTTTCTCTCGAGAAGAGTATTTTAAGGTCCGAAATCATCGTTGAACTCCCAAAAACCGCCATTTTACGGCTCTCTAAGGGTGAGGGAATTAGTGTGAACTGTGAAGCCTAGCACCAGTATTTATTATTTTTTTCATGGAGGCCGCAATCGTGATTATATACGTACTACATACGTACATACATACATCCGCACAGACATCATTTGTCCAAAACGTGATGGAAGTTGATCAGATGACGATCAGAACCATTCTAAGGAGGTGTTCCAGAAATTGGGTTTCTGCCGATTGCAATACTTCCCTTCCAACTTCCAGGTGGGCTGAGGAAAGTAATAACTCTCGCATCCAAATGCATTCGTACCCATTTACACCAATTAAATGGATATTATAGGTAGGAAAGTAATACATAAATTGATAGCTACAGTGGAATATGACTCTATATCCTATAATTATATAGGAGCATAGGCCATTTTGTACTGATTAACATAGAAAGTCTTGTTGCGTAGATGTGAAACAAAATTTGTTGTTGATCTTCAAAATGACAAGCAGATAATGAGATGACTTGGCAGATGGTTAATACAAAAATTTTAAGTGCATCTGTGACAGGTAAATCTACACAGTCAAGAGGCTTCTGGAGTCTAGTGAGAAATGGGGTCTGCGAGGAGTCCCATGCAAAAAGGGCACCTGCGCCGACAGACAGACTTTCAGTTCGGGAGCCACTTTCACACGTGTTAACACTTTTCGGGGATGATGTGTGACCGCTAAGTGGACCACCCAAGTCTACATTCTCGCCCATCAATAATTATATAGGTTAAGGACGCATGAATAATGGCGTCATTTCAAAAACGCAATAGTATCTCCTAATAGTAGTGGTTATGGTGGTAAAAGTATAGATCAAAATAAGGTCCGTTTATGCGTAATTTAAAGCATTGCAGTACAGGAGTACATTGAAACAAAATTTTGACGTTCAACCCCATCTACACTACTTGATGAGTGAATTCCTAGGAACAATTTGGCACGAACACGTCAAAAAGTTGACTTCTATACAAAAATTTGGCTTTTCCGGCATCTTCTGAACATTGATAGCCTGTTTCCATTAACTCCAGAAGCTAGGAAATGAATGTAATCAAGCTGTCTCATGCTTTATAATGAACGTGAAGTCAAAATTCTAAAGTTCAGCTGCTCGATTAATGGATATCAATAATTAAAAATAGCGAGGATATATGCAGAAGACATCGTTGATCAGGCAAGAGCCCCAGAAAAGCCCCTAAAAATAACATTCGGTTGAAAAACTAAAACAGTTTAAATAAACCAATCGATTGTACACAAAATAATTCGATTGCACTTCGATTACGGTCCACAATTGATTGTTTTGTGACCTTTCCGCTCCACCCATGGCTTCTTCCTACTTCGACACCTTTCAGAGAAGAAAAAGAAGACAACTTGTGGTGTTTTTGTGGTCTTTTGACATGGACATACGGAAATCTCTCAAAAAATCAGTCAAGGAACTTGTCGAAGAATTTTTGAATTTATTTGGCGCCAACACAAGGCGATTGATGGCAGAAGAGGAAGTTTACAAAAAAATGGGATGAAGAGTAGGGACAGGATTCAATGTATTTTTTCGACTTTAGGAAGTTTATGAATTTAATGTTTTCGTTTTACTGGCGTTTTGTATTGTGAGAAGTGCTTAATTACATGGATTGATGATATACCAGCTTATGTTTGCAGCAGTAGAAAAATTAGCCTGGCTATGCCCTTGCTGAGTACACCTCATTTCTCAGCAACAAAATAAGGTAGGATGAAAATCATAGCTTCTCTCACTAGCATCCTAAATCAATGATGGGAAGGTATTTGTCTGGTTCTGTGTAGAATTTATGCGCATTGTACTATCAACGGGAAAATAACTTAAAATCAAGTATCAAGTTGGGAATGGCAGGACATCATTCGCTCATTTTTCGCATGTTTTTGCGAGGTTTAAAAAGGGCAGATACTTGATACTGGGTATGTAACAACGAGAAATTATCTCTAATAAAATCCGAACCTGCAAAACATAAATTGACCCAACTTCTGAAAATGTACATTCTGGAGGCTTTCGAAGAGGAAATGTATGGTGAAGAATGAAGGAAAATACCAACCAGTTTTCTTAGCCAAACGCATGACTGTGTTCTTTCTACCCGATGTTTCACATTCCCACGGGAAAACCTCTCTAACTACACAAAACGCCCAGAAATATGGGAGAGCCTTTTTTGACACTTTAGTCACAATGACCAATATTGTTAAATGGTTTGTACGTAGGTACTTAGCGACATAATGAAGTGGAAAACGTTGGTTTGCCGACTAGAGGGGTTTGTATGTGAAAGCGGCGTGTTACTTACATGAAAAGAAGTTAGTTCTCTTCAAGAATACGGAATGCAGTACTTACTGAGAGGCAACAGACTCATTCAATTCGACCCTTTTCTATCATTCTACATTCAACGAACGCCAAGTCTACCAAACTTAAGTTGGGATGAGTCTTGGAGTAAACTTCAATAGATGTGTTGGGAAACTCGTGAAGACCATCATGTACATCCCAAACAGAAGAAAAGTCTAAAAAGAAGTCAATCAATCTATTGGTGAGTGGTGCCGTAGTAGACATATTTGTAAGGGTTGAGGGTGAAGAAACAAATGGTGTGGCCTCTTCAGTTATGCTGTCCGAAAGCTTTTCCTCTCATCTGTCAAGCTCTACCTAAGCTCCAAATGCAACAAATCAAGGAACCATAAAATGAGGGTAATTACCTTACCTACCTATAAAATATTATTGTTCAAGTACGAAGGAGCGCGAGCTACAAAATAAAGAATTAGCAAGATAACGTATTTGAATTTATTCCTCTACATTATAAATTAAGAAAACATTTGGAAACCTATGTGATAAGAAACCCACCCATGTACCAGATACTGCTTTTCAAGGACTACTTTTTAGGAACTGCTGGCGCTCACCTGGTTATATGTAGCGCCACCCGCATCCTAGTCATTCCGATGTTACCTACCTCCAAACATTTATTGTACGACTTTACTTGATAACTTCCTCGAGCGTATGAGAAGTGGCCTTCAGGCCCTTCAGGCAATCCTGAGAACAGATTGATTGACATATTATTGTAAGGGTGTGGCCTCTTCAGTTATGCTGTCCGACTAGTTTCTATTATTTCTATGGAGCGTGTGCCACAGGGTCGTACAATAAATTTTTGGAGGTAGGCTACATAATATAACCAGCTGAGCGCCAGCGGTTCATAAAAAGTAGTCCTTGAAAAACAGTATCTGGTGCATGGGTGGGTTTCTTATCACATCAGTTTCCAAATGTTTTCTTAATTTATAATGTAGAGGCATGATTCCAAAATACGTTATCTTGCAAATTCTTTATTTTGTAGCTCGCTCCTTCGTACTTGAACAATAATATTTTGTAAGTACCGTTATTTTATGGTTCCTTGATTTGCTGCATTTGGAGCTTGGGTACAGCTTGACAGATTTAAATTCGAATTTTCTGCAGTGTAAGTACGTATGGTGCCCATGAGAGGAAAAGCTTTCGGACAGCATAACTGAAGAGCCCACACCATTTGTTTCTTCACCCTCAACCCTTACAAATATGTCTACCACGGCACCACTCACCAATAGATTGATTGACTTCTTTTTAGACTTTTCTTCTGTTTGGGATGTACCTGACGGTCTTCACGAGTTTCCTAACACATCTATTGAAGTTTACTCCCAGACTCATCCCAACTTAAGTTTGGTAGACTTGGCGTTCGTTAAATGAAGAATGGAAGAAAAGGGTCGAATTGAATGAGTTTGTTGCCTCTCAGTAAGTACTGCAACGTATTCTTCTCACCCACAACCAAAAGGCAGTATACGGCAGTATTCATCACTGTAGGATGGTGGAACTGAAGTTATTTGGTCTGCCCTCAGTTGAAATTAGCAGCGGGTTATTTTGTGTTTTGCGGGTTATTTCTTTACTGAGCTGCTCTGATAGGCCTTGGCCTTCTTGACTATAGGTTAAATTAACTTAATCAAGAAGGAGCCGTGTCACAAGTCCGGAAGAGTGTGGATATCGCGTGGTTATTCTGCCTATCAGATCAGATCAGTAAATAAATAACCGAAGTGACCCAAAAATAAACCACTGCTAATTGGAAATGAGGGCAGACCAAATACCTTCAGTTCCACCATCCTATCGAAATCCTATACTTAAAATAGCTAATTCAATAGCACTCAAAACCTCAACGTACGTTGTTTGCCATTGAAACCGCCCAAAATCGTTTTTGCACAAAAGAAAAGTTGAAGACCTGCAAATTCTGCGTTGAATGAGACCATCGCCAGCTCACCAACACAGAAGCTATGAATTTCGGAAAATTTTCAAAGTTTTCCTCTTTGGTCCTGAATATGGAAAAAGTCAGGAAAACGGAAGACTTGGATGATCACCATCACAACCATCCCTGTCTTGGTGAGCATTCGACTCAGAGTTCTCATTCGACGCAGAATTCTCAGGTCTTCAACTTTTCTCTTACTCAAAAACAATTTTTTGCGGTTCAAATGATCAAAAACGCGCTTTTTCTAGGTTTTCAGAGGTTTGGGGCTCTAATTAGCTATTTTAGGTATAGAAACAGGTGTATTTTGGATGATAAATTGGAAATTTCCTCATTCATAACATTGGATGATAAGAGTGTGCACAGAAGGCTTTTAGCAGCTTAAATATTCGAATACCTAGGTACTACCTACACCGCCGCTAGTTGGAACAGCCTTGTCTTTGAATGTCTTCTTGGTGTTAACAAGTAAATCTCTGAGTGTTTGAGTCCTGTACATGGTACGATTGGTGCATTTAACAGTGGTTACACCCTCACTTCCACGTTACCCTTTGAACGTTCGAATATCCCTTTTGTCCCATTGTTTTCACAGTAAGATGGTTTCCGGGGTATCGTGGGATCGGCCATTCGACTACCTCTTATCTGTGCGATTGATCGGGGACTTATAATCAATATCTCTACACAATGGGAGTCTCATGAAGTTGTCAATGAGGTAATGGAAACTTCTCGATGTTAAACAGACGAATCCACTGTGATTACACTCTACTATAAACGTGTAAACCGTATTGGTAGAGGTTCCCATAGTGAGAATTACGTTATCTCAAATCAACGTTCCATGTTTTTCCGGGAAGAGAAAGACATTTATTCGTTATTGTTTCAAACGCCCAACCCTCGAATGTCTTCATTGTGTAGGTGTCCCTAATTTTGACTGACGCGAACCTCATAAATTAGCAGCTCGTTAGAAAAGGTTGGTTATTATTTTAACTACAGTACACTCGCCTTCCGCTTGAATATTATTGAAAGACAATAAAGCACAGCAAAGCTAAGTAAAGGGATTTTTTTGTTCAATGTGGTTGACAAAGACTCCTTTTTACTGAAGAAGCATTCTCACAAATTGGGCTATAGATGTTTATAGAGCATCACATATACAGCAACAGTTTCACTAGCTATCTGTAGCTATCCCTCCAAGCTGAAATACATATATAATCGAAAAGGGACTCAATTCGTCAGTATCAGAACATATCCGAAAATCGGCTTACCACAATTATAGTGGTAGAACTTCGTTCAAATACCATCGATGTTCACTACCAACTTCACTATAGTAAACTTTCGATAGTGAAAAATGTATTACCTAGTCCCTGATTGCCTCTGCATGCCTGTTTTAAATGGATTTTTATTTATTTCAATATACCTAAATTATATGGATCTCTGCAACCACAGTGTGATTGTTGGTTGTTAACCATTAAAGAACAAAAAACCCTTCTTCCATGGTTGCTAACAAAACTTAGATGGTCTCTCATGGTGGATGTGTCCGACGACCATCGATTCTCACCATCGACATGCAACCATCGATGGTAGAAAAACATCGAACAAACACTAACGATGGGGAAAACATCAAACATTGAAGCAAACCATTGATCATACGCCTTAGTAATTTCTTGATTTTATCTTACCTTACTATGTATAGATGCATGTGCTTCATTTAGGCTTCAACTTGGGGCTGACACGTGTGAATAAGTAGCTTGAGGTGGTAGCAGTTGTCTCCTGAAACAGCGTAAAACAGTACTTCCTTAAAGTAACTTCTTCTTGACTACCAGTAAGTAGTACTTGGTTTCCAAAAAAAAACTTAAGACACCATCAACCTGGTGAAAATTCATCTAAGTGATGATAAGAAGGATTACGATAATGGGCCGTGTGTGGAGGAACCATGAGAAGAGAGATAACAGGCTTCACATTAAACAACACCTCACAACTTTCATTAACTTAATACTTTTGCAGCTAATGATAATATCAATCTACATAACAATTTCACTATATGGTTGAATTAGTCAAATAGTAAAATAGTATAATTAAAATTGAAAAGTTGTACTCATCTGATTATTGCCTTGGAATCTAAAGGTTTCTCCTTCTCACGAAAATGTAGAATTTTGTAGGGTTTTTGCAAAACTTTGCCCACACTTTGCTATCATACAAAGCACTTTACCTACCATTTTGGATTTCTTAATAGAGAACATTACGAGTGATCTCCTCCACTACAGGAATGAACCGACAGGTCTGTTACCTCTCCTGCGCCAACCCTTCAGCCCTCGGCCTTCTTGACTGTATTGTAATGTAACTACCTACCTCTTACTCCACTACAGATGATTATGAACATTTAAAACATATGAAGTATAATCGAGTTCGTGATAAGAGCGGGAGATAATAAAATTCAGATTGTGTTCGTTCATCTAACAGTTTGTAATTTGTATTGAATGTAATTTAAGATAATATTTTATATCAAATGTAAGGTAAGACCCTACAATTTGGCGCAGTTAGACTACGGATTTACGACTTCCAGGAACGGTGAGTCCTTCCTG
>JAEMON010000005.1:15254652-15271024 GCA_030264115.1 Lygus lineolaris
GCATCGTTGAGGCCGTTCTCGAGCCGGGCGTCCGCGCATCCTCAAGAGTGCTCCGAAAGTTCTAGCAAACGAACTCGGTGGATTACGAATGCGCAATTCCGATTTAATCCTGATTGACAGGTGTGCGAAAGCGCAAATGTAATGGGTCATTCATTTCCCGTTAATCCTTGTAATCGTCAAGCTGCTTTGAATCAGGCCTCTCTGTACATGCGAAGACAAGTAATAATGAAAAGTTTGTCCATGTCAACTCAGATGATGAAAAAATAATTTTAACAACCGAAACAAATCTTCATGATTTGTGACAAATCTTCATGAAACAAAGTTTCATGACCGCGAGTGAGTTTCTCCTTGTATATGGAAAGAGTACTTTGAAGGAGTACGTGCAGAAAATAGGAAATTCTGAACCAGGCAACAGAGATACGTTGAAGACTTGGATATAACTCCATATTATAATAACGAAGACGAACAAATTGCAGTACGTATGTTATAAAAATTATATTAAATAGTGTAAATTCTATGTTTTTGCGCTTTCGGGTAGTAGGACTACTATCATTTGCGCTTTCGTTCGACAGCCAACGAAATCATCCTTTCTCTTGATATTATAGACATTTTGGCAATTTTTGTTGGATTTTCAGATTGATCCTAGGTTCAAAATATTGCCTAGAGTGACGTATTGATACCTACGTAAATACGTACACAAAATAAGCATTAAACGTCGTGAATCGTTTAGAATGGCATACAACGGATTTCCATGGAGATAATTTAATTTTCAAAAATGTGCTCAACTAAAATTGCGAATCCTTCATTTTGCTTTCGAGTCTACCAAGCATTGTTTTCACTTTTGGGATGTGAAAATTTTTTTATCTCCAAAATCAAAATTTCAACTCACGTTTTACGTTTTAGACCTTCCTAAACAATTTTGGTTTCATGTTTATCTGTCGGTCTGTCTGTCCGAGAATCCTTGCAACACGCATAACTTCCACAATTTCCATCAGATTTTGATGAAATTTTCAGGGATTTCGCGGGTTAGGCCCTAGATAGTCCCCTATGAAATTCGTCACCAGCCGACCAATGGTAGCCGTAAACGTGAAATCCTCGAAACATCAATTTCTCGTGGCCTAATGGTCCGATTTCCCTCAAATTTGGAGGGTAGTTGAAGATTGAAGGTTCGATGGTACCCTAAGAGTTTCATCAAGATCGGATCAGCGGTATCGACTGCACATTCGCAAAACTTGAAATCCTTGCAACACGTATAACTTTAACCCTTTTCATCCGATTTTGATGAAATTTTCAGGGATTACGCGGGTTAGCCCTCAGATGGTCTCCTATGAAATTCATTGCCAGCCGCCTAACGTTAGCCTCTGCGCAAGCGTAAACATGAAATCCTTGAAACATCAATTTCTCGCGACCTAATGGTCCGATTCCGCTCAAATTTGGAGGAAAGTTGAGTATCGGACATTCGATAATGCCCTATGAGTTTCATCAAGATCGGATCAGTTGTGCCTACTGCGCATGAGCAAACGTTAAGCTCTTATAACTTCGACAATTTTCATCCGATTTTGATGGAATTTTCAGGGATTGTGCAGGTACTAATAATAACTTTGATGATTTTTTAATATATGTATGTTATATATACATATACAACCATGTTATGGATACGAGGAAGCTATGTGCCACACCCAACTTGGCAGACTTTTTTTATGCTTATTCTGCAAAAGCTCCTTTTTATGGACATTCGACATCACCTTAAAAAGTAAATTGTTTGTGGAGATTTCCGACCCTTAATATTTGAAAACAATCTAGGGTTACGTAAGCTATACGGAGGTCATTCGTCCATAAATTCTTCTGTTGTCTTATAAGTACTGCATAGATTAGTCATTTATCCGATACTCGACAGGATACTTCAGCTTATGCGTTGAAAACAAAAAGTGTATAGTCAAAATTTAAATAATTAAAAAAGTAAAAAAATGTGAAAATTGTTTAAATTATTATTGTATAAATTGTTTAAATAAGGATAAAAAACAGAAAATAATGTAAACCTTCAAACAAGTTTGCTTCCTCGCACTCTTTTAACATGGATTTTGGGTGGTTTCAGTTTGTGAAAATGTCACCGAAATTGGTCAAGTAGTTCCGGAATTATGCTGATGACAACGAATTCCAAGGTTGCGCACGCGCAGTAGCTTCTGCTGATCCAATCGTGACGAAATTCAAAGGTGATCGTCTTAGAGTCAGCCCCAAACTACCCTCCAAATTTTGAGCAAAATCGGTCCATTAGGAATTGAGAAACGGAGATTCAGGAAATTCACATTATTGCGCAAAAACACACGATAGTAGTGGTCCGATGGCGATGAATTTGATAGGGGACCGCCAGAGAGGTAACCCGCACATTTTCTGACAATTTCATAAAAATCGGATCATAATTTTGAGTTGTTTTCCTTGTAAAAAGTTTTGACCACATTACCACTTAAATTTAACTAAAAAAGCAAGTGAATACTTTGATTTTGGACGAATATTTTGACGAGCTTCCTACTTTCAGTAGTGAGGAAGTAAAATTATATTAACCGCTGCATCGATGTTTTCATTTTACCTCAAATCAATTACCTACCTCAAATCAGGAAAATGTCACTTTGGTGTTTGTTACATTTTTCGAGCCAAAATTACAGTACCCATTCCACAGAATATTGAGGTTGTGGAATTTATCATCGCAAGAAACAGTGCTTCAACCCGTTTTAGAGAAATCCCCAAAAAACTGATTGGAAAGTCCCTCTAAAACAAACAAAAATCCCCCAATGGCCCCGCCAAATTTTGGAATACCTAATCAAAAAGATGTTAGCGGATTTTCGAAGAAAATTAAGTTACTAACACCTAATGGCTCCACAATTTTAGTTATGAGAATTTTCGTTGGCCAAAATTTTTAGTACAGAATACTCTCTAGGGCTGCATTTTGAAAATTAAGGGTCAAAAATGGCTCTACAAAACCTGTTTTTTTTGTGTTAAAATTGCCATCAACATAATAAAATACGGTGTATTCGGAATCAGTTCAAAATTTCCTAAAAGGATTATAGTAAATTATAGTACTAAAATCTAAAATTCTGTGGCTTGTGGGATTTCTCAGAAATTAGCTCACAGAGACACCACCATACATATCGCAGAGACAGACACCTAAACTTCCAAAGGGACTGCAATAAGATATCTCTGAGGAGCTCTGATGGGACAATGGTTAGAACTTCTGGTTCATTAGTGGAAGGTCGTCCGTCGGTTTGAGTTTCTGTAACGTGCACGTAAAAATTTGTGTATGGATGGATGCAAAACACAGCAGCCTGGTTTCTGGTAATGGCCTAAAAGAGACAATATTGAAGTCGTATTGCCAAAATTGCATATCTGTAATTTTACAAAATTCATTGAAATTTTCATTATTGTCCTATGGCGTGAAAGTGACGTTAAAAAGGGTGTCGTCTGTCATTGGCCAAACCCGTCCTAGATGCCAACCAAACAAAACAAAAAACTACAGCTCTCCAGAAACAACACTGTTCGATTCCATGATTATTGAGAAAATTAACTTAATTAAATAACTGATTGAATTAATTAATAATTTATTAATGATTTGTAATAAATTATTTAAATGCATTCTTTTTTCACTGCTCCCGGTGCAATCTCAGCACATTGTTTTTCGGTTGTTCTTTTAGTGTGACGCATAAAAGGGTTTCTCAAGGTCCCTCAGAATGCCGCCTGTTATTCAAACAGCTGAGATTTTATTCCAAGTTTCCTTCACACCAGAACGATAAACTATTTTAGCGAATTTTCAAAGAATAATTTTAATTGATTTTGTGGATGATTCTTATAGGAAATTTCACGCTGATTCCGAATATACCATATTATGTTCCTATGTTTAGGAAGGTATTTCACACCAAAAACCTCAAAAATCTCGTTTTTCAGCAATTTTTGAAACTAAATTTTAAAAATTTGACCTCTTGGAGTAGGTACTCCAAAACTCATGCTGCATGAATGGAACTTTTTTCTTTGTGTAAACACTGTTATTTTATTCAAAATGACAATACAAAACAGAAAAAATTGGATTTTCTTAAACACGATCATTTCTTCACACCAGAATGATAAACTATTTTTTTCTTTGTAATAACAGTGTTATTTTATTAAAATAACAATACAAAGTTCCATTCATGCAGCATGAGTTGATGAGCGGATTTTCAAAGAATAATTTCAACCGTTTGGTGGGTGATTCTCATAGGAAATTTCACGCTGATTCCGAATATACCATATATATTCCTATGTTTAGGATGGTAATTTACACCGAAAACCTCAAAAAACGCGTTTTTTTTAGCGATTTTTTACTCTCAATTTTCAAAAGTTGACCCCTTGGAGTACTCCAAAAATGCTGACCAACGAACTCATCCTTAGTTTCGATATTATTGACATTTTAAATTTTTTTGGATTTTTACCTCGATCCTTCGGGCAGATATCGTCTGGAGTGACACATTTATGTAAATATATAAATAAATATATATTATATACAAATGAAAAAGTGTTAAATTTCAGTGGTCGTTTTAGAATGTTCTTTGAGATTTTCTCCTACACAATAATTATTCCCCATTTGGAACAGGCATGGATAGGAATTTGCTGTTTACGACCTCAGAATCGGAATCGGCACCCTTGAAAACCCCGGGAGTTTAGTGAGAACGAGCAAACGAAATAAACCGTGACGTCATCAGTCAAACATCTCCCCCACACTCCTCGGATATTTGACTGATGACGTCACGCTCGTTTCCCATCTCATTCTTCACCCACTTCCCATCATTTCCGACTCTATTATTACGTTGCATCTTTTTGAAGAGCTCTTCGGGTAGGCCTACACACTGAAAGAATAAATGAAAAAAAAATCTGTTCTTAATTTTGATAGCGCAAAGGATAACTAAACCACCAGCCAAGAAGGATTGTGAGTTCGATTCCATCTGGAGAGTTCTAGTTTCTCTTATTCCATCCCGTGAATCAGGCGAATATCTCGGGGATACCTCCGGATGATCTCAGGAACGTTCTAACCTAAATGAGGAACAAATTATTTTTTCCTAATGACGTCTCTGGGACGTCTAGAGTGCAGTCGTAGGGATGAATCTGCATGTGACCTCTCCTTAACACCCCAAACAGCTATTTTTTCAAAGCCTATGAGGTGTCCCACCGTTTTAGGGACACATCTGAGACCTGTTGCTGCTAAATGGGTACCTACTTTAACCATCACTATTGTGTATAACATGCATGTCTTGAAAAACTCCTATTCAAGTCTCAATGAAAACTAATTGAACACTGGTGAATATTGGAAACTCTATATTCTCTCAAATAATAACTCGTGGGATTTCTAGAAAAGACTGCATAAACTCTTGAATTTTCGCCTTGACAACACCTCGGTCGATCTTCTTTTGTCAACCACCGGTTGTTGTACTCATAAAATGTTGTAGTTGGCAACTAATTTTCCTAAAGTGTCTGTCGCCGACAATGCAGTTATTTTACATGTCGATGACCACCTGGTGAATGTTAGAACCCTCTGCTGCGTCAGTAACATGATATGTTGAGGAGATAAACAAGAACCTTCAAGGCGAAGTTGTTGAACCCAATTAAATAATGTTGAGGATCGAGTTCCAGAATCCAATTTTGTGAAATGAACGCACCCATCGAGGATCATTAGTGGTGAAACAACCACAAACGAGCAGGTAACTGTCTCTTTTTATAGCCTTGGAATGAAATTTTCCCTTGGTCATAATTTATATAGTTTCTAAAACGACAATAAGACTAAAACCTATTTGAATGACGTACCCTGGACCACGTAATCCAAGTCTCGAATAATTAATTGGGGCAGGGTTCTCTTACTCAGCTGGGCCACCACTTCCAAGACGTGAATTTAGCAATTTCATTTTCTTGTGGTCTTCATTATTACGTGGGTGGACAATAGACGGTATCAACATAACATAAACAAAGAAATGAGACGGTTACATAGGATTAATAATTATTTATTTACTTTTCAAGCCGAAGCTAGATACGTATGATTTGAGAAATTATAGGAAACGAAAATTGTTTCTCACAAAATTGACCAATTTAGTAACCAAGGAACTTAATACTCATTCTTGACCATTAAAAAATTGTTCTTTCGACGAATAAGTATGATAATTCATAAAATTATCAGTACCTACAAAGCCCTTTGTTATTTTATTGTAACAAATCATTTCAAAATGACCATGTTTTCACCTACCCTCACTCGGAAATTTAGTAGGTAGGTATGTATTTGGTCGCCAGCCCAGCAGAGCGCTACCAAAGTCGCTACTGAGTTAAATTCCTTAAATATAGGGTCTGCACTATATAGCTTCCTATCACTAGCAAATTACATTCGGGATCAGCCCTTCGTCAATTTGGGTGTTCGTGAGATTTCTCATATCACCACCGCATTTCTCATGATTCAAATATATTCGGAATGAAATACAATAGGAGAGTATCTAACGATCAGTCCCTAAACTGTCCTCCAAAGAGGAGAATGGGGTATCATGTTTATATGAATTCACGGATGCGCATGCTTTGTGGCTGGTAGCTTATGATCCGAATGAGATTCGTAATCTAAAGATCATTCCTTATTTTCGGGTGATCGGATCATTAGATTCAATGATTGGATCCGTTGGGTAAATCAGCCTTCAAGTTATGATTTTTACTGTAAAAATATTGTGAACATTCGTACCTTTATACTTGATTATGTTCATCTGCCTTCTTTGCAAATTAAAATATTGAGAATTTAGTAATCTGGTGGGAGACAAGGGCTTCATGCGGTTGAAATGCAAAACGTCTGCCAAGTTGGTATGGCACATAATATCCTCGTTACGATGGTCCGATTGGTACAGATTTCATGAGGGATCATCTCAGGGAGGTAAGACCCCAACTACCCTTTAAGTATGATTAGGATCGGGCCAGTAGTTCGTGAGAAATCAGTGTTTGCGTAAAATCTAAGTTTGCGCGTCAGAGGCTTCTGCTATCAATCCGACAGGGCTGAAATTTATCTAGGGTCATCTAGAGTTCAACCCGAAAAATCCCTCAAAATATAATCGAAACCTGATGGAAACTGTGAAAGTTAGCGTGTTTCAACGGAATTCGTCGACGCACACAAACAAAAACGTCTAGTTCAAAAAGTTCGCAAATGTCTACCTAGAAGTAAAATGCAAGTGGGAATTTTAATTTTAGAGGGAAAGCAATTTTTACCTCATAGATGTGAATACAACCCTAACTTTGATTGTAAACAGCACATATCTATTTTAATCGTGGAATATAGAAATTATAGATCCCCAACTAAAACAATGAGCACCGACAGTGCGCCCCCCTACCATACCGGTGGAAAATTAGCACTATAATCTGCCAAAACTGCCACTTTTGACAAAAACCCCATAGGGATTACTGTGTTGTAAGTTGGCAGTACTGCACATTCTTATTTTCTCACTACCATCATTTACCATTCTTATTTCTCATATTGCTACTTTTTCAATTCAATTTCAATTCCTTTATTTCGTGAGATAACTACAGGCCGAGGCCTAATTACAGTAAATCACATGTCAAAAAAAAATCAATGATAAAATAGTTATATTTACTCAGACAAAATTGAGTTCAGGCCCGTTCATACAACTTTTTGCCTTTGACCATTTCGTTTCGTCTTTCAGTGTAGATTTACGCTTTTCTTTTTTTAAAGTTTTCTCTATATTCAAAACTTAGGTTGAATTTTGAATTAATTTTAGCAGGATGCTATTTCACAAGAGAGAAAAACGGGGAAAAGGGAAATAGGGAAACATTTCAGCTGGGAAGTAGTTCGACCTTCGCCAGAAGAATGCTTTGTCGGAACGCGTTACTTTAGTTGCTGATCTATAACTCAATGTTCTGTGGATTTGACTGGCAAAAGTACCTAGGTAGGTGATGAAGACTGAAAATTATTCACATTATAAAAAAAAGCTTCATTTGAACAATAAACCAATCTTTTTCCAAGGGCTGCCTCGTTTTTGTGAGAAGATCAAGCATGTTTGGCCAGTAACTTACACCTTGGAGATTTCCACTAGGGTTTATTCACGTAACAAGACAAAGCTTTTCAACAACATTCAACAATAATGAGTCATCTTCAGGCGTTTATAAAGAGCATTCAAATTCATTGTAAAAGCCTAAAGATCAACATAATACAGTTGAAAAACCTTGCTTCTTACCAAATAAACCATAGTAAAAATCTAAAACGTTTTAGTCGTTGGCCGAACATCAACCATTCATTGATTTGTAGGAACTAAAACATTAATTGTTGATTTATTGAAGATGTTTTTGTTTACGTTTTGTTGGATAAATTTGTATTTATTATTTTGGGTTTATAACCGACCCCCTCACATTTCAAAACCGTTGCAAATAATGTATATGCCGTTGTGCTGGAGTTGATTCGTTACTAATACATTATTTTGGGTTTATGACAGACCTCCTCATATTTCAGAACCTTAGCAAATAATGTCTACACCGTGGAGTACCATTATGAATCAATCACCGACAACCAAGAAGTCTACACAGCTATCCAATGCGAAATTAGGTTATTGCAATAATAAAATAAAAATAAAAATAATTCTTCTTGAGGAACGCCGCTTTGCGCACACTACCTACTGTTTCCGCTCGCGCAGTTTAATTTTTCCCTCCACAATTTTTAATTCCTCTAATCGCGGCATCAAGCACCTTTAATAACTCCCAGCCATAAACGGATTAATAAATCTTTATCGTCGCTTCTTTTATTTGTCGACACGCGTTGATGGTCTTTATTGGTAATAGTTGCTTTTTTAACACAGTGAAAAGTTTTTTATGACCTCATTTGGGGGCAGTTAAGATCTGTTACTCCCCTCTACCTGCGGAGCGGCTCTTCTGTAGAATATCTCAACTAGTCCAACATTGCGATATCTAGCCATTAATTTAGTCGATAAAACGTAATAATAATAAGAAAAAATTTTGAATGAAGTCAATAAAAAATTCGTTTTAGAAAAGAAGTAGAGAATATTATTCTCTACTTCTTCTCTAAAACGAAGTTTTTATTGGCATTATTCAAAAAATTGTCTTGTATAATCATGATTTTCTCAAAGGAGCCAACAATATTGTTGAAGCGAACATTTGAAAAATGTGTCCATAAAATTCAATTCAGAAGCAACAAGGTATCTGTCTGTCACACCCTGAAGTGTAATAAGACAGAAAGTGGATGATTTTTACAGTCTTGGAAAATTAGCGCCTACCTACCTTAAATATGCCGTGAGGTTCAATTGAGTAGGATTGGGGACAATGATTAGGTGAGATGTCAGTGGTATCATAATTATTATTAGTGGAGTCATAATTATTATAACCGAGAGTTGTCACATTCATTCATAACGAAATTCAGTAAGTAACTAAGGAAGCTTCTCGAAGTAAACAAAAACTTAGTTTGGTGAATTCGAAAAAAAATTGCATTTCATCAGCTGATCTTTGAACGGGGATTTGGCCTACTCGGGAAGATTTGCGATTCACACTCGTGTTTCCGTTCTTTTTTCCGTTCAACCCTCAAGTCCTTGTATCGAACAGCTGGTCCTAAAATGCTCCACAAGGTCTCATTCGACAATAAAAATTCTGTTCTATTTGAAATCGATGAAAAAAATATACCTTCCTATTTGAAGTTTTCGTGCTAGGGAGTTTTGAACATTTCTTCCATTATTTTATACCCCTTATAGAAGACTTGGTAACACCAAGCTCTGGTTCACAACTAGACCCCAAATGGTGCCGGTAGGTATACAAAAATTGCAATAATTTTGGCCCATCGTAACTAAGGAAATGCCGCGTGCAGCACGGGTTTATTTTCATTCGGTTTTTGGATCCTACGTATCTTGAAACGCAAAACATCAAATTTTGGGGGGGTTAAAAATATGTTTCGTGCTCGATTCCAAAGGTTCATTATTGAAAATAATAAACCAAAAAGTTCCCTTCATGCAGCATGAGTTGGTGAGCGAATTTTCAAGGAATAATTTTAACCGATTTTGTGGGTGATTTTTATAGGAAATTTCACGCTGATTCGGAATATACCATATGTTCCTATGTCTAGGATGGTATTTCACACCCAAAACCTAAAAAACACGTTTTCAGTGATTTTTGAAACTAAATTTTCAAAACAAAATTTTCAATTTGACCCCTTGGAGTACTTCAAAAATTCTGGCCAACGAACTCATCCTTACTTTTGAAATATTGACATTTTAAAATTTTTAGGAGTTTTTATCTCGACCCCTCGGGCAGATATCGTCTGGAGTGACAAATATATAAATAAATATATATACGAGTACAAATATACATATATATATGAGTTGTACAGTAGACGTGTTTGAGACAACAACTAGGCTACTCTATTTCCCGAAAATAGGATACCTGTTTGTTATTCAGTTCTTCGTCACCCTCTCATGTCAACTCATATTCCTTGAAAATGGTGGCATAAACCATTGAAACGTTGGAACCAAATCGTCCTTATTTATGACCGAAACTCGACAACCCCTAAGCATAGTTAAACATAACAACTGTTTCACACTATACATAGTATATATAAAAGTGTTAAATTTCAGGAATCGTTTTAGAACGGTCTGAAACGGATTTCCATGAAGAAAATTGTCAAAAATTTGCATAACAAAAATTTTGAAGCCATTGGAATAGCAAAAATTTGCATTACAAAAATTTTGAAGCCATTGCAATAGCTCATTTTCTTCGAAAATTCGCTAAAAGAAAAAACCCACTGATTACCTAACAGAACAGAAATAGTAGGTAGGTAACCTAACAGAACACGATATTAAAATTGGTGACTTTTATCTGAAACCACGATCTCCCCCATAATAATTTATGTCATACAGCATGAGTTAATGAGCGAATTTCTAAAAGAACCATTTTTTATTTGTGCATCCATTTTCTGTGTTACTCCTGTAGTAAATTTTCCGCAGATTCCAAATACAGACACCAGAATTATGCTCCTATGCCTATGGATTGTCTCTGACTGTAGGTACTTATTAATAGGAATTTTTCACCATAACCCTCAAAAAATTGTGATCCCTTGGAATGCTCTGAAAATGCTGTCCAACAAACTCATAATTTCTCATGATAATAGTATTGTTTGAGCTCCAATTTTTAATTTCTAGACCGTATCTAGCTTTATATCGTTGGAAGTGACATAACTTTCCGCAAAGCGACCCTGTATTTTTCCTGTGTCATTTTCAACAACCAGGTTTTTCTTGTGCCTTTTCCATGAACTCCATGAGTAGTCTGGAGTCAACATGATTTATTTGACTTTATCAACCCGAAAATTATTTATTATCGATTCGTGTTCCTTTGACATCACAGTTCTCCTCAAAGTATTTTTATACTATTTATTATCATTCATAATGATTATGAGCAGGCTATTCGGTGGAATTTTTCCGGCCGTCTGCGACACCAAATGTTTTCTAATGATTTTCATGTACAACCAATCGTATTTATTCGGATCCAAGAGCTTTTTTTTTAAATAAACTAGGGAAAACCGTGCAAGTTTGTTGTTTTGGTGCAAATCATTACAAAAGTCTCTTTGTAACAAATCGTTTGAGCTGTTACACATAAAAGGAATCTATGATTGGTCTGAAATGCGTATGAAGTTCCAGTATTCTCACCCATCGCAAAGGATCTTGAACAGCGTTTCACTCAAATTGCGCAGGGCTGATTTGAGTAAAGAAACGGTCTACCGAGTTATAATTGATTACTTATCTAGACGACCCGGAAATGGGCCTCAAAATCAGTTGCCGCATATTCGCAATAGTTGCACTCACACGGCCAGCAGGAAACGTATGGGCCTTGCAAAAATAGGAGGCCTATCATTGGACTAGTTTAATATTATTGAGACAATGTCAATGAGTTAAATGTCATATAACTGCTACGTTCTGAGTCACCACCGTACAATTTTGATCGCCCTCTTTTGTAGAGCAATGCAAAAAAAGCTTTAGCCATTCATGGCTGAGAATGAATATCGTCAAGCAGCCAAACATAGATTCGACAATTCACAAACTTACATAAATTAGGTTGGTATAGGTACCATAAAAAATAAGGCATCGTCTGATTATGAAAGAGCAACAAATTAAAACCTACTCTTTCTGACTTGTGATGACAATAAAAACTCAAGAAATAAGGGGGTAAAAAGAAATGTATAAAGGAAATTTTTGTTGGAAATTAGTTGTAGAATCGACTCCTGAAATTTGTAAAGCCACAAGTGTGTTCACCAAGTATAGTTACTGATTTTAGTTATGAATGAACGACTTACAACTGCTCTCGTGTATCAATATTCTATTACAGGTACGCTATAAATAATTGTGAACTTCAAAATATTACAGTAGGTACTACTTACAATAATAATTGATCTCGATAACCATAAAGTGTAGGCATTGGAATAATAGTTTATTATAACGATTGTTTTGCATACGTGAGATCTATATGTTCCTACTGGAAAATAATAAACCATCATGTAATAATCCAGCTTTTTGCAAAAATGCTCATGCTCGATTCCAAAGTTTTGTTATTGAAAATAATAAACCAAAAGGAAGGTACAAAAGGAAACATTTTCTTGGGCAGGTACTTCACTACGGCTCTTCAATGGACTCTTGCTCGTAGAGGTAGAAATACCATCACGTACGTGAGTTTCTGAAAAACTGGATGATACCGAATTTTGGTAACTTTTTGCTGGAGATATAATGTGACCACGTGACCAAGGGTTATGGTCAACCATACAAAGATAAGAAGAAATATAATTATCATGAAAGTAGGTATAGTATTAAATGAAAAGTTGGTACTCCTCATTTTCATCAACGACCGTCCATTTGGTGGAAGTACAATGATGATGAGGGTTGGGTTGCGAGTCACCGAGCACCGCCATGACTCGTAACTGGAAGCGGGGCAACATAACGGTCGCTAAGCCGCCAAGAGCTGCCACAGCAGGACATTGTTTAGTGGGAGTTAATCTAGTATTTTAACTCTTTATAGTTTCAAGTAAGAAAACCAAACGTTCGGTTCGAATTCTCTATTGCAAGTAAACAATGAAAATTAGTGTCAGTCTGTTCAATTGGAAAATTTGGAAAACACTCCATTCGTTTCATACTTGTTATGAAACTAAAACGAAAAACTGAAGCCAAATCAACAAAATAAATCATAACTTTCTCAATCCGCGACACTCACGACCCGAAAATGTCTTGCTTGACGCTCCTTTTGTGGTCTTCGGTCTACTCCATGCGGGATGCGCCTCACTTTAATGGTCAGACAGAATGTCGGGTCCCGTTTGGATCTGCTCCTGTGCTTGGCCTATGAATTCGTCTTCTTCTGGTACCTCAAGTTGATACAGATGTTTGACACGAGTCAGGATCCTCCCTGTCGGGATGCGTACCTTGGCAGTCTCAACGGCTCCATCATGACTGCCAACCACCACCACAATTCGCCCCACTCGCCAACAACTTCTTGAGCGCCGGTCACCTATTACAACCACTCTACCAAACTCAACAACAACTCCAACTTTTGATAGCCATTCAGGCCCCTCTCACCAAATAGAATTCAAATCGGCAACCGTGTTGACTCTCGTTGCCAAGTCTGCCGAGTTTTCAGTAGAAGGCACGTAATGGTTAAGAGACTTAATATCCTCTAAACGTCTTTCTTCATATCATGGCGCTTACGGCGAGTAAGCCAATGTAGAACACATTTGGACTCCGTCCATAAATATATTCGTCTGATATTCAGTTCAATACCCTTTTTTATTAATTTCACATTTTTATTAATTTCATTCAAATTCATATCGAACACTATATGAAATTTAGTGGTGTTCTTGTCAAGAGTGATGACAGGGTGGTGAGGCAAATAGCGAACAGGAAATTTTGAGTCCTGATTGAAATCCATTTCTTCAATTACTTGTTTTTGCATTTGATCAAGAAATATATTTTTATAATTTTGAAGAAGTTCTTGGTTTTGTTGAATTCTATTTAGGAATGATTTTAGATGACCAAGAGCCAAACTACATCCTGAAGGGGGATTAGGAGGGTAACATTTCCATGGCCAAAAAACATGGTATCTTCCAATTATGAATTTTATCGAGTCGTTGAAAGTTTGAATTGCTAAGTCATTGTCAGTTTGATTCGGACATTCCCTGATGCCAATAGTCTCCAAATCCCATGGAGCCTTCAGAAAATCACTTTGTTTAGTCAGAAAATGGTAAAATCTCGGGTGCTGTCCACCTAACGAGATCAATCTCATCTGCACTGAGTGCGAAAGCAAGCTGACGGTATCTGAAGTGAATCCATGATTTGGGACACGCCCACTCACAAGCCATCCTAATTTAGATTTGACTAAACACAGCCCAGGGTTAAGTTGCTTTTTAGAATTCATGACAATATCGAAATAATAATCATTGCCGATCAATAAATCAATCTGCTTATCTTTCTCTTCATCTGCTAATACTACATCTTCTGGAAAGTTCAATTGTGAAAAATCAGAATTTATTGTAACATGATTCCCCATGATTGTAGGGACAACATTCGAAAAAATTCGCATGACACCCCATCTCTCTGCTCTAAATCGAGTTCGACTAAGGAGGTGGACACTTGATACTTGATATGGCCTCGATTTTCCAAAGGCGTGCACTGACAAAATCTGTTTCTCTTCCGTAGGCAAATCAAGTTTCCTTCTCATTTCTTCCGATAGATACGTTCTTTGACTTCCCGTGTCCAAAAGTGCTCTTACTTTATAAGTCAAATTTGCCTTACTGGGAGTCCTGAGTTTGACGCTAGCTGTGTGCATAGTAACTAGCTCTGTCATCGCCGCTCAACATTGCTCCGTTTCAAGTTCTACAGCCTGAACTGCTTCAACGGAATTTGGCTGAGCTTCATCGGGAAATCGTTGGGGGCAAAGTGCTCGATGATGATTCCTCCTCTGCTTACAGTAGAAACAGGGTCGACCAATTGGACACCTCCTCACTGTGTGGGATCTGTTAAACAATTAAAGCAACATCCTTTAACGAATTTTTCCTTTCCTCCAAAGTTGTGACTTTGGTACATTCATCTGTCCAGTGGTTGGCCTTACACAAGAAGCACTTCAAATTCCTACTTTCAGTTCGAACCAAACATTCAGTTTCTTCCATTACAGCTAGATTTTCAGTAGTGTGCCTCGAGGTAGCAGGCTTGGATTCATAATATGAGCGCCTAGGGGAATGGGTCATCTCAGCAGAATATGCATTTTCTTGGATAGTGATCAGTCGCCGAATGAACCTGAGTAAGTCATCGTTTGTACAATTTTCTTTCACTAATTTATATTTCTCAATTTCAAGTAGGATAGGTTAAGGAAAAGTTTGAAGCAATGATAGTTCTGAAAACCCTTTGTTCAGTATCTTCTCCTAAATTTTCTAGGCATCTCAAATGTTTCATAATTTCTTTGTAGGTTACTATCAAGCTAGATGCAAAATATCTATCTCTTGGGAGCCTCGTAAGCTGATTGTAATGATTATTGACGAGTAGTTCCAGGTTTCCATACTTTTCCTTAATAATTTGAACTGCAGAGTCATAATTTTCGGCCAAAATTTGATTCCCTTCGATACATTTTTTAGACTGGTCGGAGAGGAAGCTTATACGAGGTAATTGAATTTTTCGACCGCCGAAAGAGAATTTCAAAGAGTCGCCGCTGAAAGGTTTGATATGGAGTTTGGGGATTTTTGCCATGATTGTAGGCACTGGAGTACTTACAGCAGCTGCAGGAGCAGGGGTAGCTTGAAGAAACTCAAGCTCCGTCTCAAGCGTTGCGATGGTTGCGATGACACTTACTGTGCGGAACCTAGTAGCATTTACTTGAGGTACTAGAACATCGTATTCGCCCTGTCCCTCCTCCAGCGTAGCCATATGCTTGTCGAATAACTCCCCGAATAGCTTCAATTTCTTCAGGAGTTTAGTGGCCTCTTTCACCTGAAAAGCAACTGAATCCACAATTGCCTCCGCACTGTCACATAATTCCTTCAGTATGATCTCTTCTCTCTCAAAGTAGTTTCCATCATTGAG
Source organism: Lygus lineolaris (assembly GCA_030264115.1). Classification (NCBI taxonomy): domain Eukaryota; kingdom Metazoa; phylum Arthropoda; class Insecta; order Hemiptera; family Miridae; genus Lygus; species Lygus lineolaris. Next base: position 15,270,750 of record JAEMON010000005.1, read on the forward strand.
TAAAGAGTATAAAGTAGTTGAAATCGTTTTTACCGTTTAGCACCTTCTCGTAGTTCTCTCGTAGTCTTCTCAAGTAGTCTGCGTCTAGTATCAGTAGTAGTAGTAGTTATTCTTCCCTGGTATAAGTTCTTCCGGGTTTCTCGCACCAATTATCAAGTATTTTAACTCTATAGTTTCAAGTAGGAAAACCAAACGTTCGGTTCGAATTCTGTATAGCAAGTAAGCAATGAAAATTAAGGAGAGTCTCAATACAGCGCCCGGGTTGTCGCGGACCA
>JAEMON010000005.1:15272024-15287412 GCA_030264115.1 Lygus lineolaris
CTTGGTCCGCGACAACCCAAGCGCTGCATTGAGACTCTCCTTGAAAATTAGTGACAGTCTGTTCAATTGGGAAATCTGGAAAACACTCCATGTGTTTCATACTTGTTATGAAACTAAAACGAAAAACTGAAGCCAAATCAACAAAATAAATCATAACTTTTCGCTATCCGCGACAGGAGTCAACCTCCATTATTCACATCAAAATTAAATTATTCTTGATCTTGCTATAATTAGAACGATTTCTTTGAAATTATACCGGACCAAGAGAATGATACTGTCCCAAGCCCAGAAGGGAAACCACACTTCCACAGAAGCTGAGTCGAATGAAAACGCTTTCGGTCGTCGATTGCCATTTTGTAGGAACCCCAGTTTTTATTTATTTATTTTATTTATTTATTTTTTTTTTTGATCAAGAAAGGGATTCATCGCAATGAAGTTTTGCCACTCGGATTTTCTTTCTCCACTCGGTGGTTCCTCTTGAACTCATCACTTTGTTGCTCCTAATGCGCATGCAGTTTCAACATGAATTCCTCGGATGACAGATTTCTCTCGATATAACTTACACCAACGTCTCAATATTAGGGACTGATTTCTAGAACTTTCAGTCGGATAAAATGAGGGAGTACCTAGATTCAGAAAATTTCAGAGACTTGCCAATAACAAGAAGACTGGCGCCAAAGACCACCATGTCGTTTGACTGACTGAAGAGAGTAGATGATTCGATGTGAACGAATTTGTTTGAAGAATATACTCATCTATCATAGATACTTCTGAAACTATGATATAATTATGTTTTCTTAGGAGAACAGCACTGGTTTCTTTAATTGCTGTAATCATTTTTAAGAGGTGATTCCCTCACTTCATGTGAAAAACTTCTCCACTGTCTGTCGTTGCAATATTAACGACAATAAATTACAGTGCTAAGTAGGTATAAGGTTTTTGTTCATTGTTTTAATTATGGAGATCAGTAAACGAATAAAAGTTCTATACCGAATGGCTAACTATGTTAAATACAATTGAAAAAATAACACACTTGAACTGTTGAACAAATTTTGTTCAATAGTTCTTTTCCCTTCCGCGATGACCCTTGATGAGCAAAACACGGGTCATCTTTTCAGATTTGCTATGTATGATGTATTTTTGTTGAGTTGTTAAGTTGTTCTTGTTTCCTTGTGAATAAAGGTGATTCTGGTATAAGAAAAAAACACGGGTCTTATAATATCTTCTCGTCTCACAATGGTGGTCGCAGAATAGTGATGTAACAAACTGGAAAAATGTTATTTTCAAATCGTAGGTATTCGTCCACCGCATAGCCACATATCAAAGGTTCATTGACAAATGTTCTGACAAATGTTCTCCAATTTAATCTCACCAAATTGTAGCCAGCGATATTGAGAGTGAACAGGGAAAGAATCTGAGAGGTTCTGGGGGCAAGTTATTGACCAATGTGGATTTATAGGTTTAACTGGCAATGTGGATTTATAGGTTTAACTGGCAATGTGACTCGTTCTAGTAAGTGACGAAGTGACACAGGATTAGGAGGTATTTATTTCAAAGCAAGAAAGCATCTTTCACCAGCTGTCAATGAAATTTTCTTTTCTACTTCCGAATCATTCAAAGAAGAGAGCGAGCGATGTATGTACAACACGTATCTGCTGTTATGAACTGTCCTAAAACAACGTTCGGCTGCGTTTTCGACATGAAAGACGAGGGTGCCGACTGTTCAATTCAATGTTTATTCAGTTCGAAGAAGTTTAAGGTAGATAAACTTTGGAGGTTTACAGGAATACAGTAGCTCGGTGGGTGGCTGACGTGAGCGGTCCATTGTCAACAAGATCATGTGAAACTCGTGGTCTGAACAACAGTTTCCCAGCCAGCGGTATTGAAAGTGAACAATAGCAGAAAGATTTTGGGGTAGTGTAGTGTGTGCATGTGAACTACCTACGTATCAGGGTGGATTAGGAGGTTTTAAAAAGGTGTCGAATTGGAACTGTATAGAGGTAGTATAGGAGGATTTGGGATGTACGTATATTGGATGTAGTGAGGTACATTAGAAAGGTGTAGAAATAGAGGTAGGTATATTGGTGAGGTAGAAGGGGTGATATTGGAGGAGTGAAGTTGTTTTGTAGGGTTATCGTGTATTACGTAATGTGAGTATGTACATACCTACCTATTGTACGGGTCGAGTGGATACTTTCCGCTTTCAGGAACTTCAAAAATAAAGTGAATGGAAGAATTCAATCTGAGATTATTTTTCCAATTGCACAAATAAAAAGAGTGGATAACGTTATGCAATATGATAATTCATGGGATAAACGACGAAATGCCTATTAAAAGTTTTCAAAAATACAAGTGGCATCCTCCAAAATCTTTATAGTATTTACACTAAAATTTTTGCCACTGACGTTGCCTAAGACTCTACGCTCCACGACGTCCATGGGGATTTTATGCAAAATTACGGCAAAGTTCCTGGCCTGACCATATAGGGACTCATTATATAAGGCATGTCATCATATTTTTCTCAACGTATAGCTAAATAGGCTCTGATTCAGTTCGACTAAAGAGTAGGGATATGGGCTATGAGGTATCTACTACAGTAAAACTCACTTACAACGCTGCTTTTGGTCGTCCCTGGATATTTCCTATCCAACTCAATGTTAAAACCACCTGTTATGACGCTTTGCTTTTGCTCTACCCTTTCGGATAAGGCGCTCTAATGTGCACGTATGGGTACAGAGTCTAAATGAAAACGGTAGATCCCTTCATATTGGGTGAATGTCTGGAATGGTTTGCTTAGATCGTGTGTCAAGTTGTTTAGATTTTGTTAGATCATTGTCAGTTTACAACTTTTATGTGATTTGCTAGAAGTACTCTCATTTATAGAAAACGTCGAGTAAAGGTTGAGCCACATTACCAAAATTGAGAACTTCCTGCTCACGAAGCATTCCCAACATCAAATGCAATCCAAAATAGACTCATTTTTTCAAACGTGCAAGCAACTAACCCATCACTTTTTTGACTAGCATTTTTTTGAAATTAACTCGATCATTACTAGCCGAACCGTGGATTACTCTTAGGAAAATTTTTATGCAATAAACTAGATTTTTCAAGCATTCAGAAGTGTTTTCTTCATTTTCCGATTAAGTCTTTTCTCCCTTTCACACTTGATACACTCTTTTGAGCTGGTCCCTTTTAGCCTGATACCGCTCGACTACCTACCTAGTAGGAGGACTGGGCAACAGTATCTACTAAACGTAGTTCCAATGCAACCACATTCAACCAATTCTCCTCGTTTCAAACACTTTCAAACACCCGTTAACCTGTTAATTCAATCATATCCAATGATTGATATCTGCAAACCCGTCGGACCCTATCTCCCAAGTTGCTAAACGCTCCATTTGCATTTCTGTCGAAACCCCACTCGCCATACGGGCCTTTCGAATCATATTAAACTCAACTACCTCGTAAATAAACCGTCGCCGTTTGTATTATGAGCTGTATGCATTAACAGGACCCCGACTTCTTTCATTATTGATTGATTTATTAATAAACATTTATTCATTGGGCCAATTGACTGTAGGCGCCGCCAATGGATTTCACATTGTTATAATCGTTAACGCTTTTGAATTAATTACCTGGAACTATCCGTAATTACTGTAATCCTTTGTTAATATATTCAAAAACTCGTGTAAAAGTGAGAAAAGGGGAACCGGATTTTAAAGTCAATCTTCCATGAAAACAAATACCTACCTACTAAGCATCCTAGTTTCCATATTTATTCGTGGTCGTGGTTGTTCTTGGCGCTTCGCGTGGTTTTCATATTGAGTCGTTGCGCATGAATCTTGACCAAACCAACACGGTTTTGATTGATAACTAAATCCCACCATTATTGTGAAAGATTCGAACAAGAAACTGTTCTTGGGGTTTTCTTTCAACTGTTCCTCTACTCCATCAGGACTCCATCAGGATCTGCAACTTGAGGAGGGACAACTGAATTGAATAATGATTTCAGATAAGTCTTCGATGATCAGAAATCTGACAAGTTTACGTTTAGATCTGTCTCCTGGTTCAGACGACGGTCCTGTGGGGATAAAACCCTAGTCGGAACCTTCAGTTCTGGTGATGGGGAGAAGAAGCGAGGACTTCTGACGGAAACCCAAAGCCACCAAATCTATGAGTATATCACTTTCCCAAACATTTCAAGAACGTGCCTGCGGAAACTGTGACTTGGCCAGTCTCTTTGACCGCACATCTGTTGGCACTTCAGCACCCGATACAACACAAACAACGAAATGAAAACCAACTTAACAAACAACACGAACACAAGCACACCTCTTTAGACAACTACAGAAATTGCTATGGTGTAGGTGCTTTTCCCGAACGGTCGTCGGTATTTTTCCCTCCGTTCTTCGAACAAGCGAACCGAGGCAACCAGACGGTTTTTTTGTCTCTTGAGCAAACCTCGTCCGACAATTATCGGGAATTAGCGGGGAGTATTAGCGAACGAAGCGAGCACCCACGTAATTACGTCGACTGAGAGGCTCGGCTCTGGCAGTTCAAGTCTTTGATTTGGCCAGACCTCACTTGGCCTTCTCATCTCAGAGCAAGCGACAGGCAAATGATCCTTCTTCGGACCATCGCGTGTCTGAGGAGATTTCAGCTCTGGAAAACCCGCTCAAACTATTATTGGAGCTGTTAGGAGCGGAGACTGCGGAGGCGTTTATTAAGTGGGAAGTAAGCCTGTTGATTTGGAGTGATATTGATTTTATCAATATTGATTCACCACTCGATTTGAACCTTTGACGTGCTCAACGAATGGGATCAAAAATATAAGATTGAATTTTTATGGGTTTTAAAAGATTTTGAAATTAGGGAACATGCTGTTATTATGTCAGAATATGTTGTGTGAATAGTGATGACTGCATAGTCACCAGCTAATGCAGTGCATGGCCAATCATTCGACAGCCCTCGACTGCCCCAACAAAAGCACGCTGCAACTGTTGAATACAAGCCAACAGTCGAATATCCCACCCTACCAGGAATAAATTGTTCTGCAATATTTACTTGGAACCAATACTCCTCATAGTACGTTAACAAGAATTGATTTGTTATCATAACTTGATATGCTTGCAACAATGAATGCATTTTACCAAGATCCGTTTTTAAATTCTAAGTACTTAGCACTCATTATCATTATACAATTTTTGAATTGCCTATGAAGAGAGGTGTTGATGATGAGAGGATGATGCAGATTATCTACTGATGTTGCACGGTTCCTCTGAACGCAAGTGGATAATGTTTCTGTTTAGGAGGGTAAGAAAAAAGGTTTTTGAGAGTGGTTCGAGAACTCCCAGAACAACGGCGTTTGGTGAGGCGCGTCGGTCTGAGCGTGGGGGGTTAAACAGAAATGAAAAGTAGGTATTAATACGTCAAACGCTAAGCAGGGCGATTAGAGGGGCAAATTGGTGGCTATTAGGGACGGTGGAATAACAACCGTGTGCTTCAAAGGTAGAAAAAAGGACCGTATCCAGGAAGACGGGTCGAAAGGGGGGGATCCTAAGGGAACAGTGGACGGGGCCTCGGGGCTAGGCGAGCCTTCTCGAAACAACCACAAGCGGTAATTACTAAATAAATATACAATAAACTCCGGTTTAAATTGGAGTCGGGGGGTATCACGCCTGGACTAACCTGTAATAGGCTGCAATCTAAAGAGGAGCAAATTACCCAGTTACAAGGACCTGAGGGCGAATGGATTTGACTCTGGTGGATGAGACAGGCACGGGCTCCCTCCTATCTATTGGCATTTGTGGAATTAATCAGCGACCTGAAGTCACCAGAAGGGCTTCAGCCTCAGGACACGTCATTTTAATAAAGCAGAATCTTCTGGCTGTAATTACAGTTCCGATCGCGTTACTGCATGAAATCAAACAGGCGATTTCAACATCAGTGATGCCTAGCTGTCGTCAGCGGGGATAGGTTGGCTGTGAACTTCGTGGTAGGTGGTATTCCTATTACCAAGGAGTCCGTTACCTTTGTAACTATTTTTAACTTTAGGCCTCAAGGCCTTGCATGAATTCAAGTTCAGATCTAAGTTCGCCATCATCATGCTTCCAGTATCAGCTCATACAGATTGTGAGTGTACTTATATAAAGCGACATATAGCGATAAGTATCTGTCATGTGACTTAAGCAAACTCATTATATGAAATCCAACGGAGGAAGAGAGGACATCATTTCTTAGATTAATCGAATAGAGAATGGGTATTATAAGGACCGATTGGGATGGGGCAGATTTTATTTGGTTTGCCTGAGGATCCCCGGAAGGCGTGGTAGATGCGACCCCACCATCCATCACTTGCCGAACGAAGCCCTCCCCGGACCAATATTTGAAAGAGAAAGATAAAGCAAAGGGAAAGAATAAAGCCAGTGACTCCTAACTGTGGCCTCTATCTAGATTTGAGAGGGGCGGTCGACAGGGTGTTATTAACTCCCAAATCACACCAGCAGCCCCGAAGGAAGGGAGGTGGGGGCAATAAATTGTACGCGATTTAACTTAAAAGGTTTTGAAAGAGGTTCGAGTGCGCCGGGGGTGCAGGGGGGACCATAAATTTGAACTAAACTATTAGGACTGGTTCGTGGTCTGATCCGTTTTAAAAAGTTCGATGCATGAGGACCTAACGAACGGGGCTCCCGGGCGAGTTCAATTATGAAAATTTTATTAGTACAAAAAGCGGCTAATGGATTCCACCTCGAAGCGACGAGGTGTTGAAAATCTTTGAAGCAGGCTTTGGTATCTGCAGAGTTATGCCTCTCAAGGGAGATTTCTGCCGGTGAGATTAAAAAAGCTATTTGTCAACAACTTGGTATATTAAGACTGCAATATTGATGCATCACTTAAATAATGAGAAGTAAACTATTGCACCCCACTTGCGACACTTGGTGGCTTGAGCTGGCTTTTTTGGTGCACATACATTTACAGCCTAACTGAACAGTGATCTTGAAGCCCATTGGGTACAGGCACCTGAAATTGTATTGTCTTGTATCCTAACAGTGTATAATGTGAATTTGCGAAATTCCACTGCTACAAAATCAAAGCTCTAGGTTCCTCATTACCAAATTTGGTTCGATTAAAATATGTCGTCTTCTAAAATCAGAATTCTTACTTTCTTTCAAATTCCTGGTTTTGTGTCAGTTTATCAGTCTCCGGTCAATTCTATATCCTGAATAAACTCATGAATTAATCGTTCAAGCTAGATGCATTTTTCAGTGATCGTCTGAATTAGCTATATGACCACCAACCCCCTCCATTTCATATCAATGGCCTACGCACGTGCAAACGTTAATTTTGCCAAACGCCTAAGGATCCAACAACCCGATTACGCCCAAATTTGTAGGGTAGTTGACAGTGGCATAAAATGATTCCCATTGAATTTCATTTGGATCGGATCAGTATAGGTAGCCAATGCGCATGGTATACGTCAATATAACGGGGTTGAGGAGTGTCCAATCGTGTTGACTTTCTTGGGGAATTTATGGCCGGTAACTTTTTGTTAAGCTACCCACTTACTTTCAATGATCTTTACGATATTGATCAATGTTAATCTCAATAATCTTGTCATGAACACTATACTATAGAATGACTATACGTTCATTTAACGATATGTAGATAAATAATACACTACGCACCCAGGTTTTCTGGTGGTTTTCGCTGTAATTAGCCAACAACCCCCATTATCATCATCTCTATAAATTAATGTATTGCTCGGTTATTCCAAAGGGTTGTTGATGAGGGAAAAGACAAACCTCTCGCCTCGCAGGTGCTCCCGTTCGAAGGCGTGTCAACGTTTACAAATCACGACCCCAATGAAAACGCCGACGTTTGAAGCCCTCAGGCCTCGACGACTCTGTGGAGAAAAAACATAGTTTCATAAAGCAAAGGCATCCCTTTGATGAAGGGGGTCGTTACAAGTTGGGCAATCAAAGGCAATTACTCCTTCTCCTTAGAACCAGCACCTCATCAGCTTCGGAAATATGATCCTTAATTTGTAGCACCTCCACCAGTACTGGGTGAACTGGTGGGCCAGATGATACCCTCCGGTTTACATTTCGAACCCTAATTTCCACCCTTTTTTCCTTGCTTGATTCCTTTCAAGTACCTGTTACTTTTTAAATAGCTCCTCCTAAACCTTTCGAGAAGTACCTATGTCCAAGTGTGTGTGTTAAACTTTTTTCTGATGCCGAGGAAATTGACTCTTATTTTTATTTGTGGGATGTTATCATGTAGGTATAGTAGTGCTGTGAGTTTCCGGAAATTAGAAGAGAATGGAAATAATTATTATTTCCATTCAGAAAATAATGACATTGTCGTTTCAGGAAGAATTATTATTTATGGGATGGGAGGCTGCATACGAAAACATACACATAAATAACATACGCCAATCTTATATCAAAAATGAATCCGAAGGCCATAGTTTTGATGTAATTTCAGAACTGAATGTTCAAATGTTGTAAGGGTGAAAAATCCTTGTTTCTTAGTTCTCATAGGGTAAAATCCTGTGCCCGTTTTTGGTATTTGAATACCCATGTGGTAGACCTTCGGAAATAGCGCGGAGTTTTCTTTGATAATAGCGCATGAGGAGATGTGTAAGTCAGAAGTCTCTTCAAAAAATCTATTAAAATTGGAGTAGAATGCTAGAAAGCTGTAGGTTCTTCGAAAATTGGCTGGTTCAGTCTGGCTGGAGCTGCATGCTGGAGAATTATTATCTGTTTGGTAGTGATGATTCCTGAAATTTGGAACACACACCAAACAGTAAACCAGAGAAAGCAGTAAAGTGACTCCAGTAGGTCCGGCCTTAAGAGTCTGATGGTGCCTCAGGAGTCAAGACAATAGCTAACTGTGTTCTGGTCGTCATTCGTTCTGGCCCATAGGAAACTAAATTACTCTCATAAGCGCTGCCTATTGACTACCAGCCCTGAATAAAACTCAAATTTGCCCCGTGCCTCCCTGAATAGCAAGCAGGTGCCCATTACAGGCAGAAACCTTGGGGAGAACGGTTCAACGGCCCAATAAAACGTTTGAAATAAAAATCCTTCTCCGAAGGCAAAGGAGAACTCTATAGGTGGAAGAAAGGAGTGTGTGTGTGTTCTTGAACGGTATTATATGTGTATGAACGTCTGTATGTGTGTGTCACGTAGAGTTTCGCCAATTCGTATGGGGCTGGAGGACGAGAGGGTCCGGACACCAGGACACCATATTACTCCCAAGTCGAGGGGTCCCGTCTTGAATACCCAACATATCTGAACGTGTGGTGAACGGAGGGGGTTAACGTAATCGCCAAATAGATGTCGTATCCTTTTGTCGGACCCCCGATTTGAACCTCTGATGGAGCACCACCCGTCTTGCTTTCATTGTCAGATCCCCCGAATCTACCATACCTTGGTGTTCATGATTAACATGCAACTCAATCCTCTCTCTTGTTCGAACAATACTAAATATACACAGTTTTGTATAGTAATTTGATGAAACACGCGTTGACTTGTGCATAGCTTCGAGCATTTAAATAGAAAATAAATACCTCAGTGTTCAAATGGCTTTCCATTGAGAATCACCCACAGTAAACCTATTTGGCTTTAGATCAAGGATCTAATTTTATGGGTTTATCTCAAATCAAGGATATGAACTTAAGCTAACGGCTTTTCAAATGAAAGCCATTGTAAGGGGGAATCTTAGCTGAAACATTCAGACCAAATGACTCTAGACGCCTAACTTGTGAAATTTGTAGTAGGTACCCATCTAGTAAGGATGAAAATTCATGCCATAGCAAGATCCTATTTTGTTCTTGCTCTTAAATCATTTTAATTATTACTGTTATTGTTATTGATTATTGGGACGTGATGTGATTAACTAATTTATTTGCTTACCTATTATTTTTTTCAGTAAAGCATGGTTTCTATTGAAATGAGCCCAAAAACTTGTGGCTTAAAATTACTTAATATCAAAAAACGAAAGTTTTTAAACGAATTTGATTGATTTTTTGACGTTTAAGCTAACTAGTTGCGTCACCTACGATGGGTCGAAAGATTAATCACCCAAGAAGTAGGTATAATACTCCATATAATATACTGTGCACTAGCAGGCTGCAGAGGGGCGCGATCTTGTCACCCTCATGCCCCGGCCAGAACATAAAGTCTGGCCGATTCCTTGAGATAGGATCTCGCGCTTCCCCTTGGGCATATAAAATATTCACGCTGCCTTTTTTATTTATAATCCGGCGTAAATTAATTTACCTCGTTACGTCCACTTAGCCGGTCTGGTGAAGGTTCGCGAGGCGGAATCCAATTAACACGTCTTGGAGGAGATGAGGTGACTGAGGAGGAAAATATCGTTCCCATTCGAGCCTCGAACTCACAACCTCCTGTTCACTTGCTTGTACGAAAGGTATTTTATAATCATATCGACATTTTCTACTGACATCATTATTATTGTTAGTAATTAGTACCTATTACTGAAGTATTCAGAATCATACCGGGTGTTTCTAATTCGAAGAATGAACTGGCTAGGAGTAGGGGAAGGCTTTGATGAGACATTTTTTGAAGTGATGAGTACCTGCGTTTTCCCCTCGAAAATTAAAGAACATCTTAATAAATAAAAATGAATCACCATTTCCCTATGTCACGCCATAACTTGAGAATGAGTGCATCAAATTGACTAATTCTTTTTTGTTGAGTTCGTTGATATTAGGAGAAGGTTTTTATAAAAGAAAATTTTTAAACCGACCTAAAGGCTCTGTCCCACTGGCCTTCAAAGTTCCACGCGGGGGAACCGTGCGTTTGGGATCTGGACAACCATCCGCGAGCGAAATGAGTGGGTCAGCTTGGGGGACCGTGCAACGCACGGGTTGCAGTCTAGCTATATATTATATATATAAATCCTTAAATGACTATATTGCTTACGTTTCAACCTAGATTTTTAAAAACGTTCTGAATGTGGAAAAAACTATTTGTCCCTAGGCACAATCGTTTGTCACAGGGTATAAACCTTCCTCCTATTTTATGTTTATTAATTCATGTATCGTTTTATGTAGTAATATCATTATTTGACCTTAGAAAACGGTCGAAAACCCGGAAATAGTGCCACAACTATATCAAAAGACAATATGAACCCGAAAACCTGCAATTTCGGTGCATTCCAAAAGGTCAAATGTGTTTATTTTAAGGGCCAAAACTTGTTGCTATTTTTTGATTTTGTTTTTTTGGTTTAGTGACTGTTTTTCGTATAAAAACCTGAGGTAGGTATATTTGAATGAGAACAAACATTTTTACTAGAACAGCACCCATCCAGTCATGTGTCATTCAGGCATGGCTAGAACTTTGTCATAAAATAGTGAACGAATTTTCATGAGCAGCCAACACGCAACTTCATTGCTCCATGGTGCTTATTAACTGACTCAATTAATTATTATAATTATCCTTAAGTAGGAACCTCCGTAGAATTTTGTTTGTTTTCCTTTCTCTTTTATTCGAATTAAGGTTTGAAAATACCTTCGTAATTATTATTGTATCCCTTAAGGGGCGAGTAAATGATCAAATTAGTGTCACTACAATGATAATTACTCATATTATTACAGAGGAATGAATCTGTATACGGTTACGATTAACATCTTCAACAACCGGAAAATTATCTTCTCCCAACATTGTTGTGAGGGTAATTCATCACTTTTATTCGGTATAATTAGTTCCTTATTCAGATTTTAATTAGGGAATTACTGTTAACAATAATTGAGGGGTAGCTATGGAGTTCTCAGTACCACTGTTGACCAACATCATGAAGATTTCGTATAATATTATTTACAGTAGAACCTCGATCATTTGGGCCTCTTTTTTCATATAAAAACTCGGTCCCTTGAAGAAAAACTATAATTCCTCAAAAAAATTGATGCACTTCGGTCCAGTAAAATGACGTCTGTCAATCGATGCTCTATAAATTGTTCTACTTTATTTCTTCATTGCATTTTATTCTGTAACTCGTAGTTTCCTAATTCGTACCTAGTCTCTTTCTCTACATCCAGTAATTGGTAGTAAATCCTCCGTGATTAGTGGTAAATACTTGAATTTGGTACGAATTATCAATCAGGTTCTGCTGTATTCCGATCTTCCCGCAATAATCGAAGGACCTACTGAAATAGATGGGCAGAAGGTATAAATACCCCATTGATACTTCGAATTTTGGTATTATACCCTAAAATACAAAACAAAATGTTTTTGATCGATTTTCTCGGAATTATGGTTGAATTATCTGGTCTAGAGTAATCCTTGCGTGGATTTCCATAATATTTTTTCAAGGATTCTGTTTTAAAATCACAAATAATGAGAAGGGGGGAGGGGGGGATTAATGCTAAAAGGGAGATTTGTCTCCTGTTACCTATTCCAAAAATAAGGTCCAACTATTCTCGACTGTAACAAGCAATAAATGAGGAATTTCAGAAGTTTGATTGAAGTTATGTTTTTATCTGTAGTTTATAAAAAAGTTGATGTCCTCAGTGACAGTGCATTGTACATCAGAATGAGGTACAAGGTGGGTAACATGCCCTGGAAAGGTATGATGGACTTGAAAATGATGAGGCACAACAAAGACAAGGCTTGACGGATTTACATGTGATGACTCGACAATATTTTAGTATCTGAAATTTCTCGTTTATTATAATCGAATGATTTTAAATAATCTCGTCATTCTCTCCATTAAAATCTTCTAGAAAGATAAATAATGAAGATTACCTGAACGCACAGGAAGGCTGATTAATTATGGATGATGAAATCATGTCAACTGGTCTTGTGTGGTTGGTTTGATTGATGTCCGGCTGTTAAACAGAACATTGTAGCTATCGGAAAATACATACTAACTTGAGGTTCTATCACACACGGTCATACACTCCAACCAAGCGGTTCAACTGCTAATGAAAAATAACGTCTGCCAAATTCGGTGTGGGGCTTCCTCGTATCCATAAGGTCGCGAGAAACTGATGTATCGAGGAGCATGCGCAGATGCTACCATTTTTCGGCAGGTAATGAATTTCATAGGGAACCTAAGGCCTAAACCGCGTAATCCCTGAAAATGTCTTCAAAATCGGATGAAAATTGTGGAAGTTATGCGTATTGCAAGGATTCCCGGACACACAGACAGACAGACCGACATGGAATCAAGAGTACCTATCGTTCAGAATCGGCCCGGGTTTTACTTGGAATTTTCAACAACTATTTCGAGCCATGATCAATGCATAGAATGATTTATCTCATTTCGCTTGTTATCTCAGCACCATGAATCTTTCATTTGTCTTCGTGAAATTTTTCGATGATCGGAAAAATCATGGAAGCGATGGGAAGAAGAAAAGGAAAAATTAAGATTATAGACGGGAAGTCAAAGAATGTTTTTCACAAAAGATAAACAGCGATAGATTGCCGTGGCAAGAAGATACCGAAGATAAATATTCTGGTTGCCAGAAGAGCCCAGTGGCATTTTAATTGAAAGGGATGCGTTCCTCCGACCGTGGATATTTATAAATTAGGTATAGGGTTATGACTCCTTCACAACAGCTTCATCGAAGTTTATTCCAACCGCTTCGGAAATAAAAGTCGTAAAATGGATATTTTCTGCTAATGCTCAACTCATAAACCTTCCTTTACTCTTGGTGACTTCAATGAGGAAGTTATTTCTTATTTTACAGTCCCTTTTGTTCACCCCTTATTTATTTATTTGTTTATCTCTACAAAAATAGATTTCCATTTGTTTATTGTTAGTGTGGAGGAGAAAATTCTTCACCGTGCAGAATGATCAGGATCAGTAACTTTGCTCTTTTTGTAGAGAATGAGAAGATTACATTTCCCACATTTTATTGTTGCTAATAATGCACCGAACGAAATGTCCAAACGATCCAAACGTCCAAACGATCCACAGTGCTGTGGATATCGACTGAATTCCAGATACGTAATAATAATTATAATAGTAGTATCAATTGAAAATGATATTTTTTGCCCAAATTAGAAATTAGGGGCAGAGGTTGTCACGCAGGCTATTACAGAAATTCAGTAAATGGATTTGAAACTAATATTATCTACTCGTAATGAGACTTTTCCAAAATATTCTCTAATTCATAGCAAAATCAATATTTCTAGGCCACAGATAATTTTGAACATTTTTGGATGGTTGACAGATGAATCATCCTGAATGGAGTCAGTTTCTAAAGTGAAGAGCGGTAGGGGCGCCTCAACGAAATAAAAGAGAGGTCTATTAATAGGTGGTACAGAAACAAAAGAAACACATCATTCACTGATCCCCTACAAGACGGCAGTTTACTTTCGTAGAGTACTCAAAACATACATTCTGGCTAAAGAGTTTGTAAACAGGAGTCCAATTGTGGAGACGTCGTATGCGGTGGAACATAATCTGCCTGCACACTCTCGTCGAACCAAACTCTTGTTAACCATCTGATTTATTGCTTATGGGCTCTCATCTTGACAGAACCAAGAATCCAAGCTTAACTCTGTTCGTTTGGTATCAAAAATTGAGATCAGGTTGTCTTTAGCACTCATGGCGAACATCTTGTTACTTTTATTCATCTTTACAATACCAAAACTGACTCCTGCAAAGATATCAACACAAACTATCATAACATAACGTGCAAACCGTTCTGATGATTCTCAACCAATTCTTCAGAGAATGTGATGATAAAGTCAACTTTCGACAACTTTTAAAATACTAGTAAATAATAAATCACCAACATCAACCTAAATTATACTCGATACCTTCATAATTTTCAGAATCCTTGATCAGAAATGAATAGACTTCGTTCAAATTCCAAAAATTAACGAAATTTTATCTGTGTATCCAACCATTTTCAAATGTTCCTGCTTTATTCAATTATTCATTCCTAACAATTTTGAAATTTTCAAGTTGAAAGTTCATGATGTACCCCGAAGACCGACTATGCACATGGAGCCAAAGCATAGCTGTTCCTGCAAATCGATTTTGCTTCAAAGGAAAATTTACGTGAAACGGACTCGTATGTTTTTCAGACGTACACTCCTTTCCACACCCATCATGTCAACAGGAGATCTGATAAACCAGGGGCGATCTTTGGTCCACCGGCATTACATTCTTCAATCTACAATACAGCAGCTGTCGGTGCGTTCGGTACTTTCTGATGAATAACGTAGGAGGAAAAGAAAATCACTGGACAAAAAGGCCTTAATTTGTGGTGAATTCTCAACAAAGACACCTTGAGCCAACAGGAAATAAACACGTGTCTTCCTAACAACGTCAATAAATCCTGCGTCAACCGGTATGTGCACGTCGTCATCGTCCTCTCTCTCTCTCTCTCTCTCTCTCTCTCTCT
>JAEMON010000005.1:15289281-15321963 GCA_030264115.1 Lygus lineolaris
ACGACGTTTTTTGGAAAGTCGGTGTTATACCTGCGATTAGACACTTCCGAGGAAATTCAGCGATGGGAAGTGGCAGAGGGATAGTATACCTAGCATTGTAAACATTTTTCAAGAATACATCACGTTTTTTATAGGTTTTATGACGGATAAACTTTTTGTATGCCATATTAGGGCACTTTACCCTAAAGACATTTTGAAAGAAAATCCGAATAAAAGTGCTCGTTACTATCAATTAAGTAATGCATTATCTACACCAAATTCACACAAGAAGGTGATGAATACCTATCAATACTGCTCTAATCAGCCTGCGATGGAGAGAAAAAATATTTGGTTTGGGACTTTAGTTGGGATTGGAATTTTTCTTGAGCACGTCGACTATATTATTGATTTGATCACCACGGAATCCCAATAATTGACACTCTATTGACTTGTTCCCTACTAGCACTTACAAAGCATTCGTTGATTGGAAAGTAGAAACATTCCTACAAGAGGAAAAGAAAGCAAGAGGTCTGGAAACAAATCGATCTGAAAAACAGGTTTGTAATACTTTTCGAGGATTTGCTTGGGTGATGTGAGATAATATTCTTTCGGAAATGTCTGCATTGGAGGAAGGGACCTATAGATACTCAATCCTCCAAGGGTTGACTTGGTTGAGTTGGTTTCTTATAGAGGTGCTGTGCATATACCTCAGGAAATAGTGGCGAGGGTCAAATGCGGAGGATCGGTAGGTAACATGTGTAATCAAGTAGGTGTATCACAGTAATGAAAGGAACAACAACATTTTCTATCATCTCCATCACAGATGTCAAAAGACGTACCTTCAGTAACCTTCAGATGCTCGTGCTACAACATTCTGCAATACGCTCTTTGTAATGTTTCACGAACTACAATTCTCGTGTATCCAGTAAACTGAGGATGGAACCTTAGTTATACAACCTCCTGTCTTATAGCCTAATTGCCTGGCCAGGTTCGCTCTCTCCCGGCTTCGGGAGAGCCCTCCAACAAAAAGAAGGAACCGGCACCCCACCCTCTCGCCCATCCCTTCTCTATGTAGCATCGCTCCAACCCCCCCTCCAGCCCCGAGACCAGTCTACCGGTGCTATTCAAGAAACCGGCCACTTAACACCTTGTTTGTCAGAACAATCTTCCCGAAGCGGCCGAACCTTGTTTTTATTAATTAAACCCAACTATTTAGAGTTTTTGTGGGCAGACATGACCCGACCCTCATCCTACCCACCTACGATTTCCCTCTCACACTATGTACCTGCGCGTTCTGACCTTTGGGCCCCCACTTTCATCGTCCTGTAATTGATTCCTTCACTATTTTCTAAGCTCCTTGCCTCTCATCATTTGAGCCTCCAGTTACGAGATGCTTACAATCTTCATCGTTTATCGTTACTTCATTCAACACTCGTTTGTTTTATGTGCCTCTCATATCTGAATAACAATATCGTTTTGCCTTGTTTCCGCATGGATAGAGATTTGCAATCTAGAAATCATAAACTTCAAGCTGGCGTATTCGAGTGGGTACTATGATGTTTCAAAATATACCACCTCCTGAAAACTATAACTCACTACTATAATCCAAAGAGGATAAGCCAATTTTAAAGTAGGTAGGTACAATTTTAATGGATTTGTTATTGTATTGATTCCAAAACAATTATATGAAAACCCTGAACGACTCACCACCACCAAAAATATAGTGCTGACAGGAAAAGAAAGGAGGCAGTGAGAAGAACGGAATGTATAAATATGAAGAATCATGGCTGAACGCTCCAAATAACGAAAACAGAGTTAATGACAAACTTATCTGATTATCCGATGTTGTTTATTGTATATGCAGTAAAATACCTTTTTGTAAATGTTAGTCACCACCCCACAATAATTTATTACGTCTAATTGTAGGTATGAGACATTGCAGACCGATATCTTAGATGCGTAACAGTTTTGTCTGGGTTTGCTTCAATTAGTTGCGTCACTTCCGTCGTTTAGTTTTCGTCTATTATTCGGAATGTGGTGCTTTTCTTTTTTTCCATACCTACCGGAAATCAAATTTAAGATGAAGATCGCGGTTAACATCCAAAGAACCCATCCCATCCTGAACAAAGAAAGCACCAATGATTTATGAACCGACTTATCGCATCATCGGATACGATAATTAGGAAACATTAAATTCGGTACAAGAAGTAAAAAGACAAACACGATCCGTGTTCCAACAGGAGTTTTCAAAGGAAAGTTGCCACACCACCCCCGCAAAAACACCCACCACCAGGTGTTCAGGTCTTTTTTCGATCGGAGATAAGCCCACAGCACCGGGGTGAAGTTTTCGCTGTGCCGGGTGTATCCCCATTTTTCTTTCAAAGCAGCCGAGTTGATTTGTCACCAGAAGATGAAGATCACAGGAATAGAGATGTAGTGGCCTCTGCTGCCATTATTATATCTTTTGGCTCTCATTGGCCTTTGTTTGATACGTGAGAAGTATTTTATTCCATGGGAGAATCCTAATACCCATAATACACTACCTGTAGTACTGATGTCATAAATAATATTTTTTTAATGACATTTGAAATTGAGATGTTACCTTCATTCAACACGCGAAATTTGAAAGGATTTCTTAAACCATAGGGATTCCATTCAATAATGAATAATGTTCCATACATATTATGTATTGTATACGTACGCGTGAATGAAATCCCTGTGGTTTAAGAAATCCTTTCAATTTTTGCGTATTTGAATGAAGGTAACATCTGAATTTCAAATTTTTCAGAGAACGTGGATCTATTATTTTTTATCTTTAGGTTTTGAGTATGTCTTCTTATCCTCTCCTCCCCCAAAAACACCCAAAACCTGGACCCCAAACGCTTAAAATGTTTGGTACTGACTCCAATGGTACATTTCCAATTTCAACAACATTCAACTAGATGTTTGAGAGGATGTAGAGATGTAGCTGGAGAGTTATGCTATTACCAAAAGAAAATAGTAGTGAACAGAATTAAGTGATATTCACTGTCGTTCTTCCGTCTTAGTTACCTACCCGAGCACGTTGGCGCAACACGTTTCAGATAAATTAAATGCGAAAAATGTAACATGGGTGGATGTTAGTTGGATTCTGCTTGGTCCAAATGTTTGAAGCAACCAGAAAATAAATAAAAACTGTGTAATCGTTGGTGTGTGAGTGAGAGTGTAGTGGACGATGAGCTGGTGTGAGCCGAAGTGATGAAGAGATTACGCGATCCTTCGCGGTTTATCTGACGAATGGGATGTTCTCCCGCACCGGCCAGGGACTGTGGAACTTGCAGTACCAAACGAAGTGATCTAATCACAGAGAATGCGTAATTGTGCGATCCCCTATTGGAATGAGACTAGTTAAGTAAATAAAGTAATGTAAGCTGCCATTGCACTTTAAGGCTCTACGAGCGGTTGCCCCAATCGTACCTATTGTTTCGTTGGTAGTAATTGTCGGGTGCATACTTGCTTGCTTGGTACGGGACCCTAAAGAGATCTCATGTAGCTCGTTAATTTTGTCATCAATTTTTTTGGTCGCAATTGAGCTCATCATCAGAAAGTCATTGCAAAAGACTTGAGCCATTTCAAGAGGACAAAGCAGCCAATTCTTCTGAGCATCTTTTTGCTGCTCCCTACTCCCCATTGCGTTCTCCTTACTACCATGACCAACTGCATACATTTGATCCTGATTAGGTATATGGGTCCAGCTACCTGAACGGGTCATCTCGTTTTGGGATTCGAACGAACCTCAGCGACTAACCCAATCTCAATTTGCTATGGTGACCATCGCCCTCGCTTAGTCCTCAGCTACCACCAGTAGAATGCTGTTTGTAGGATTATTTTAGTGTAGGTATTGGATTTGGCTGAGTTGGACGTTTATTCGAAGGTTTCATTTACCTACCCATAGATATCTCGGAGAATACAACATCACGGCAACTTGGCGAGCAACCATACGATGGAACTCATGGATCCATCGAAAGAAAAAAAAAGAATCATGGTTTGTTTTTTCCAATATTGAAATCTAGGCGATAAGTTTCGGCAATTTCTTCTCATTCGAATGCTATCATGGTTTTCCATGAACGTTCTCATTCAACGCGTCCATAATGTTCAGAATGCTTGGGGATTCCTTAGTTGGCAGGTGCCTCGTTGCGTCTTGTTCTTGTGTTCTGGCAACTTCAAAACCTGCTGAACAGTTGATGAGGTCGGATGTTTTCGCACTGTCTGATCTCTCACGCCTTTAGGACCTCGTATTAACGCTCAAGACCACCTGTTGGGAAACGATTTCGAGTCGGCTGACCGTTTCCTCGCTCGTTGATTACGAAGGGCTAATTTACCAGTGGATGCTCAGATACATGAACACGATGCCATGAGGCAGTTCCGAGTCTCAGCAGATTGATTTGCGTTTTAAATTCTTTCGCCTGTAGGTACTCGAACACATCAGCCTGTAGAGTGTACAACAACAAATTATACCTGGGTGAGTCAATTTGCTCGTGACATTTCACTCTTAGCCCACTTTTAAAATGCATAGTACAGACCAGAATTTGACACATTGCTTGTAACGTGTACTTGAGATGGAAGGTATCAATGAATAAATCATGAAGAACCGATGATTTATGAAAAAAGGTTTATACCTAAATGGATCATTCGGCGTATAGCCATTACGTCCAGTTCTAGGTATACGATGAAAATATGAAAGTCGGCGGGTGAAAGATTGACTCCCGGAGACGTCATATTAAACCGGGTTTGTTACTCAGAGCCGTCCAGCACAATCAGCAAGGGTCATAAATTTTACCCCAAAAGAGCCAAGAGGGACCGTAGATGATTTGGTTCATGCAGACCAGACACCCAATTTGATACCTGAGGAGACGGTCCATCCCGAAGCAGTATTTTATCTCGCGCCACCCCGGTCGTTTGAGCTTCACGTTCTTTAATCATGCAAGAAATAAGGCAGTCAATGGTCAATATTATTTATGTAACATTGGGGCGCAATGTATTTTGATATCAATCATTATTATGGGGTTCAACAGACATCAGCTGATCTTATGTTGCTCCAAAACCGTTCCTATAAAGCGATGTACTGATCTGAATCTCCTTCAGATATCCAATCCACCTCTAATCTCCCATTCGAAGCTCGCCTTGCGGAATGTTTTTTTGATTCACTAAAAGGACCTCGAAATACTTCAACCAATTTCCGTGAAAACTACTGATCTTTATTATTGGTTCAGAAACTCAACAAACATAATTATTATCTTCTACCAAAATATGATGTTTAGAGCCGGCTTTGGTCTTAAGCCTGATGACATCCAATCCGTGCATCGAATACCAAAAGACCACGTCATTCAATCAACGCTTATGCAAATACAGAACTGAAATACGAGTGGACATAAGGTGAAGAATCGTAAAATTCTAGAATAATATAGACATTTTGATATTAATTAGGCAATTAAGCAAACGGTTGATACAAAATTGCGTATGACCACCTGGCATAATATCATGTTTACAGCTAACTGGTTGCTGTATTGTAGCATTTCTCCGATATCCAATCCGTGTCTCAGCTCTGGAACGAGCACAACATCGGAGCATACTAATGCAAAACGGGAGCAGAAATAACTGTCATCAATTCATTATGAGGGCATTGAAGCTCGTGAGGGGTATGTCAATGTTTATTGCCAACTCCCATCTTCGGTATTGCCAATAATCACAATGCTTAATTTTATGGGCACCTACGAGCGAGGAAAAATCGTTATTTCGAAATTACCTACCCAACAAAAAACCTAGATCTCGACATTCCTTGTTGTTCGGTGGTCTCGATTCACAGAGGTAGGTCTGAGTTGGTTTGTTGACACCATATTCCTCCCTTCAAGCCGTTCCTTAGTGCCTACTTTTGGCCCGTTGCTTTTCAATACTGAGATCACGACCGTTTTAACGACTCATCTCCTAGCATTACGAAGTGTCCATCCCTCTCCATTAAATCCAATGTTATCGCAACTCCTCGCCTCTTTTTCCTCCAGCATTTGCCCTCCTTGACACGCCGCGAATGGTTTATGGCAGATGTGAACTTATCGTCACTCAGTAATGAAAAATTTTTGTTATTTTTTTTCTCCCCCCCATTCCCCCCTCGCTCTATCGAAGTCCTTCCCGCGTTTGGAAAAAGTGCAACATCCTTTCCGCATCTGTTCTAATAAAAGGCAAGCAACGACAGCAAAAAAAAAAAAAAAACAAGGATAAAAAATCGCTCCTTCGCCTTTTTCGCAGTCCGGAATTAAACTTATAACTGCTGAGGTGTATGGACGGACGGGGTGTATTTACGCTTGGAGAACGCGTTCGAGCGAAAAGGTGTAGCCTTCCTCAGGCCCGTCTACAACAGAATTACCCTGACGGTAGAAACGTCATGGGAATAGAGAGAGAGAGGATCCCAGAGAGCGAGAAAGAAAGAAAATATAAACAGAGATGTAACTGGTGCAGTTAGCGAGAACGGGGCAGAAGAGCAGTTAGCAAAGTCGTAAAAATGATGAGAGCCCGTTCGCTTTGGAGAACATGTTCTAATGTTTTCTTAATGTCTTCATTTTACCTTCCTTGAAGGAGGATGTTTTTACGGGCGTTATCTCCTCTCTTAGATCGAAACACCGGCGCCTTCCAAGTCACTTTTTCAAACATTTTTTAGTTCTGAATATGGGAGGACTTGAACATTTTTACAACGGATTATTATATAGATCAGGTTAGCGGGCAAGAACTGAAAAATATCGTCACCTCAAGGATCGGTAAAGTTGAACATATTTTATTGATTTTCAAGTCGACCGCCGTACGGAAACCCTTGCCACGTATCATCTTGTTCTTGTGTATCACTTGTGTCTATTAGGGCTTGCACCGGAAGTCTCGGCCTAACATGTTGTAATCACAGAAAATAGGTACTGAGAGAGAAAGGCCTGGACAGGTCACAGTGACCTATAGGCCAGATCGTAAATTACTAGGAATCTAGCCGTAAGTACTGTCTATAAACTACTTGAATATATGTGTATAACTGTTTTCGTGAATAAATAAATAGGTAAAAATATTCAAAAACCTGAAGTTCTATCTAGTAGTTCAAAGGTGAATGAGTGAGTCACTCATCGTGGATTATCTGTATTTAAATATAATTTGCTATGTTCATTTTGAGGTATTTGCCAATTGATTATTTGTAGTAATCGTTACTAATAGCCATTACATCCAGGTTGCAAATAAGGATAATATCATGCGCATCAGTACCTAACGTATATATACTCCAAGCACAAATAACGGCCAAAAGGGGGCAGGGAAATGCACGATGCGACATTAAAGAGGGACGACGCTCTCACGGTAACATCCACGACTCCGTGATATTTGATTGCTCAACTTTGAATAGAAACCTTATTCTGAAGAGGAACTCGGATCGGCTAATGCCATTCAGTTTAGTCATTACTGTGTAGAACCTACCTACCCTGCAACTTCAGTCCGTCGATGTGGAAGACTCGAATATGTAGTAGGAATACAACAAATAACATTATGCCTAAACAAGGAGGTTGGAATATCTCCTCTAATATAATAATATACTCGTAACAACAACGATCCTAATCGCTCTTCGGCCATATGTGCCAGTCGTGTGTTCAGTCCTTTCCGAATGGACGCTATAATCATACTATAAACATAGTAACGATCTCAACCAAATCATCATCAGACAATAAATTCAAATATTCTTCGAGAAGTTTATCAAAGATTCACATAATATATACTTGTTACATCCACCATAATTTTAGGAGCCCGTGATTTGGCTGCTTTTCCACAGGATCAGTCAAAATTAAGTAAATTCGCCCCATTGTTGAGTGACATAAGTACACCTGACGGTGTAATACAAGCGAAAGTGAGGCAATACGCAAATTTATGGTATGCAGATATCTAATTGATGATCATGCGTCAAAAAAACCTGGATCTACAAATGATAAGCCATTCACGGAATTCAACTGGCTTATACGAGTCGATGAATCATCAAACCACATAAGTTACGATGCTATTGCGAAGGAGTTGTAAAAGTAATTACAGAGGTACCTACTTCACCTAGCTTTCTGATTTTATTCCAACTCCAAGGTGAAAAAATCGACTGGAAGGTCGAACAAACATTTCAAATTAAAGCATTTAAAAGTTTTTAGTTGGGTTCAGCGAAAGGCCCCCAACATGATAAATAAATACTGTGATAATGATGTTGGATGGTCTGAAATGGGTTTTCCTCAAAGGTTAATGGTTCAGCAGGCGGTTTTAAAATCATCCATTTAAAAACCTAAATGTTAATTGGGAGCGCTCATCGGGATCCAGAGAGAACGGTTTTCAAAGGTTATGGGCCCAGAAATGCCGAGTGCGGCTCTGATTAAACCTCCAGTCTTGAAGCGCTCTGCCTGTTGAAGGCACCAAATGATGGAGTGTTTGGCCCACAAGGGAAAAATATCAGTGGAATTTGAACGAGTTTGCAAACTTGATCCAAGTGGCCGTAAGCGTTTGAATCCGGTATTGCTCCAGAGGAAGTATGATGGAGAAAGGATAAAGTACGCCGATAGGCACCAAGCTGGCCGATTTTTTCTAGAAGTTCAATTTGCATTATTAATATTTATGAGCAAAATCCAATGTGACGGTAGAAACAGCTACCTATTATTCACCTCCGCAATCACCGCTAATAAAAATACCTAAGTACCCACTTCAATCATTTGTCTCATACGTGGATTGGCCATATGGGTTAAAAACTAAGAACAACAGTAAAAACTTAGTTCTTCCAACTTCAAACATCGAATCCTAAATGAAGTAGATACTTATTTATTTTATTTATTTATCTATCTAACACGGGCAAGCCCATTAAACAGAATAATTCAGAAAGAAAACAAAACAATAGCGGAACAAATCACGATTAAAAAAAACATAAAAATAAATAGATACTCTTCTATGTATAAAGCTAAGGTACTTAATTGGAAATTAAATTATTCTTCAACCGTTCCAAGTTTGGAGAGAATTAGTTCGGAAGTCTGACTAATTCCGGAAGACCCATCAATATTTCGATATCACCAGTACATTATGATAATATATTTTCAATTACCCTAAAAAATGAAATTGGTTTTCGTTACCCCTCCTGATCTTATCAGTACAAAGAGTAGGTACTCTTATTTATGTAGGTAATAGGGGTCTTCAAGGGTAGGGGAAGGTGCTGGGTGCTCTGCGGATAATGTTAACTAGGTACAACTCCTGTTGTACTCCTGTGACTCCTGCACTGTGACAATCAAGTTTATATTAAAAAAGTTCCATTCTTGCAGCATGAGTTGTTGAGCGAATTTTCAAAGAATAATTTTAACCGTGTTTTTTTTTTTTTTTTTTTGGTTTGTGATTCTTATAGGAAATTCTACGCTGATTCCGAATAATATATACCATATTATGTCCCTATGTTTAAGATGGTAATTCACTCCAAAAACCTCAAAAAAGACGTACTCCAAAAATTCTGGCCAACGAACTCATCCATTCTTTTGATATTATTGACATTTGAAATTTTTTGTGGATTTTTTATCTCGATCCCTCAGGCAGATATCGTCTGGAATGACACACATATAATATATAAATATATATATACATATAAAAAAAAATGTTAAATTTCAGGAATGGTTTTAGAATGGTCTAAAACGGATTTCCATGAAGAAAATTTTCAGTACAACAATTTTGAAGCCATTGCAATAGCTTCATTTTCTTCGAAAATTCGCTAAAATTTATAACTACATTGTTGTTGGATGGTATGGGTTCTTGAAATCGATTCCTGGATGGAGTATAATCCGTTCCAACTCGAACCGATCATGATCTCTAACTTTGGAGTCTCGTAGTATAATACGACTTTTTTGTCTTTAATTACTATTGATGATCCAATTTTTTGCCTGAATTAAATCATCACGCGTCAACCAGGTCCAACCGTCCTAATTCGCCTAAACAGTTCGCCTTCTGAGTAGGAGATTTCCATTTTGATTACCCATCGACGAAACACACACGCACACACTCACCCAAAACCTTAATACGACGTCTTTTAATGAATATAAATTACTCCACAGGTTCCTCCGAGATACACCTCAATTTTTTATTCGTTCCAGTGCGTATGTGTATTGGTGTGTCCGTGTGATAAGGGTTAAAACCTTCGAGTCTCCAAAGTCTACCGCCTCTTTCAACCAAATACGATATAGAAAAAAAACTGGGATCAGAGATCCTCTTTCGGAGTCGGTTTTTAACAGGGTGTTTATATAAATAGGTTTATGATGGTTTTGTTGGGTTTCAAATTATGTAAATTACAGATCTCGTGAAGAGCGGTCAGGTGGAGATGTTGATTTCCAAATCTCGGACCTGCGCTAATTGTTTTTTCGGCTAACGATACTGGACGGGAAGATATAACTTTTATTCAAAACCTACTTGGAATGGTTTGGATTGTATATTAAACATCCTAACATCCTGTTTACAGACCGCATTATATGCACCCGGAAAGAATAAATTGGTTCTATTGTGGAAAACTACTTCTTGCCAGTGATTTCTTAATCGTGTATACAATTTTTGTTTTACCCCTTGATTATGTTGACTCTACAGTTCAATATGTTGTAATCCGTTCTTGGTTGACCGCCGTATTGGTTTCTGGTCAGTCCCTGGTTAGTGTTCAAAACTGAAGTTTCCTAGGCATTTCGATTTTAGTAGGTACAGACTAGGCACGGATTGGTCAGCAATTTTTCAGATCGAGCAATTATCAAAACCGAAAAACCCACTGGTGTTCAAATAAATCAAACCCTGAAAAGTAGAACTGCACATCATTTCCGCAATATAATACATATATAAGATAGAAGTATGATCGCAGATAATGTGATATACAATTGATTTTGTAAACAATAAATTGCATTCGACTTCTCGCTCGAACACAAGCTTTCGACTCGTGTAGCATTATAACTCACTATGATACCCACATAATAACGTCAGATAAGGTGACAGATTTAGTAATTTCGTGTTTTTAGTAGAACCCAATAATTTCAAGTTCAAGAACCGTGTAGTGGTCGTCGAAATGATCTCGTCTCTCTTCAAAATAACGGGAAAGGAAATTGAGGATAAAACCCAGTATTTCTACGTTTGGGTTAGTCGTCTATTTAATCTATCCGGGTATCTAGGCATCTATCTATAATAGGGAAGATCTCCTTCGAGTTCCTTTTGTAAAACGGAGGAATTACAGAGGTCGAGAGCGAAGAGTCACGTAGCAACAGATGTTGGACAAAGGCATCTGCTTCCGAGGAGCCAATTAAAGAAGTTACAAACGGCAGCTAAGCGCACTCGACGCTCTTTCACGGCCTCTGGCTCTTATGGATAATGGTATGGATAACTGGGGGGCTAACATGGGGAAAAAGGGGTATTTGCTATCTGCTAAAAGTGCTGACCAAATGATAATGTACCTTTATGAAGGGTAGATTGATGTACTAAAAGTTGTAGTGGTACTGTGAATGAACAGATTTCAAGTATTTATCATTGGTAGGTGCCAGCTGGCTGGAAAAATATTTAAATATAAAACCAGCTTTTAGGAATACTTACAAAAAAAAGAAAAGATTTCAAGTATCTAGTGGAACATTTGCGGACATGCAATGTGTATGAATAACTTGTGGACGGTTGATGACATACCAGGTCCATCGGCTAGCCTGACTGTTTGGGGGAGGATTTCTGTTTGCATCCCAAGGGTTGAAAACCCCAGGAGCCGTCATGGTGGATGAGTATGATGGGTCGGTTGGGACAACCCAGACAACAACTTTGCGAGCCAGCGCTGTATATTATTGATGACGTTCCCTGAAAAATGGCCTAGGTATGTACACATTGATTGACAAAAGTGATTCATATAAGCCACACTGCTAAGCATTTTTCATACGGTGGCCTTTACTATGTATAATTATTTTCAAGTGTGTGTCAGTTTTTTGTTTGTAACCCAACTCCGCTCGAACAGCAACGCTCACGTTGATGGGTTTTTCGCAACATGATGGGTAAGTGCCTTTGGAGATTATAGGCTCCTCTGGATGTCGTACAACTTTTTCCTTCATCGTGAAGTCGGTCATCATTACTGACGGTTGATTGAATGAACATGTTTGTAAATAGCGAATCGTTTCGTAATTTTACTTTTCACATCGAATAGGCCCTAGGTGCAAACGCTGATATTAATTTGTGTGACCAATTCAACTCCGTTCAGATGTCATTAGTCGGAAAAAATCGTTAAATATTTTTGTTATTTAAAACATCGAATCTACTAATAATTTCATAACAAAAACATTGGTTTCCCATTTGAATGTCAGGCACATCGGTTGATGGTTTACTGGAGTTGCAAATTATAGGTACTGATGAAGTTCGTTTAAAAATCCCGACTAAATTATTTGCAAACATTGTGTAATTTTCTTTTTTTTTAATTTTCCGTCAATAACGAAAAAGTGGCTCTCGTTTAATCCACCTCCTTTTTCTAGGATCGAAAATCTGCTATTTTCCAGTGAACTTTCTTTTTGCGTTGACTCAATCAACATGAATTAGGATGATGAGATGTGGACCCGAGCAATGCACGGGTTAATTGGCTAGTATTAATATTAGGTACATCATTGACAATTATAATTATATTTTGTAACCTCAACGGAAAAGTATTTATTTGATGTGAAGTGTAATTATTTTACGATACTTTTTTGAAGCACAATTACTTACCTACGTGAATAATGACTAATAAAATTAATTATAACAATTACCTATATCATAATAATATGCCAATGATTGTTTACACTATCTTATCTATTGTATTTCGCTTTCGAGTCTTCCGAAAGTAGCGGAAGCTTTGTCTTTTATTTGAAAATCGAAAACTTTTTTTCTCCAAAATTGGAATTTCCACTCGCATTTTCCGTTTCAAAGCTTTCAGAACATATTCGTTTCCGTGTCTGTCCGTAGGTCTGTCGGTTAATCTGTCCGCTTTTTTTTTTTTTTTTTTTTTTTTTTTTTTTTTTGTTACAGCCATATCTTCCGGAGTTTTAATTCGATTTCTTTCAGATTTTCAGGGATCGGGCGGGTAGGGCCCCTTGATGGTCCCATATGAATTTCACATGATTGAATCAACGGTACGCTATACGCTATAATTCCGTTCACGGTTATGAAGACTTTTTGTCTAAACTATCAATTAGCAATACGATCAAGATTTTTAACTTGCACAATTTTTTATTTCAAATTTTCTTCGGCGCGAGGAAGCTATGTGCCATTTCCACTTGGCAGAGTATTTTATTTTAAGTATTATTTATCTTCAAGCATAAAATACTCACTGTAAGCCATGATAGTGGGTTCATTGCGTTGGGGTAGTGAGCATTTTGACAGCCTGAAATTTCGGAATAGATAGAGAGCATTTCAATGAGTGGTTAACGATTGTCATTAGATGAAAACTAAAGTAGTTATATAGATCTAGAGACACGAATTTTCTCTTGACATCGAAATCATGATGTGAATTTCAAGAACCTTCCATCCATGTATTCATCAATACACTTCGCGTGGAACTTCAATCTTCAAGGGACTCCAATAATTAATATTGAAGGTTTTCATAATCCCCAAACAAAAACCATTAAATAGGTATATGGCGGCTGGGTGAGCCTAACAGCTAGGTCTCAGCTATTTACGAGTATAATATAATATTCATAAAAGTAGGTAGTGTATAATTTATAATCCTAATGTACAGACGCATTGTATTGGGAGGCTTGGTGCAATGGCAATCATCGCAGTAAGTTGCCCTTGTTGGACATTAGGTATAAGTCGTCGTAACTCAAACCCTCGGTCTCCTATGATTATCACGTTAATACTCTCCCAAGGAAACCTGAACCTGACAGCTCGAACGTGACCTGCCTTAACTTCCACATTAAGTAATTGTGTAAAGGTTTGTCCCCTTTTTTTGTTGTCCAGAGAGGAGGTTTGTTTTTGTATATGAACGGCGGAAACTAAAGAAACAAAGTGACTCTTGTAAACCGGTGTCTCCACTCCCCTCCCGCTGTTGCTCGATACGAACGAATTGAATTCATCCGGCTTTGAAAAGGATTTTGAAATTGAGATCGAAGCGGCTTTCGGGCCAGGCGAGGGGGTTACTTTGCCATTTAAGGCTCAACCGAGCGGAAAGGTTGAAACACCAGAATGAGGTAAGTATAAAGAAGATCAATATAAAAAAGTGCCTTACTAAAGGAAAAAGAAGAAAAAATGAATCACAAAAAAAGTGAAACACGAAAGGAGGCGGTAACGTTTCTATCAACCCTCACAAGGACAGGGTTAAAAGGGAATTACAAGGGAATTCGTCCGCGTTGGGTGAGGGAGCGACATAACTCGCGCGGGAAAGAATCTCTTTGTTCAAGCTGTTTGAGTTGAGAGTTTTCTTGTGATTGATCTGCGAAAGGCTGAGTCGGCCTCTAAGGGGCGGGTTAAGGGAGGACTTCGTCAATCCACTTAGTTGCGACTTGGAGGAGGTCTCTCCAACTTCTATGTGGAGTTGAGTATTCTTTTTCTTGGTTCTCCTCAGTCGTTTTCGAGCACCAATCAGCATCATCTGTTAATGTGGGATGTTTTGGAGCGATCAATTCATGGAGAACACACAAATTTCACTGTGTC
The DNA here is from genome assembly GCA_030264115.1 of Lygus lineolaris. Classification (NCBI taxonomy): domain Eukaryota; kingdom Metazoa; phylum Arthropoda; class Insecta; order Hemiptera; family Miridae; genus Lygus; species Lygus lineolaris. The sequence continues at coordinate 15,303,940 of JAEMON010000005.1, forward strand.
TGAGTCATTAAAACTCAGTTATCAGGTATTAGGGTGATGGCGATTCAAAGAATCAATTTTTTAATGGTAACTGCTAAAAATATTTCACCTCAGAGGCATCTCCAGGTTTCTATGCTGCTTCAAATTACTGATATACTGATATTAATACAGAAGAAATAGGAGAAAATATTTGAAGATGGATCGGTTCATAGTAGAACAGCAAATCGGAAAGTGCAACAAAGCAACTGGAGGGGGGGGGGGGGGATACTTGTTACCAGGAGAACCTGACATGTTCACAGCAGAATTTGTTGGCAATAATTTCATCGGCGTTGAACTATATATGGAGGTTTAGGTGACAAATCAGAAGTTGTTAGACAGAGTATGGTGAAACGTGTGCAAATTCGCATATTCTTGCATGGCATTATACGACAATACAGGTCAATCCTGAAGATGATCCCCACACCAGAAAACAATGGAGTATGCAGCCGACCAATAGGTACCACAAATGGAAATGCCTACAAAGAGAAGAGAAGATCTATACTGAGCTCTAGAGACTTTTAGCTACAAGGGCCCCCAATGAATAAACAAGAAGTTTGAAAATAGTTGTAACTGTACCCCTTTGCTGTTAATAGTTTCCAGCAGAGTCATTTTCAGCACTTCAACTCTTCATTTTTTACAATAGTTGCACGCGTTTTTTAATGCAAGATAAACTGGAAAAATGCTCTTAGTAGGATAGCCAACATCCATTGAAATGTACAGAGTGACAACTTGTATTCACAGTTCAACATAAATACGTCTTTGCCAGCCCGTTATAGCTGACTTGCGGAAGTTTAGCAAGGCCGCTTCTGGTTTGACGCCACCGAGTTATTCTCAAAGGTCGCGGCAGCTCTTGTTGAAATAAAATGCGGAGGAAACTAGGCAGTTAAAGAAAATGCCAGAGTTACAATAACAAAGGGACTCTAGGAACCGCAAATAAGTTTACTTGACTACCTATTATCGTCATTATTCTCAGATATGGCTCTGGAAAGCTTATTCAAGTCATTGCAGACCCGAAGGAGTGATCATAATCATAAGGAATGAAATATACATTTTATCCGCAGTTTCTCAGAGATTTGGCCTATTAGATATTCGATTTATTATATATTTCTGAGTGCGGGTGTGTATTTCAAGATGCCGGTTGCGGGAAAAAATGCTTTTCACGAATAGTGGGTTGCTTTTATCAACTTGGGCTCAGAGCATTTTGGGCATGTGAGAAAGCTATATTTATCCTTTATTGCAGCAGCGGTGACTTCTTGCAACAAACTATGCACTTACAAATGAATGTAAGTGTTGTAATAATTTCTCCATACATTTTCTTCAAAACGTTGAAGCTGAAGGAACCTGAGAGTTTTGCAATATAAAAATTGATCATTTCAACAAATCAGAAATCATTCTAATTTTTTGTGAAAAGAAAAAAAACTACTTGGTAGGTGCACCATGGTACCGCTAGATGCATATTGCTTAGGAGTCTGCTGAAGGTAGCGGAAGCTTCGTTTTCACTTTGAAAATCGAAAAAATTTTTGTCCTCCAAAATTGAAATTTCCACCCGCATTTTACGTTCCAGAGCTTCCTGAACAAATTTTGTTTCACGTCTGTCGGCCTGGTCTGTCTGTCCTCATTCCCTGGTTACAGCCATATTTCCGGAGTTTTCATCCGATTTTGTTGTTGGCCTCTTGATGGCCATGTATGAATTTTATCATGATTGAATCAAGGGTACGCTCTAAGCATGCGCTATTGTAAATGTCTTTCACGATTATGTTGAAATTTTGTGTAAACTGTCAATCATCAACACGATCAAAAGTTTTGAACTTACACATTTCTTCCACATTTATGTTGACATTTTGTCTTCACTGACAAACATCACCACGATCAAGAGTTTTAAACTTATACAATTTTTATTTCAAATTTCCTTGGAGGCGACGGAGTTATGTGCCATTCCCACTTGTTAAAGTATTTTTCTCTTGCAACTCGTCAAATTTCGCTTCAACTTCGGGAACAACTTTGTTACCCCAGGGAACGTTTCCTATCAAGGCAAATGAGAAGGCTGATTAGTCGTCCTCAAAAAACCACATGTGGAAGTCGAAGTTGGTTTATTGATAGGTCGTGACCGGGGATTCGTGCCCGATGAACCCGCAGCTGTAAATTGGGATTGTTGTGTGGCTGATAGGTTGGAGGAGGGGGGATGAGGGGGCGCGAGCCCTCTGGCTTCCTTCTCAATTTATGGGTTTTCTGTTCCCAAGAAGAAGGGGGAAGCCCCTCCCGCCCCATTCTCGACCGATTGTGTCCACGGTTATGCTAATAGGCAATGGGAACTGATGGGTTCGTAAAGGTGGTTTTTGAGCCTTGAAGTCGAAGTTTCCCTTGTTATTTATCTCTAAATCAACTCAGCGAGAGGGCTGCCTGACCCCCTTGGGAGGAAATCGATAGAGGAAAAAGAAGAGGGTGTAAATGTATAAACAAAAGAAACAGTAATAATTCCTTCGGCCAGGTGAGAATTTAAGTGACATAGCCGCCGTTGGGGTCGTGTTAACTAGCCACAGGAACAACTCAATCCATTGAGGTTTGAAAGGTGAGCTGTAGAGATGTTAGGTAGGTGTAAATTTCTTCGGAAATGAGTCAAGCTCCAATACAGATGTGTTTTTTCATAATATGGAATCATCACATCCGTATACGGATAGTTTTTGTTAACAAACTTATTTTATCCAAATATTAAGAATTTGACAGGAGAAAGTGCGAAGTGTGCCCATGGAGTGCGAAGTGAAATGGGTAATGATGCACTGAATCGACTATTCACTCACTTTGTTTCATCAAAAGAACAGACTGAGAACACAAGCCCAATCTTGTCCTCCCGACGAATCGGGCGCTGTTTGGGAGTCCTGAGGCACAGGGGCATGATGGCTGTTTGTTATGATCTACCAGGGGAGTGTTGTATAACATTTGTAAAAAATTTGAGTAGAGGATCACTGGGGAGGAGTAACTACCAGTTTTCAACACACAGGTAGGGATGCGTGATCTAGCAATACACGAAGGACACAATTTAATTAGCGTAATTTGTTTGTACACGCGTTTGAATAACCTCAAAAAATAGCTCTTGGAAGTTACAAAATACGGTTTAGGTTCAGTGAATAGATATGAACGCAGATGGTCACCCAGGTAAACCTTCATGTTGTGATTCTGTATTCGTAGTTTCGTTTATGTCAGCGCTAGCTATACGTCATAGCCCATTAGCCAAGCTGGTCATTGAGTCCATACGCTGTCGCCGAAGTGCGAGGGCGGTGGCATGATTTCTAAAGACTTCATCACGCCTCCCCTTGAGGGGACATAAAGGAGTTATTAGACCCAGAAGGGGGTCCCTGGTCACACCGCGGGGGGCAGCACAAGCGACCGCTACCCCTGATTGTCTTGTCACTTCTAGCCTACCTGCTCGATGGGCCGTGCAGCAGTTATTTCAGTATCACATCAGTTTTCCCACACATAGGCCCCTTTCCTCTTGTTTTATCACCCTTTGCCAGTCTTCAGCTTCTGTAAAGGCCCTTGCAAGACCCTAATGCGATTGGGTGCGATATAGGCTACCTACTAACAACGTAAGCACTCAATTCTCTACAGTCTTACCTAACCCAAATATCATAATATTTGCATTTCAATTCTTTTAAATCTGATCCCGTGATAACGAATGGAATGATAAATAGCATATTTATATATATAGGTATATATAATTTTCACAGATATGAGACCTAGGTCAAACTAATTTATTGATCTTCATGGTAAATTATTTGATGTCTACTTTCATAATTATTTGCAGGCTTATTATAATAATCAATGGTGTTTTTTTCCTTCAGGTAAGCACACAAGAAAATAGCTAACAACCCTGATAGTCCCAAACGGTAAGTACCCTTCGTTATTCAAGAGGCACAGTAGATAAAAATTGCTTGAAAACAAAACGAGTTACATAGGTAGGTATGAGAACAATTTTGTTGACAAAGTCCAGTTATTTTATGTTATTATGTTCGTATTTATGTTGTAGGAGGCTGGGTACTATTAACCGATTTTATACGATATATAGAAATTGATCAAATCAAATCAGTCTCTTACATTAATTTTTCAATTGTGTTCAATTTGAGAAACTCCATAATGTACCAAGTTTTTGAATTTTGATTTTGTAGAGTGGCAGTTCCAAACTTTATCCTCCTTGAAAAGTTCCTTAAATAATATCCATAGTCGTACTTTGTCCAATCTACAGAGCCAAGTTATACAGTTTGGTGATTTATACAGTTTTTGCTACTGTTGTCGTACTGTTGTGGTGTTTGTTATTCCTTCACATTTTGTGTAAATTGAATTAAGTAGGTACCTACCTATTCACCTCAAATTTTGTGTTGATTTTATTTGACATTGTATATGAGTCAAAAATATCGTCTACAATTTCCCAAGTAAGGAAACGTATAAACTTAGAAGAAAACAATCTGTGGACTCTGCCAATAAATTGGAGCCATACGGTGTCATTTTGCACAGCTGTGGAATTATATTAGGTATAATTCCACTATTAGAAAAGTTATGTTGTGTTTTAAATAACTACTCGCCTAATGAAATCCAAACAGAGCATCATCAAGACACCTGACATTATTTTTAGTGGAATGACATACGAGGGTGAGGGAAACTCACCTATTTGTAGATTGCGATGGCGTTCGACTTGATTACTAATCACGGGATTGTGTACCCGTCGTGTAACCTTCTCCGGACACCCCAACATGTATCCCTCTCCCAACTCTAATTGGGATGTTAGAGGCCCGCGAGTTCTTTTTTTTAACAGTTAACTCTCCTCTTTTTGGTTCTTAAGAGGGCTCTCTCTCACTCTCTCGCCTCATTAGAATTGGAGTCTCTCCCTCTCTTCCAGAACGACCTTTGCCACCTTTGCTCCTTTAGAGGTGGACGAGTCCGAACGTGGGAGACAAACCTAAGACCCCATCAATCTCTTTCAAGCAGCTTCAGGCAAAGGGGTTCAGCTCAAGTGGACGTACAAACACCGGTCTTCCCGGCATTCTTGACTACTTCCAGAGTGGAAACAACATGGTTTAGAGGTACGCTTAGCGAATGATGTGGTGTGTTAGGTAATGTTTGACCTTAAATCGAAACCGCCAAGAGATGCTTGCTTTGAAAATTATCCAAAGGGTGTCTGTAAAACAAAATCTGCCAAGTGGATGTGGTGCAGAGCTCCCTCGTAATCATGAAATCGGTGTTTGCGGGAAGAGTTACATCAGTAACCTTTTCTAGTTCAACCTTACTGTTTTAATGGAGAATTCGGTGACGTCCTTGCGTTTTCAAAGGGTGTTTCAGGGTTCAGTTGACAATAAATTATTGTGGCTGGACGTAGAAACGCATAGACACATCAGATATGCCAATTTTCACAAGAACCATGTTTATAATTCTTCGCCCCAGAGAACAAATAAAGTGTTTAGGTACCTACATGAGTAATGGCAAACAACAAGGACTTAGGGCTTTGAAAGACTAAAGAAAACGATTGAAATGAGAAAAAGAAGTTGAAATCTAGAAGGTATGACCTTAACGAGATGAAACATTAAAAAGATATAACTATCAGTCGGACGTGGTTTAGGGAGGTAAAGTAAACCATCGGGCGGCGGGGACAGGCGTGAGAATGAACAAGTTATTCAAATGCGGGATCGGAATGCTCACCTACTTTGTTAAGCTCGGAAACAAGAGTTGACAGCTGTATTAGTGTTGAAGATAAAGGCTCCGATCCTTGTGGGCCCAACAAGGCCCGTGGGGGGAACCAGCCAGGATGGGTTCGATATCTCCCAAATGTCCCTGTAGAGGGTGTGAGACGGCGTGCGTGTGTTTCTGTGTGTGTTTTTCCTCAATGTGTTTAGGGAGATTAGAAAGTCGAGGCTTCAAAAGGAATAATCGACTGTCCCAACCGTATTCCCATCCACTTCTGAAGGTATCAGTCACAACAAATCGGACAACCAGAAATCTTCATCGTCTTTTCTTTGTTTATTTTTTTTTAATTTATTTTTTTCGAGTTGTTGAGAAGGGATTGAGTGTACAGCATAAGATTCACGAATATTGAGTTTTTATCTGAAGACATGAGTTACTTGGAAAAATATAAAATACCACCCAGTAATTTAATACTAGTATAATCCAAAAGCTGTGGATCTCGTGCAAAATTCGTGTATGAATAATCTGTAATTCCATATATGCAACCCCCATTTTTTTTTTTTTTTTTTTTTTTTTTTTTTTTTTTTTTTTTTTTTTTTTTTAGAAGATTTGGATCGTACGATACATTTTCTGAATGTCTGATTGTAGAATACCCACTATGACTACTAAGACTCTTCAATCATGTTTTTTAAATGCTTGATTATTAATCTGCGCAAACTGTGATAATCCTTCCATTGAGAACTGATAGATATTGTACAACAAATCATGTAGGTATAGTGTTTCTGATTTTAAGATAGCCATCTAGCTGTACCCCCTCTATTGCAGGTTGATACGTGACTTCTTGTGGGCATCTGCTGGCTGGAGCAGGTAATACAGGCTATGATGGAATCCAGAAGTGTTCCTTGAAAAACGGCCACTTATTTGGTTTACAGACTTCAGTAGTTTCAATGAAGGATATAGATAGCAATTCGTGGATCTGCCTGATACTACACGATATCCAGGGCTCATGGAATAACGAGTGGGTCATTACACGAAATACCCATCAACCAAGTCCACTTTTCCCTTTTGGCAATTCCTCGTTAAGAACGAGTACAGGTCAAATCCATCTCCGCGGCATTCGAACGTCGTTTACCAGAGAATAGATAGGTATTCCTTTATAGGAGTATTTCACAACCCCCAGGCTACTTTGGATCCCTTGTTAAAAACGGGACCGATGCTTATAATCAAAGTTCTTGCTGAGCCACTTAAAGACTTGTAACCTCCGTGAGGGCTTCGGAATCACCGTGGTAGCATCAACGCAAACGGCAATTTTCAAACCCCTTCCAAGTCCGCTCCGTTAAACATACTTATTAGGAGAGACCAATATCCGATCACCCACCCAACCGAGTGCTCCTAATTTCATATAGGCATCGTGCGTCCAGCTCCAATGCCACTCATTAGGACCTATTACCGTAGGCGTTCCCGAAGTTATGAAGCTTCTGATTACGTCCACTTTTCAATCGGATAAACGCCCTTATAAAACTTGACTAAGGATGCGATTAGAGCGTTCTCCTTAGCTATGTTATTCATTTAAGCTTCGTGCACAGCCTTAGTGGCCACTCCTGCGAAGCAGCAATAACCTATCCTGTCTGCAGCATCAATTATGTGTTTTGTGTTGTACTGAGAGGATGATTATACTCTGTGACTCCACGTTTATTTCGATGCAGTTTTCATCAGAATCGTATTTATTCAAGTATACTAACGAGAAAAGTACACAATTCATTTTTCTTGAATGAGCAGAGATTCCCAAACTGAGGTATATCTAACTTGAGCTCATCCTGTGATTTGTTTAAATTTGAATGGGAAAGCCCATTAATCAGAAAAATCTCATTGGAGGAACAAAATAGGTAGGTACTTTAACGTAAAAAGAAAATTAAACGAAATACAAAAAAATAAAGATACCCCACCTTCCACCACACTCTTCTATGAAGATAACATATGAGTGAGTTATAAGAAGTACCTATAGCAATCTGTCACTTAATGTCGATTCCTCGCTAAGGGTTTTTGTATCTTAGGGATTTTTTGGAAGTGAAGGAGACCACTCTCTCGACGCCCAGATGATAACTCCCTTAATCGGAAGCGCTTGCCATCTGTATTCGACTTGCTTGGTACTTGCGACGGATTCTCCAATAATTAAACGTAAAAAATTGTATTTTTTGGAAGGTTCATTCTTTGTATCCTTGAACTTACTATTCAGTTCCACTTCTGGAGCCACGATGGGAACCACAGAACGCATGCTCTACCAACATTGAGATCAGTTATTGTTCAAGGCTGAGAATTTGGAGAGTACCTACCTTTGTATGAGGTGGCGTACCTATAAGATCACAATGGTCTCAATCAATGATATCTCAAAGATGGATCACAGCAAACAACGATGTAACGTGAATTTTTGAATTTAATATACTCCATAATACACTTTAATGTACCTTCCAGAAGATTGAAAATGAGGGAGGTTATTGTGGAAACAGTTCAAAGGTGAAAAACTTTGATTCAGCTTAAACCAGGAACCCTTTTTTCTAGACCAATGCTCGGTCAAATGAGACATACAGCAGGAGCCACTTGATAGAAAAAGTATTTGTGCCCCAAGGATCACACTTCTTCAGGTTTCCCCTATTCCTACTATTAATCGGACCAATTATGCTGTGGGTGGCTTTGAGTCAATCACGAAAACACAGACGTTTAGTGTTAGTGTCCTTATATTTGTTTTTCGGTTTTAAACCAACCCCGGTTAAAAATGAAGAAGCCAACCAGCAGAGAAAGCAGGGGAATGGAAGAGGTGGAAGGGTTAACTGATGAGTTTAAGGTGAAACAAATGAGATCCCGTCGGGCCCCGTGTCCTGTAATGAGGGCTGAAATGAGGCAGTAAAAACCTTGTAGACAGGAACGAGAGAAAAAATATTTTCCGTTCCTCCCCATAAAAAAAAGGTCGAAATCATGAAGTTTTCGACTTAAAATCTGCCCAGACTCTTAAAACCCTAAAAGCTCTCGGAATGCTCGAAAAAATCGTCAAGAGAAAAATCCTTGTAAAAAATCAACTGTGGTGGGAGTGTTTTTTTTTTCTGAGGTAGAATTGGGGCTGAGGATTTACGAGGTTTTGTAGTGGTCGAGTCGCGAAACCAATTATGTAAATGACGGTTGGGGCCCTCAGAGCTCCCTTGTTTGGGCCGGCGACTACAAATGTAATTGTAACTAATACGACCTAACTAGCTCGACCTTCCGCGGGGCTCGTATTAACATACAACAATCAGCCCTAATTGGTTTTCTCGCTCTTTTCAATAGATCCATTTGCGAGGGTTATTTCCACTCCGAACATTTTCTCTTTGGAACCAGAGGTTTTTCTCTTGTTGGTTTTCCCCGGAGATTTCATAGTTTAAGGTTGGAAGAAGGCAGAAAGCCAATATCGACTGTTATGTGTGCTTTGGGGAAACAATGGTTCTCATAGGATACGTGACCCATTACGTCGAAGACGTTCTGTGAGTGTACAGAGGTTGCGACGTTCCTTGAAACGTAAACATATACTTTTTCGTATGAATTACTGAAATACGTAATAAACCGGGATTGTTCAAAAATTGGGGCATCGCGTTTATTTGGGGTAATTGGTACTTCATTGTTGTACTTTACCCCGAATTTGACTACTAAATAATGCTTTAGAGCCCAGAATGAAAATCAAGTTTTCAGTGTACGTTTGTCTGTAATCAACTGGTGTACCAGGAGGAAATCTCTGCACCTAACCAAATTTGTCTGTAGATACAATATTGTTTGACAAAATTATGTTCTAATGCTTCAAAAAGGAATGTATACTTTTTGGAAACCAACCAACCAGACCTAAAATTTAAATTGGAAAATTTCCACTCTCACATTTTCACAGAATCACGACAAGCTTTTTTCACTATTTAGACTTATGAGGTATTTTCAGATATACCTAATCTCAAACCAAGTATTATAGGGAATTTTTAGCTTCTTCCGAATATAGGTAGGTACCTGTCACAAGATCCTATTGAAACTGTTAATGTTTCGAATTTTTCCTTTAAAAAAAATTGTATGCTAATTTATACTATCAACATTTAAAATTAGACTTCTTGCAGAATATACCGAAATTACTCGCTTTCGAACTCATCCTTTTTTCTAATAATAGGTATACTCGTAGGCATTGGCAATTGGCAACATTTTGGATTGTTTAATGCATTTCCTAATCAGATAATATTGGTCGGATAATACCGTCTTGAGTGATACAAATAACATATAGGTTTACACATATACCCTATCTAAAAATAAATATGTACATAATTATGTATCTATATAATTCACATGTACACATGAAACCATTTAAACTCAGATTTCCTCCAATGATAGTGTAAAAAATATTTCTTTGCATACAACATTTCCTCCCGAAATATTGTTTGATTCATAACTAAATTTGAATATGGGATAAACATGCTGTAATTGCTGCTATATAAAATAATAGCCGGTTCATTAACTGCATTTATCGCGTGCATCAGCCACATTTGTTGTCCCCATCAGTCTTCTCCGGTAGCGTGTGAGAATATTATTTCCCGACCCAAATCACGGAAGAGGATTCATTTGCAGGTCAAAGGAGGGAAGGGGCTTCCTTGGCGTGTTGATCGGCCCCTGTTTAAAACTGATTCGCCAAAGGGATAAACCACTCGAAAAGGGCTCGAGAAAGGGCACAGGAAGGATTGATGAAGTAATAAGTTAAGAACCAGAACCCGGGATTGGCTTGCTCTTGAAGGGTCCAATCAGCGGCCAAGGGCAGGGAGGAATGACTAATTAGCGCTTCGAGGGTTAAACTCTGGTTTGGATAAACTCGGCTTTTCCCGAGCGTTTTCATCTAACAACGAAGTATCGTGCCTTTAAAGGACCTATCTTGGGCTATCTCTGTAGCGGTGCGGCCTCTTCCTTCCTGCCTCCCTTTTTGTGGTGCCTTAATCACTATCCGGTGAAAGAAGGGCAGAGAGCGTGCCCTAAGTTCATCAGTGGCCCTTTCTATCGCTCCTATTAGGGCGCCGCGCTCCCCCCTTCGACCCTATTAGAGCACAGGGCTTGCCTCTGTAATTGATGCTAAACGATCCGCTGGCTCTACAGATAAACCAGGCAGATAAGTTGACCGCTCGTCTTCACTTTTTTTCTCGTTCCTTTCTATTGATTTCAATTGAGCCGTCTTCATTGAAAAACGCTCTCACCCAAACGCTACTCATCCCCGCATCAGTCTATAATTTTTCAACAAAAGATTTACGCGGACTATATTAGGTATAAATACTTCAAAAACCACATTCTTGATTGGTTTTCGATATATAAAAGTTCAATTCATGAAGTATGATTTAAAGAGCAAATTTTAGTAGAACGTGAAAAACAAGCAAATTTTAGTGGAACGTGAAAAACAACGAGGAAAAAATCATGATCATGTCGATGTACGTCAGTTTAAGAAATATCACTGTGTGGCACATCTACATTAGGCAGACGAGATTTATTATTGTATTTTTTCGGTTATTCCCTACGGAATTTTTATCGATTTTCGATTCAGGATCTGATCAGACTTATTATTATTCGGTAGGGTAGGTCCTAATGTTATGTCCGTTTTTGCGCCGTGTATGATTAAACCACCACGTTGTTGTAATAACCAAAACCGTTAGGTACTTAACGACCTAAAACATAATAATAATGATTTTAGGTACAAGCCAGATAAGAATCTTTGTGGTATGTGGTTAGTTCTTGATAAATTACACTTAAATCAGAACCTACAGCTAAGTTCAACTCTGCTGCTTAGTAAAATCTTAAGTCCCATTCGGGGTCCATACTTGTGCACCTGATCTCAGCTGTCTGTCAAAGGGTAGAACGAAGGAGATGACATTTTCAAGGAAATTGAAGATATGACAAGGAAGGATATTGTTTTTCTCATTGTTTTAAATAAAATACGATTTTTAGGATCGAATGAGACCACACAGCACTATGTTCGCTTAACGGTCGAACAAAAAAATGGGAGAAACACGATTGCGGATCGTTAAGTTACGAAAATGAACCGAATCGCCATTCAACCCCATGGAGGCCATGGAAAATATCATGTGAGAGGGTTTTGTTAAACTAGGAGAACAGAAGAACTACCTACCTAATATTTGTGGGTTTAAAAAACTTGATTGCTGTGGCACCACATACCTACAACCACAAAATGGGTAGAAAACGATGTAACTGGAGTCGGATATCGTGTGAGATACGCTAATCAGTAATTCAATCGTGTCACGCATGCACCATTAGTTTGAATTAACATGAGAGGGTTTATTTTGAAGGTCTCATTATGAAAATTACACGTTAGTCGGAGACGCGAGGGCAAGTTGAAAAGAAAGAGCTAAATGAAGGAGGAGAGAGAGAAAATGGCTCCGCGCCACCACCTTCAGGACGAGGGCGACTGGGGCGCTGGTGCGGCGGTCGGGGGAACCGCTCTAGCGTAGATGTGAAGTCCGGATAAAGTTTTAACAAGCTCGTTCATTACCAGTGGCAAGGGTTGGGGGTGAGTGGAGGAAGGTAATTGCAATACAAGAAGGATACAAGGAGGGATCGTGAGTTGAAACCGCGGCTGTTTATACGAATTATCTAATGATATGTGATTCCAGGTCCTCCGTCGGGCCGTGGAAGGAATTTCTATTTCCTTCTATATGCAGTGTCGAGTGGAACGGGTTTTTGTGGTGGAACAGGAACGAGATCTCGGGGCGAAAATCGCAGTAAACTATGACAGGGACGCCTAAGGGTTATTATGTGCTTCACGAGTCATGATCGCTAAAATGCGCGTTAGTTCACATAAAAATGACATACTTCACAACCCTAAGAAATAGTTAGCAATAGGTCACCCTATAAAGAACTACCTGTTCCTGTATAAGCTTCTCGAGCTTACAACATAATGAGGATTAATAGTTGCTTTGAAAAACTATTGCGTAGTTACTTTTCTCGAGACTTACCTATCTAGTGGGTGAATTTCCTGAGCTTTGTTAGAGATTCCCCGAAATCCCTTCAGATATTCTATCCGATCATCCACGGCCAAGGACAAAAATAATTTTGTATGTTATTCATCATTCCACAAAATTCCAACGATACACAACATGAATCGAATATCTAGAAGACGGAGTCCCAGGGCGGGTTAAAAATGTAGTAAATCATCTTTGAAAGTGCCATCCTGAGTTACAGTGATCAAGTAAACACAGTCATAAACAGGAATAATTAAAGCTATACATAATATTTAAAGATAATTTTTCTCTGCAAATTTTGAAGAGATGGGATCCGGCGAGAAGAACTATTTGTGACGAATTCAACGAAACCAAAAGATTCTATGGATCGTCAAAAATGCATACCTAAAAAGTCCAAAAGTAGAACATAGATAGCAGTTATAGGTGGGTATTATTATATAGGTAATATCTATATTACATCTGGAGGACCGAGCGATATCCTATAATCAGGCGTAGAACTCAATGAGACCAACCTCATGGAAATCCGTTCAGCCGTTTGGCCCAAAGATCATTACAAACAGACACTGACACACACACACACACCCGAAGTAGCTAATTATAATAGGATTATCATGGTTATCAATGTATCACTTATTGGCCTGATTTAAGCTGCTCAAAGCCAAACTAAATGTATTATGCCCTCATTATAAATTCATGTGAAGCTTCCCGCCACAACTCAGGGGGAAACAACCGCCTTTTTGATATAATAGTTTGGTTAGAACTGATACGGGAATTGTCAATTCACATTTGAAAACAGCACGATTATTTTTATTCAAGACTGAATAAGATAAATGGGAGAAAAAAAAGATATCGCATATCAGGCCAGGAAGCAAATTTGTTCAAACGTCGTGTTTAGATATCAGCTTTTTGACAGCCCATATGAGGAAACAAGGGCCCGTAGATACGCTATTTCAGCCGGTTGTAATTTTAATATTAGACAGTTGCCATGTGTCTTTTAGTGAGAATTACGCGTAACTAGGCATGTGTCATTTCCTGGTAGGCAGATTTATTTCAAGGAAGGAGCGAAATGTTAACGTACATGGAACTGAATCAGTTCAATACACTATTATACTGAACTACCATAGAACTTGATGTAGCCCTCGCAACAACCGCCATCTGTTGGCCATAAGTGTTTCTCAATAAATATTACTGAAGTTGGAGATCCCTTAGGGAAGAGAAATATTGATTCCCTCAAAAATCAAAATTCCCACTCGTACTTCCTTCTCGAAACGTGTCTTTTATTCGCTTTGGTTCTTTTGTTCTGTTGTTCTATGTATGAGCGTCTTTACTGTCTGTGCAATGTTGCTACACGCATTACTTACTTCCACGGTTTAGAGGTAATTTTCAGGGATTGTATGGGTTAGATTCATGGCGCCCCCTACGACAGCGGCAACCAATGATATAGAGTCTGCAAGCTCAAACGTAACTTTACACAAAGACTGATTTTTCAAGAATTCCAGCGGCCACGGAGCAAACAAACATTAGGAGGAAATGTAAACATAATGAGGAAAACATTCTCGATCGTGTCGATGTTGTCCTCTGTTGGAAAAAACTCAGCACGATCGTGAACTTTCTGCTCAAGTTGTTGAATACGGGGAAGCTATTGTGCCACGCCCACAACGCAGATTTTTTGAGAACTTTTGCACTTACCCTTTTTGAACCGGAACAGTTCGATCCATGATCAAGAATGAATAAGTCATGTACATGTACTGCTCTCATACCCGTATGAGGGTGTTGGCTCAATCGGTGTTCGATTGGCTGACGGTCAGCCCGAAGCGCCAGGCCACTAGATATGTAGATACAACCATAAGAGAACCATGAATCCATAATTTAATTACCCTCCAGTCCTCACCCATCATAATTTCAGATGTCCTTAAAGAGTTTCTTTTCTTTTTTCTTTATTCATTCCCCTTCAACTTCTTTCTTCTCTTTAAAAAGATAATTGGACCCCTCGTAAAGAGATTGGTATCAGCATCTTTCGAAAAGCGTTTGGCTACAGTCCTAATTAGAATTGATATATATTTCTACTGCCCTCTGGGGGAGCCCTCCCATCACCAATTAACCACAGAGGGATCGTACTATTGTTTCACGCGCACCAATATTTACCTGCCACCAGCCACGGACGTTTCATTTGATATACAACTTGTTAATTTGTATACTCAACGAGGCTCAAGGGCCTTTAGGCCGGATGGCTATGGGGCAGATAGTACTTCATCTTGCTCGCCCATCCTCTTATTCCTCTTCTATTTCGCTTCATCACTTGTTATTAGCGTTTGGTGAAGTGAAGTTGGGGGGGCTAAACCGTTCACGGTTTTGAATATGGAGTTGTAGTGGTTCTAATACTCTCAGCCTCTCAACATCGGCAAATGACTCGAGTGGTAACCGGATTCTGATTCATCCCCATCTCGTTATACCTGCACCACCTGAACAGAACCCATCCCTTCCGACTTCCTTCACCAGTATCTTCATCTAGAAGGCTTCTTAAATTTACTCTTGACCGTATCAGATCCCAAATTCATTCTTCATAATTTTTTTCGCATTTTCGCCGATGATAATAAATTTCTATTGGTCCAGATGTGATTAGCTTTATTTACGGGACCTTCTAGGAGCTAACCGAACAGTGGCTAAAATTTTCATCAAAATCTGACGTATAGTTTCGGTATTTTTTCCCGGGATAATAATCGAGCATGATATTGATGACAAATTGACTCTTGATTGAATGGTTTCGTGAGTGAGCTCGAGGAGTTCTGGCCGTTACATTGGACGTAGAGTGGAGCTGCAGGATCACTCAATATAAACATTATTAGCGGTAGTTATTATAATAATTTACAATGACGAAATATATCATATCAGGAACAAGTGGGAGCCCGAGCTTGAAGTGGCGCATTTACGCCCATTACAGAAATGATATCATCGCTGCATTCCGGCACGAAAGTAAATTAAAGCGCGTTTAGGGCGCACGCGATACTCGGCATTGTGAAATAACCGATTCCGTGAGGGATCCGCCGTCCTGCTCTTTAAATATTACAACGCTGTAATAAATTTAATTTTGCGATAGTCTCTCAAACGATTCAATTTACGGTTGACGGAACCGCAAACGCCAAATGGGGTATGCCTTCTACCTAGTCGTACTCGTACTTGCCAATTTCGATTAATTTTGGTCCATCAGTTACCGAAAAGTACCAGTCATGTCGGATTTCTGAAAATGATTCACTTTCTTCAATTAATTATTAAAATTAACAAATGAAGACTTGAATGTTTTTGGGAAACAACTTCGCCATCCTGACCATTCGATTTTTTCAAGTCATGTAGGTATGGCGTCGTCAGTATTTTTTCCTTGGGAGACTGACGTCATACCTACACGAATTAGAAAAATTAAATCCTGGAGACGGCTTCTTTGTTACTCTGAAACGTTCAATAATTATCAAGAATTCAAGATGGATGGGAGTGTCCCCTTTCTCACAGTGAAAATGGTATCTAACGAAATTAGACTAATTTTAAATACCTATTTTAGTACCTACCAGTAATATGAAAAAAACAACCTTGAGTTTATTTCATTCTCAATTTTCACTCGACGACGTACAACCACCCTGTCAATAGTGCCAAAAACAAAAGTAATTGGATCCTACAGGAAAAGGTAGTTCTTATTCCTTTATTCCAAATTACATCACTTATTTATTATGATTCACTCTTGTTATTATTTCCAATCGGGTCGGACAAGAGAACCAGGGTTATCTTTTGTCAGTTTCACAAAATTATCTAGCTTTGTTTGTCCCATCACCTATATTTCCTATATTTTTTGTATTACCTTCACTGGCTTGGCCTTATGCTGAGAAGTATTCAGGTCCTGAGAAGTATGACGTAATTTTTAGTAAAAACTATTGAACAATTTCGTCTAGTATCAAAAACAATCAGATGGCATTTATTCTCAACATCCTAATAACTAGGTGAAGCATTTTCTTGATAATTCGTGTGAAGAAGTTCAAGGCGTGATATAGGCAATAACCTAAACGACTGTCCGGTATTGATGGAGGGATAGCTCTCAGCTCAGTCCCAAGCGCGCTGGTTTCTAAGTGGTTGCACTTCAGTGCAGATAAATGTTATAAGTTCCTGGACGCAACAATTAATAATTATTCTCTTATTCTCTCTACGAAGCCTCATGAAAATGTCTTGTTTGATTCAGTAACTCACGTCCATAACTTGTGCACTGTCTTGAATAGACATGATTGTTGGCTAAACAGAACCTTTCAACTTGCATGTATGCAATTAATCCCGATTTTAGGCTTCTTCGATAGGAGCTGAATAGCTCATACAATAATGTTCCAATTTTGTTATAGTTGAAGAAGAATCACCCAACCCGAACAAAAGATTTGAAAATATCGTTTCGCAGCTTCAGTTCCTGCCGCCTACATTCGAAATGTCGACTCGGAAAAAATTACTTGGAAGGGCGGGGTTCCAATTTGTGAAGGGAGAGAGGAACCTAAACAAAGCCAGAGTGAACGAGAGAGACAAGACTACAGCCTCGTATAAGAGCTCATCAGCTGTCACTAGACGCTAAACGCTCCTGTCAAACTTGAAAAACTGGGAGGGAAAGGTTTCAAAGGAGCAGGTTTCAAAGAGTCCACTATAACTAACAATTAGTGCTTTAAAGTGAGCTCGAAATATTTTTCAACCCAAAGAAAGCATTAGGTCGTCGAAAGCCGGCACTTAACCACACTAATCGCCCTTCTCAGACGTTGGTGTTTTTTTTTATTTTTACATTTTTTTCTCGTATTTTTTGGAGTGAGAAGTGAGGAGTAGGTAGGCAGGGGGTAAACGTTTTTTTCTGACCTTCCGTTGCGTGTTTCTTCCGTACCCGCCTTCACAAAAGGTAACTATTTAGTGAACACCGTTTTTCATGCTGACACAACGAAAGCACGGCTCTCTAGGGTCCACACGGTTTTGCCAATGAGTCCACCCAACTATCCCCGCCTTGGGCCTATTAACGTATCCCCATCTGAAACCCCCTAATTTTCGGTTCGCGAAGCCCAAAGAGTTTTTAGGGAGACTTTTATTTGTGGGTTCGGGGCGACCGATTATTTTCACCTTATTAAGGTTCATTTGCCTAGTAATAACCCGACAATTTACACTCTTCCTTCTCTACCCCTCTCTCCCCCCTTCTCATGGTAATGTGCCGTCACCACGCATCCTCTTTCGCAGGTAGTCCAACCTGATTTTCGCACAGGCTCGTCACAAAACCCAGAATGTGATCTCGTTTACATACGAAGTTTTTTTTTTTTTTTTA